>CAUDMG010001926.1:197500-440000 GCA_958450375.1 Homarus gammarus
ACACTTTCCATTTATACTATTGGACATTTTCCACTTAATCAGACATTTCTTAATCACTTGGATATTCCCGTGTAATCGAACCCTCAACTAAAGCTCCTCCCCCTGACCTTAAGCTCCTCCCCCTGACCTTAAGCTCCTCCCCCGACCTTAAGCTCCTCCCCCTGACCTTAAGCTCCTCCCCCGACCTTAAGCTCCTCCCTCGGTTATGTTTTGTTGACTGGTCTTACACTTTTACAACGGGAGCTTAACCATCGCCCGTCAGCCAATCCCAGTCGAGGACCCTGAACCCATAAGAGCTTGAGAAACGACATATGATTGGTGGATATTATCTAGTACAGAGGATATTCTGAGGGAGGGAGGGAGGGGGAAGAGTGAGAGGGAGGAAGATATAAGGGGAGAGGGAAGGAGAGAGGGGAAGAAGGACGGGTTCTATCAGAGGAAATTATTGCAGTTTTTGCTTGCATTTAACAATCATTTTTACCTCTAAGTAGATACTCTGTAAATTTCCTTCTCGACAAAGATCATTTAATCTCTCCCTCGTCCCTGGCCCGGTCACCTCACACTGCGCCCTCAGGCTCACGCGTATTAAATACCTTATCATTTACGCAGCTCATTCAGGTTTCTTTGATTCGTGATTTATTTATGTTTTAGTAAATTATATATAGTTTATTATATAGGAATTGTATAGGGATTGGTCGACCTATAGTGTATGGTGAAATACAATAGACAGACTACATAATAGTGACATTAAACCGACTAGACTTTGACACTACATCGAACTATTTTTTATTATTCCTTATCAAACTATGGTGCCATGGTAAGAAAATTATGGTGCCATGTGTAACCATATATTAGTACTATATCAAGCTATATTTCCCGGTGTTATATCATAGAATATATAAAGAGACTATATCATAAAGCGTTATATTGAACTACTCTTAATTATTAGACTCTTCCTTGTGGTAATGTGGCGGCCATATTGGTGTGTGGCCCATAGTGGTGAGTTGCCCTGAGATGATCCTGACTTATGCTGTGACACTCAAGGGTGACTTACGAGCTCAACCTTGGCCTCATAACTAACACCCTCACCCTCACCCTCGTCGTCCTCTCCTGCCGTGGACCCTGTCACCTTCTGTCACACTCTCTCACACCCTCGCATCCTGTCACACCCTTTCCTCACACCCTGTCACCCTCTTCCCTCCTGTCGTTCACCCTGTCACGTCCTTTCACACCCTTCCCTACTGCCACACACCCTGCCACACCCTCCCTAACACCCTTTCATACCCTCCTTCGCACTCTGATGCTCTCTCACTAATTCTGTTTTTCCCCTGTCTCACTCTCTTGCCCTGATATCCTCATAGTGTCTCTCTCTCTCTCTCTCTCTCTCTCTCTCTCTCTCTCCTGCGAACTCTACATAACCAGTATCACCAAACAACCATACCACTACAGTTACACACTATCACCACCATACCACCTAACTACCATCACCACACCACCACCATCAACACCACACCATCACCACCACTACACCACCACACCCCCACACACTTCTCGCGGGTCTTGTTAAACGTGCGTCAGTGACCATAATGTGTACAAAGGTTAATTATGTGTTGAGTCACCACGTCACTGCATCATTAATCAACAAACACTATACACCTGAACCTCCCGTGCTCTGTGTCGACTCTCTACCCGGGGTGTGGGATAACTAAACTAATCTTGATCTCACCTGAAGATTAGTTCAGTAGATTGCTTTACAATTATATTAACCACCCTAACCCAACCTAACTTAACTAATCTAGCTTAAAATACCCTAACCTATCCTAGGAAAGGAGCGTTCAAGTTGTGTTTAATATTGAAGTGATGGTCATTAAATATAGACTAATGGATCGTAACAGAGAGAACTGGTAATGAATATTGATAACAGAGGCAGCAGAGAGGGATGTGGTGAGGTGTGATGGGGTCAAAGAGAAATGGCAGCCGAGCATCATAACATAAGAGGTCGCTGGAGTAATACAAATGACGCAACAACAACCACCACCTGTTGCTCCTGACAGGTGCTGGTAGACCTTTGATAACTACTGATACGATATCTTGTGGGGGGACGGGGTGTGTGTGTGAGGGAGGGTGTGTT
The DNA here is from genome assembly GCA_958450375.1 of Homarus gammarus. Taxonomy (NCBI): domain Eukaryota; kingdom Metazoa; phylum Arthropoda; class Malacostraca; order Decapoda; family Nephropidae; genus Homarus; species Homarus gammarus. The sequence continues at coordinate 199,632 of CAUDMG010001926.1, forward strand.
AGGGTACGTGTATTCAGTATTCAGTATCAGTGGTGTCATATAGAGTACCTGGGTGTGTGTCATATACAGTACCTGAGTGTGTGTCATATACAGTACCTGAGTGTGTGTCATATACAGTACCTGAGTGTGTGTCATATACTGTACCTGAGTGTGTGTCATATACAGTACCTGAGTGTGTGTCATATACAGTACCTGAGTGTGTGTCATATACTGTACCTGAGTGTGTGTCATATACTGTACCTGAGTGTGTGTCATATACAGTACCTGAATGTGTGTCATATACAGTACCTGAGTGTGTGTCATATACAGTACCTGAGTGTGTGTCATATACTGCACCTGAGTGTGTGTCATATACAGTACCTGAGTGTGTGTCATATACAGTACCTGAGTGTGTGTCATATACAGTACCTGAGTGTGTGTCATATACTGTACCTGAGTGTGTGTCATATAGAGTACCTGAGTGTGTGTCATATAGAGTACCTGAGTGTGTGTCATATACAGTACCTGAGTGTGTGTCATATACAGTACCTGAGTGTGTGTCATATACAGTACCTGAGTGTGTGTCATATACAGTACCTGAGTGTGGGTCATATACTGTACCTGAGTGTGTGTCATATACAGTACCTGAATGTGTGTCATATACAGTACCTGAGTGTGTGTCATATACTGTACCTGAGTATGTGTCATATACAGTACCTGAGTGTGTGTCATATACAGTACCTGAGTGTGTGTCATATACTGTACCTGAGTGTGTGTCATATACAGTACCTGAGTGTGTGTCATATAGAGTACCTGAGTGTGGGTCATATACTGTACCTGAGTGTGTGTCATATACAGTACCTGAGTGTGTGTCATATACAGTACCTGAGTGTGTGTCATATACTGTACCTGAGTGTGTGTCATATACAGTACCTGAGTGTGTGTCATATACTGTACCTGAGTGTGTGTCATATACTGTACCTGAGTGTGTGTCATATACTGTACCTGAGTGTGGGTCATATACTGTACCTGAGTGTGTGTCATATACTGTACCTGAGTGTGTGTCATGTACTGTACCTGAGTGTGTGTCATATACTGTACCTGAGTGTGTGTCATATACTGTACCTGAGTGTGTGTCATATACAGTACCTGAGTGTGTGTCATATACTGTACCTGAGTGTGAGTATGTGTGTGTGTATCGGTGTCCCTGGTGCGCAGTGAGAGACCTGAGGAACACGACAATAAGTGGTTTCAACTGATAACTGTTGCGGTGTTGAAGCCTTGACTGTGAACGACCCGGTGGTCAGTGATCCCACAAGGTAAACAAGTGCTTTAAAGAGGACGATAAATAAGGAGAGATAAAAGAGTAAAGGTTTAAGTCTAAAGGTGAGTGAAGGTGTGACAGTAACTGGGCAGCAGAGTGACACACACACCTACACCATCACCACCTCACTACCACACCATCACCACCACACCATCACCACCACACCCTTACACACTTCTCGCTACCAACTCACACATATACAGTTCTAACTACTCAGGTATATATAAAATCCATACACTAACACACACATAAACACAGATTAATACCTATTACCTTATACAGCTGGGTGAACTGGGGAGCCCTTAGCGGGAACCAGTGATCATGGACAAATATGAACAGAATCACACAAATGTACACATAAATTGATATACATTTACACTAAAGTTACTGTTTACATAAATATACACAGACACACTTATATCCTGTCGCTTGAACACCCTAAGTGCCCACAGATGCAGACGAGCCCCCAAAACTAAGTATTTAAAGAAAAAAGAAAAAGAAAATCTGCTCTCAACAGTACACTCGTCAACAGCGCCACCACACTAGAGTACGGAGAACAAAAACCAGCCTAACCTTGTCACTTGGGGAACTCCCTGCCTCTGCTCTCTATGTATAAAGGTTACAAGAACTAGAGGGTTATAAGCTTATGTCTAATCCTAACCTCCTCCTCCTCCTCACTTGTCAGTTTACTTGCTCTCGGAATGGTTGCTCACCTCTCGGACTTTCACCATTGGCAGTATCTGTCATGTAGTCCCCCCAAAAATTGTAGCGACGGAAAATCTAACGATGGTATATGGGGGGACTGAACGTATAAGCACCAGGGCCTAACTGGATCTGTGTCAAGTGTAGGTACTGGGATCATCGAGGCTCTTAATTGTGCCTCATTATTCACGAATGTTGTAGCAGCTTGTTCTCATGATCATTTGTGTCTATGATGCTTATATGTTTGACGTTACTGGGCGCTAATAAGCCTTGATTCCATATTTCAACTTTCTATTAATTGAAATGAAAACAACCTGTTATAATGTATTTAAAAACTATATATATATATTTATTTATTTATTTTTACAATATTCTTTATAGTGTGTGGTAACGCGTAATATAAGCCTGAGATGTGTTAGAGACAATAACTGCGACATATAGCAAGGCCGGATTATTTTGTCATAGTTATTCCCTAAACGTTTTCGTTTTCTGAGATCGACTAACTTATAACGTTTTCTTTCTTCACGACTGTATATAAAACCTCTTAACGGTAAAAATTTATAATCGTTGTAGATAGATAGATAGATAGATAGAAATAAAGACAGATAGACAGAAATAAAGACAGATAGACAGAAATATAGATAAATGGATAGATAGATAGATAGATAGATATAGATAGATAGATTCTGGCTTATTAGGAGTAACACCCGTTTGACTAATCACCATCGTTCTGTTTACCTCTTCACCCTCACAGATGCACCGCACGATAAGTTGTTTAGTGGTGGTGATGGTGCTGGCCCTGGGCGTGTTGGTGGAGGGCGCGCCATCCACCCAGAGAGACGGGGGCGTGGCAGCGTTCACCAGGAGCCTCTACGGGAACGGTCTTGAACGTAGGACGAACAACTTGTGCTCCGATGATGTGAGAACCAGTGGGCTTTGTTCTTGATAAATATGCGTGTGTGTGTGTGTGTTTATATATGGCTTCACCAACACCTCCTTCACCAACACTTGTCTCACCAACACCTCCCATCATCTCCTTCCACAGGCCCACCAGCAGTACATGTGTGAGATGTGTGCCAAAGAGACCAAGTCCCTTCAGGTGTACACACTCTGCTGTAACGGCGCTGACGATGCCCAGACCTGGTGCCAGAGCTTCCTCGTGTACGGCATCAACAGCGTCTGAAGCCTCATCACTCAGAAACCTTCAGCAGGATTACTTGACAGACATACATCCACCAACCTACCCAGCCAGTCTGCCTCTTGAACCTCCTATCTACATCTTCAACTGAAACCTCTTCTAAATAATGTCTTAAGGCCAAGGTTTCCTCCTTCTCTCACAAAAAAGAATCCCTGAGTAAAACCTTCTTCTGTTTATGTCGACACCTGTTAAAAAACTCCTTTGATATACTTATACTTTTCCACATTAAACCCGAAACGTTAGGTAACACTAAGACAATAACTCTGAAATATTTGTTGGACTAAAACCAGTTTAAAAACAACATCTTCTAAAAACCCGCAATTTTCATATTAATCAAATTGGTCTTCACAGGAGTTGCAAAACACGAGTTGAAATTTTTGCAAATATTTCTTCTTCTTTTTCTTCAGTCTCACTCTTATGATGAAACCAAGAAACTAATACCTAACCAAACTCTTCCTTTACAATACTTGGCGATATTTTTCTCACCTATCAGAGCTGGTTCAACTTTTCATCGTGATATTTGCTAACTTTACACGACTGGCTAAGCGGATCATCATTGCTTAAGTTTCATTACTTCTCAAGACAACTTTCCTTTCTTTTTTTGGTTTGGAACTTTTATTTAATGTTGTTTCGCGATTTTGGGAGGTTGAATGCAAAAGACATCTGAGTTTACCAGCGGCAGCAGAGAGACGAGGCGAGATAGAGTTCTCTCAGCTGCCTCAGACACATCTCACGAGGTCCTTGTACTGTCACCTCAGCCTCTCCTATATATACAGAACTATACATGGGATTAATATGATAGATGGAGAGATAAAGTTTATGTCATCTCTGTTTAAGTTGTTTCGTTTCGTCTCATTTGTAATTTTTCTGTCTCTGAGTTGAGATTAAGTTACATAGAGAAGTTAGTGAGGTATTCTCCTTCATAAATCATCTTCAGAAAAAATACTTTTCCTGAGAGATGAGAAAAGTGAGGATAGATAACATGGGTGAGAGACATCATAAATACTCACACTCCCATAAATACCTATACGGTGGTGATCGATAAATTTCAGAATGAACACTACGACTCCTGTTGTCTCTGTAGGGTTGTCAAAATCCCTCGTCCGTTGTGTCATCTTACACAAAATCGTAGATACTTTTTGGTAGCGATACAAAACGTTTCTTACTTAAGCATAGAAGCTGAGGGATAAATATGTATTAATAAATGTTATATATTACAAATAGTGACAATCAGTGAGTTAGTACGGTATAGCGCATCTGGGAGACGGGTTAAGGCGGTGCGTGACCTGTAGACTACGTTATCCAGAGGTGGACAAGAGACACACCTGTACAGAGACAAATGGAGCGATGGTAGAGTAATTCATTACGATGAGCTATGTTAAACGACGAGTTACAGTGTTTGTAATAATTAGTGTGTCTCCGATAAGCCGAAATCTGAATAAATTGTGACATGTTTTCGCCATTTCGACACCGCCGACTCCACCTTGTGACACACGCTGTAAGGTATAAATATGTTACGAGCTTAAGATTACTTTTATTTCATCAAGGCGGCTCGTGGATGGTGTCCCCCTCGGCAGCTTATCCTCAACAAACAGCTTGCACCTTCAGCTGTTTCTCGAGGCTCTACCACCAGGGGAAGACTCGTGTTTGTTGAGGAGTCTCACAACGGATGTATCGTATCTAATGATTTTGTTCTTTCATATTTTCCCCGTAAATCATATCCTTTTGAAATTATTGTGTTTTTAGATTTAAGTTAAACTGATTATATTTTTGGACATGTGATACTGAAGGTTAATTTGGAATTAGTTTTACATATTGGCAAAAGTTGCTTAAAAGTGATGATTGAGCAACACTGGTGACGAGGGTTGGTACTCCTGCTAGGTGGTCTCCTGGAGCTGGGAACTGGATATATTTTTAGAGAGACTGTAGTCCCTATACCTGTGTGTGGCTCCACTCACCTGACTGATAATCATAATAAACCCTGTTTGTGTTCCCACGTATGGCAGAGATGTTTGTGTAGTGTTTTAAATAGTTAAAAAAAACAATATAATTGTTACCCAAAATGTTTACTGCAAAGTATTTTTATTTATATATTTGTGTCGATAAACGGCATTGATCAGACAGCCAGGAGTCACAAGCATATGAAAGTATTCCTAGAGGTACTAGGAGGAGCTGTGAGGTCAAAGTTCGTGACCTGTGTGGCTGGTAGTTCCCCTCTGACCTCCAGAACCACGCCCACCTCACCCACAGTGTTGCTGATGGGCGTGTCTGTATAAACGCTAACACACGCCTATATTCCACGTATTCTTAGTAATCTCTGTAACAGTTATGTTTTTTCTTCATTTTTGCTCTAAGTTGATGTACAAATTAGATTTCTATATTTAACATATGTCCTTATAAAACTATTTATTTGAGTTTATATTTATTGCGCCAGTTGGGCAGAGTCTAGGGCGCTGTATAATGCCGTGAATAAATACAGAAGCTGAATTTATATCATAGCATTTATTAATAAAAAATTATGTCGACCCAGAGGTGTTTCTTATGATCCAACCCGAATGAACCAAGAGTGAACACCGCGAGAGGTTGTGTTGGCTCAGTGAGGTTAAGAGATCAACCATGTGATTGAGTTTCCCTTTTATTAACTCAGGAACAAAAGTCTTAGGTAAAGGTACAATGACAGGTGCAACTACAGGTACAAATACAGATTCAAGTGTAAGTGCAGATACAAGTACAGGTGAAGAAACAAGTACAGGTACAGGTGCAAGGACAAGGACAGAGTCAAGGACAAGGACAGAGTCAAGGACAGATACAGGTGCAGAAATAAGAAAGTGATTCCATTGCTACAAACAACATCCCAGTATCAATGTGTTTGATCATATCACAATATATTCTACTGTATACATGGCCACAACAAACTCCGTATACAGAATCATACTCAAATCAATCAGGGTCACAAAATAATGATGAAATACTGACAAAAACAAACTTAAATCATATAATAAAAATCACAGTGTCTTTGTTTATTTATGTGGTTGTTCGCTATGTACGGCTGCAGTTTTGATGACAGAGCTGATATTTAGCAAGCAGATGTTCAAGCACCCCAGAAGTGTCACGAAGGTAGAATTTTAGACGTTTATTCTCAGTAGTGACTCCCTAACGTTGAACATTAGCAGAGTACCACTTAACATTGATGCAATTTACACCTTAAAGGTTGTACTGTGCGTTAATTTACGAAATGACTCACACCAAAGGCAGTACTCGAGTAAGGTGATCGTGCAACCAAGGATACCAAAGCCCTCTACGATAACCCTCACTAACCTGTGATGTTATTGACCATATTCCTACACGCCGGCGGCGGCTGATGCTGAACATCTTAATAAAAAAGGAAAAAAAATCATGCGACCTCCTCTAGAAAGCGTCGTAGGTGAATCAACATTATTTGTATGAGATTATAACGTGTTTATTCCAAACATCAAACGAGAATCTTTGTTGTGAGACCATCCATATATTCTCAGAACTCGACTGGATAAGATATGCCACCAAAATGGATATCACTCAGGCTTGGGCTGTCACCAGAGTGTTGTTTTTGTGAGTGAATAAATACTGACCTTTATACACAAAAAGAGATCCTTTACGAGCTACAAGATATAACTGAAAGGCCTCTCCAGGGAAAGTTACATAAACGTATACATTATCCAAAGACAATGTTATTCAGATCCCGTGACGCTTGTTGAGTGGCCTATATCTACCGCCGCGTCACTCTCCTGGAGGATGAGAACCAGGAGACCGTAATCAAAACAGCGTCTTATAAACGATCGTGACGTAACTGTACAGCCGAGTCATTATGTAAATCAAAGGTTAAGCAGGATGTTAGGTTGTCGACTTCCATCACAAGAAACACACAAACTAATTCCTCAAGATACTGGTGTTACATCTTTCCTACATCATAAAACCCTACACTAATTGATCCTCAGCCAAGACGTAAACATTGAAGATTACTGATACGCCAAATCACTATCTAGAACATCACTGGATTAAGAAAATGTCCCCGAGTGACTTTATACAACAAGCGTCAGCCTGATTCTTCAACACGATAACTGACTTGGACATACCTGAAGTGCGATGTGTTGTGATGGGTTATGTTAGGATCCCTCCAGAAGCTGTTAATATCCATCTACCTGGAAAATATTCAGATTAACCTTCCATCTCGCTTTACTCCGATAAAATATTTCATTATGATTAAGGAGAAAGTCGCCACTTATACCACGTGATATATTGGAAGGATCTCAACGGTGTTTACTAGGTGTTGTGGATTGACTCAGCGTCAACCCACAACAACACCTTTCTCATATTTAACACATCAACCTCAACAAATGCAACCTAACCTAACAACACTTACCTCTTGATTTTATATTCCCTCACCAACGAAGACACTTGCTTACACTTCACTGTATCAACTGTTTACACTTCACTATGACACTTGTTTACACGACAACAGCGACAACTAAACTGATCCTTGTGGTTCATAACACTGGTTCATAAAATATCTTAAACCAGTAGTCGAAGCTTCAGGGGACAGAATGAACCATTTGTATTACAATGAGAAGAGTTAGATCGTATCTCTCTCTTTGAATTTACGAGATACTGATTCGTTGATCTAGAACCCATGTGGTCCAATAAGATATGGGAGGGACACACACGCACACACACACACGCACACACACACACCCTCATCGTAGTTTCAAAATCCTTAAATTACGTGCCACGTCAACAGTTTTTTTTTAATTCTTCGACGCTCCTTATAAAGTTTTATTTAAGTCAAACTTATCAAATTTTCTCATAAAATCTACAAACATCGGAATAAGTTTCTTGCCGGGGGAAACACAGAGCTATAAGAGATAAGTCTATGAGGGCGATATTACACCTGGAAAATCATTAGAAACAAACCCTTATAGCCATGGCGAGATATACCTCAGCAAAGATTAGTTACCGACAGATCAAACACATCAGTGATGTTCCTTCATGCTTCAGTTCAAAGATACGACAAGACATCAACTTTAATAGCCAGGTCTAAGTGACGGAGGTGTGTCGTTACCCCATCATCGCCAGCAGGAATGTGACCCTGAACCTCGACACACCTATGTCTGGTTCTACTCGTGTCTTATGGAGATCTGACAGCACACCGGGGTTATGTTGGAGTCAGTTTCATTGAGGGGTGTGGTGTGGTGTGCTGTGCTGTGGTGTGGTGTGGTGTGCTGTGGTGTGGTGTGGTGTACTGTGGTGCGGTGACAAGGAGGGTTGAGTCGGGACATATTATAAGCACTGGGGTTATGATTGACCTTCTGATCTCTTGAGGTACTACTTCAAAATTGGAGGAGATGGAGGGGAAAATTTGCTGGGTTGAGGGAGGAAGAGGAGGGTGATAGGTGGAGGACGAGAAGATGGTGATGGTGGAGGATGAGACGGGCGATGGGTGGAAGAGAGATGGATTGCTGGGTGGATTAATAGAAGGTTGACTAGTGAAGGAAGACAGGGTTTATTTGTGGAAGAGAAGAGGATAGACTTCCTGAATGGAGGAACGGAGACGGAGGGGGGACTGGAGGAGGGAGGGGATAGGGATAGATTTTGGGTAGAAAGACGGGGTAGAGAGAGGGGAGGGATTAGAGAGAGGAGGGGTTAGAGAGAGGAGGGGTTAAAGAGTGGAGGGGTTAGAGAGAGGAGCGGTTAGAGAGTGGAGGGGTTAGAGAGAGGAGGGGTTAGAAAGAGGAGGGGTTAGAGAGTGGAAGGGTTAGAGAGAGGAGGGGTTAGAGAGAGGGGAGGGGTAGAGAGAGGGGAGGGGTTAGAGAGGGGAGGGGTTAGAGAGAGGAGGGGTTAGAGAGAGGAGGGGTTAGAGAGAGGGGAGGGGTTAGAGAGAGGAGGGATTAGAGAGAGGAAGGGTAAAGGAGAGAAGGGATTAGAGAGAGAAGTTGAATGGTAAGAGGAAGGGGAGAAGTATTGGACTGAAGAGGTTGGCTTTAATAACAGAGATCTGGAGGGTATGGTCATGGTGGTGAGAGAACCACCGTAGACAGAGACAGAAAAAACAACTCTTCAAAAGTGGCATCTATCAGCCTATCAGTGAGGGATGAGGGAGAAATATCAAGCACAATTGACTGGGTCGTGATGGCGTTACTAGTACGGTACGGGGCCTGAGATCTTGGTTAGTTGCTTGAGGGAAGTAAGGAGACAGACGGATAATTATTTAAATGAGGGACATACTTGCTTAGGTTACAGTACACATGTCGTGGTTATCAGAGTAATCATCAGAGGCCGCTGGCAGGTATACCTCTAGAGCCCTCAACCTGTGTCCCTCCCTCTTCACACTACAACTTACTCCTAGCTTTTATAATTACCGAGTGTTTTATTTTCTAACATAACTTGCCTGAGATAATGGTATAGTATATTGTGTGAGGTGGTTAATATTTGGATCACTGTTATAACTCACGCCTCCCTGCCACGCCTCCCTACCACGCCTCCCTGCCACGCCTCCCTACCACGCCTCCCTGCCACGCCTCCCTACTCTCACAAGTTGTTTTTTAGTGTAGAAACTTTGTGATCAGCCCATCAAGGCCTCAGCCGCTGTAGCAAGTCCATATATGCAGACAAAAGCAGTGGATATCACATGAAAGCATTATATAATTTGCCTAAACTCATCCTCTAGTGCCCAGTCTCATACGTGCCAGCCACACTGACGTACACGGTAATGACTATAGAGCCATGAGTTCCTGCTACTACCTCGACCATGAGATGAGATTCACGAGTCATGAGAGAGAAGTTTACGTCAGATTTCCCCTTAAACGAAGATGTAAGAACTCGGTAAATTGTCTCATTTAACTTGTGACAGTCGGAGTCTACGTGACGTTAAAATAACATTGTAATTAATCCGAGAGTTGAGGCGTTCTTTTATCTTGACTAAACAAAAACAAAATAATTTACACAGCTCTGAAAATCCAGGATCAAGGCAGGAATTAACATTTTGGCGGGATATGTGTGGAATGTTTACCCAATGGAGAGCCAATCAGAGGCCAAGATGCCTGGCGGGAATGGCGGGGTTCTGGAGTACTAGACGTGAGTTCTGTATCTTATGTTAATGTATATCTCTTGGCCTTTTCAGTATACTCTACCTATATACGTGTTATAAGCCTTATCTCATGTACGTTGACGACTGATGATGCATATACTTGCCTTGTTTTGTGGTGACGTATTGCTGTAGTCTCATTGCAAGCTCTAAGATACTGTACATTACATCCCTCCCCGCTGCCTGAACCAAGAAGTAACCACACCAGAGCAGCAGTGAGGACAGCTGCTGGGTGATACCACGAAGGTCAGTTTATGGTGGCAGAGTAGAAGGTGTTGTGTACAGTGCTGTCCTTAATGATGTTGAGGTAATTCTATTGTTAGTGAGGTTGTTATCTAGTGGTTAATGAGGTTGTTATCCAGTGGTTAGTGAGGTTGTTATCCAGTGGTTAATGAGGTTGTTATTCAGTGGTTAATGAGGTTGTTATCCAGTGGTTAATGAGGTTGTTATCCAGTGGTTAGTGAGGTTGTTATCCAGTGGTTAGTGAGGTTGTTATCCAGTGGTTAATGAGGCTGTTATCTCGTGGTTTTTGAGGTTGTTATCTAGTGGTTAGTGAGGTTGTTATCCAGTGGTTAATGAGGTTGTTATCCAGTGGTTAATGAGGTTGTTATCCAGTGGTTAATGAGGTTGTTATCCAGTGGTTAATGAGGTTGTTGTATCTAAGGAAGGTGCTCCTCTATATACAAACAGTTCCTTATGGTTTGTTCATTTATTTATTTAACAAATCATATCAATAATTAACAAGGAAAATAACATACTATATATATATATTTTTATATAATTTTCCAGTTTCTAACAATAATTATTAACTTGTATGGCATAAAAGTTGGTTCTATAAGAGTTATAACCAATTTTATGAATGTCTACTCGGTAATGACCAATTCAACTGGACTGTAATACACATACCGGTTATATAAGAATAATTGTAGTCACTGGTTCTGCTGAGAGACGGTCGTGTTGACAGTGTGACGGCCGTGTGGTGACTGACTGTCTATCCGTTTCCCATCATCCATGAGTAAACACCAAAAACAAAATAACATCGGTGTACAACAATAACCGATTTAACTTATGAATTCCTTTACCATAACTAACCAATTCCACCATTATTTATACAACAACAAATTTAGACTTGGGGCTCCAACTCATGTGTCAGGTGAAGAGTAAACGAACCGACGACCATTAAGTCAGACGGTGAGCATTGTACCACTCAGCCATCGTCCCTAGATGACCTATATACAATAATTGTTGAATAAGAAGAAATCCCGAGGACATAAATAACTATCAGGTGAAAATAACAACAATAATAACACGTGCTTAAGAGTTTCCATTAAGTTTTCTCGTTCTTTATCCTGTTCTAAATATCTACAACATAACCCCAATATAAATAACACACATACACCATATTTACCCTTGATAAAAAAGACGAGAAAAGTCAATGAATGTTATTAAATCAACTTATGCTTCTAACTGCTACAGATATTTAAGGATTCTTCCCGAACAGACATTCCGACAAAGGCCTTTCCATGATCTGTCAGGAATATATTTAAAAACAAACACTAGTTGTCACACTATACCACAATGTGAACTAATGTAGGATTATAATTCAGGAGATTTTTTTTTTATCCTCTGTAAACGAATTGTACAGTTGTTTGCATTTACATCTGGTACACTGGCTGCTGTGAGATGTGGCAGGTCTGTGTTTGTTTACATCGTATTAAAACTCCTGGAATGGCCCAGACTAAAGATGTTAGATACTGCAGGTATTTCAAAGAGGTGCCACATCTTTCAAAACGCGCCAGTTACTGTACCAGGTGTAAGTGGAAGCTACTGACTGTACATGTTGTTATACGAGTGGTGTGGCTTCTCAGGGGAGGGCGATGTTGAGGAAGGATGAATCTTGGATGATACGGGTGAAGAGGTCAGGGAAATCCGCCCAACACAAGGTGCTCTCAGCGTTGATGCCCACCACGTAGTATGACCCACGACGATCTCTCCTGACCAGTGGCACCCCAGAGCTGAACTGTGAACACATATGGTATATAATACAGTATATATCTTCCTCTTACCCATTAGACAGAAAACCCATTCACTGTGTGTGTGTGTGTGTGTGTGTGTGTGTCTTTCCATTTACAAACGGCCTAAGAAGTGATAGTTTTTATATTTTTATCAATGTTCTACAGGAGGTACCACGTGGTCTTACTTATTCATATCTGACATTAATACTCCTTACCATACTATGACATTATTATTGTTATGTCTAAGTCGCCTGTGTCAGAAATTAGGACAAGACCTCAACCATAAAAGAGCTAAGAAAAAGACCTATCAAAGGAGGAGATCTGACGAGGCTTAAGAGTTGTCTTCATGGACTGGCTGCTGCAACCCGGAGACAACAGCTGCCAGCCAACCTTCCACCAGCCCGGGGGAGAGGTGTCGGGGGAAGATAATGTGTGTGTGTGTCTCCTGTAGGCTGTGTCCTTCGTGTTACATTATGAACTAAGTACACATACAAACGCACACTTGCCAAACACACATACACACATACACGCTCACTTGCCAAGCACACATACACGCTCACTTATCGACACACTTGCTCCCCATACGTACTTACAGACACACCTTTCATACACACACACACACACACACACTTACCAGACACACAGGATACGTATATTCAAGTTTGGTTGCACACATGAAGTTCCTCTCGTCAAACTTGCTCCTGAGGTAGTCGCTGGGGAAGGGTAGGGTAGCGAGGGCCTCCCAACACTCACTGTCACTCAGCACCTCTACATCAGCCACCATAAGGGAGGACTGGTGACTGTTGCCGTAGTCACTAGGCTCACTGCTCCACCCTGACACCACCCCATCTTGCCTCGGGAAGGAGTTATCTGAGGAGCAATGACAGACGTCCAGATTTATATCTTGATACATATATATGATCGATGGAACCTAACCTAACCTAACCAACAACATACAGGTAACAAGGCAACAGAAGGTCCCACTCACAATGCACAGGTAGACAAATAGGTCGGATATTTATAGTGTAGTGGACAGGGGTGGCGAGGGTCAGCACGGCCAGATTATGACTCGAAGATTTGTGGTCAAAGGTGAGAGGGAAGGTGACTTTAGAGACGTCAATGGGTAGGTGGACTGTCTCATCCTCTCTGTTGTAGTCATGATCACCCACCAGCACCCTTAGACCTGCCACCCTTACCGACACATCTCTGGAATAAACAACAAAGGAATAAATAAAGAAAGGGAGATAGAAAAATATAAGAAAGATGGTAAGTAATGATGTAGTGGTCCTAACAAGGAGCATCACCGCCCCAGGTTATGCCAGGAAAATTATGTGTCAAAAACTGTACAGAAAACAATAATGTTTTGTCAAGAACTTATTGATTTCTGTGTTCAAACATGAGATACCGATCAGGAAAGCAAGCAACAATACAAGCAAACAAACAAATGAATAAACAAACCCTCCAATCTCACACACAGGACGTACCACTGTACCAAACTGTACCAACTGTACCTGTAAGGATCCATAAAACAGGTAGCTGATGTAAGGACGTGACTGCGGTCCACCAACACCCCGGTACAGGGCTTCAACTCCTTCTGTTCCTCCTCTTTCATGTACATCATTGGGTTGGGTGTCACTTTCCTCCTCTCGATCACCACCTGTGTAAGATCAACTCCCATGTGTAGTCATCGAGAAGCTGTGAGACTAATACACTCTCCTTGGCGTCCACGAGTTTGTACACTCACAATATAACCTTCTCCTACACCTGGGCACGATGGATGTGAGAATGAGCTGAATGGGGCTTGTCATCTGGGAATGGTTTCAAGATTTGTTCATTTTTCAGATTACATATTGATTGTAGCGTTCGACAAGTGTTTGGTAAGTGTACAATAACTCTGGTCACAAACTGAACCTTCATCACTCAGAAAAATAAAATATCACTCTTCCTACACTTTACACACATACGAAAACAAGAAGAAAAATTACAATAACTCGGATTCAAAAGCAAGATAACAATCGAAAACATATCAATTTAAGATAACAAGCTTAAGATAACATACGAGAGTGACATAGTATTAAATAATGCATAAAACATTAGAGATCACAATGGCTTACAATGAACAACTCACCATCCAAGGCCACTCTCCTATGTCTGGTTCCATGCCCTGTAGTCGGTGCTGTTGTCGCCCCGCCGAGGACACCCTCACCAGCCCTGTCTCAATGCCCGAAGCTAGTGCTGAAGGGAACACGAGAGGGAGAGGTCTTAGTGTTATACATTGAGCGGGTCTTGTCAGGGGGTCTTCTTCAACATGATATTGTATTTTATTAAGGAGAGGGTATTGTGTGTGGGGGGTAGTGGGTTTTGTGGGTGTGTGGGAGGGGTTGTGTGTGTGTGGGAGCAGGTGTATGTGTGTAGGTGTGTGTGTGTGTGTGTGTCTTTAATACTCACACTGAGAAAGAATGTCGCTCTTATTTCTTAACTTCTTGACGACGGACCTCCTACGCGCAATATCTAACTTATTCGGTCTCTTGCGGCCTCTGGGTTCACGGTGTTGGCCAGCGTGGACAGATATACTCCTAGCCAATAGTGTCTCGTTTTGGTCAGCTGCAAACGCTAAATGGGGAAAATCATTAAAACAAATAATAATAAAATGAAACATTAAAAACATAACTTTAATAGGTTAAATCTGAGTGTTTTTGCCTATTGGGGTTAAATAATTCACCTAAAAGCAATAATTTAGCTGCACTTATCTTCTTGGTAATGGTACAGTATCGTCATTTGTGCTTTATGTGACTTGTTTTATGAATCAAATAGATTATAATATTATTAATAGTAACAGAAACTTCATTGCCATTAGGAGGACTCGTCTCGGGAGGAAGAGGTGAAGGGGGAGGAGGAAAAGGCAGCAGAAGGAAGAGGGAGGAGGAAGAGAGAAGAGGAAAAGAAGAAGGCAGAGGAGGAGAAGAAGCACAAGCGTAAATACAGGAAATAGCCTAAACTAAGAACTAACTAAACTGTGAAGGCGACAACTAACCTTTGACTGAGGCAAAACGGTGGTCGTAGCTGAGGTCAGAGTGGGTGGTGGTGGTGGGGGGGTTGGTCATGTCATTCTTGATGCCACAGATACTGGGAGCTGCCGAGGTGATAGTGGTTAGTGTACATGACCAGGAGAGAGAGAGAGAGAGAGAGAGAGAGAGAGAGAGAGAGAGAGAGAGAGCACAAGAAACCAGAGACAAGGAAGGAAATCCGTATGAAGGACTGGCTTCTCTCTCTCTCTCCTCTTTCATCTTTGTCTCATTATTTTCATTCCCTCTCTTTCTCTACTACACGTGTCTCTCAATCTTTTCTTCCTTCCTTCTCCCACGTATTTTAATCTCTG
This sequence comes from Homarus gammarus, assembly GCA_958450375.1. NCBI lineage: Eukaryota > Metazoa > Arthropoda > Malacostraca > Decapoda > Nephropidae > Homarus > Homarus gammarus. The sequence continues at coordinate 215,346 of CAUDMG010001926.1, forward strand.
TGTCTCTCCCTCTGTTTACTTACACTTATACGGCTTGACGTCATCACAAGAGACGGTAGTGATAGTGAGACGGAACTTGAATTCACGTTTTGGGTTCAACTCCAGCAGGAGAACCAGAGGCATCTTCTTACCCGGGGACACCACCTCCAGGATACCTGTAGAAGGAACATTACGTTTTAGTGGGTAAGACAGAAGTAATGGTGGTGTAGTCTGTCGGTACGTGATTCAACTCCTCGTTAACGAAGAAATACTTGATTTATAACCAGCGTTAGTCAGTACCAGTAATACAGCCATAATAACCAAACCTAACCTAACCAAGCCAAATCTAACCTAAACTAACCTAACCTTCATAGCCCGTGAGGTCAGTACACAAGACGGGTGAGACGCAGTGATCATAAGACATCTTGAAGGAGGGACTGTTGTGGGCACAGCCGTGGTGACCATACGAGGTGTCGGAGGTGCTGTTGAACGTCAGGTCGTCAAAGTTAATCCTGAAGGTGAGAGAGGAGTCAGAACGCGAGGTTTTAGAGGAATGTTTACAGATGAACGGACCATTAAAGTCAGTCATTAAAGCCCGTTAATGCGTCTATCCTCCTGAACCACGAACTCACCCATTCAGACTCGTGAACCCAAAGCAGTAGGCTGATACATTTTTCTGTCCATAAATGCTTCAGGTTCATGAGTTCTGAATCTCTCGGGTGTTCGGGGTTCAGGAGGAAAGACGAACGGGGGACTTCAGTAGTCGACTGTACGTGTTATATAAGGGGAAATAAAATCACTTTCCTATAAACGTAATCTCTTGTTTATCAATGTTCCACTTGAGGTCACAAAGGTTTCTACTGGAGAGTGAGTTATTAGGGCACCTACCTGAGGGCACAAGTATCCTGCTGGGGGTTGAGGGTGAGGGTACAGAGGCCAGGCAGGTAACCTTCACCCTGGGGGTAGTGGGTGTTCTGCCAGACCGTCACTCTGGCAACTGACTCCTCCCCACACGTCACTTCCGTCTTTGTGTCTGTCGGCAGCCACACCACCTCTGTTATACCTCTTTGTATGTATGTATGTATGTATGTATGCTGTACTATCACACTTATATCAAACATAAGAACATTCTTGAGTGACACAAATATTGCTTTACTACTCAGACGTAAACACCGCCAATAGTCTCAGTACTCACCTGTTCTGGGCTCTGGGCCGAAGTTCATGTGGGCGGTCAGTAAAGCTGAAATATAGCCATAGTGTTTATATTACCTTGGACGCCTCTGTAAGCCTTTCGATCAACACATGCAGATGAGTGTGTCATGTGTGACAGGCAAGTTAATTTGTGTAGATTTTTTTTTGTTAGCTTTTGGACGCCTATCTACAAAGTTTAAGGGACTTTTTAGCTTGGTATAGTTTTTTTAGCTGATATATCAGGTATATAGCACTAATATGGCAGATGTATAGCACTCGTATAGCACTAATATAGCAAGTGTATAGGAGGTGAATAGCAGATGTACCAAAGGTGTGTGACAAGGTTCTTACGTTTCATCTGTGCCTGGAGGTTGGATAACAAGGAGGGAGGCCTGAGGAAAAATCTCTCAGTCTCCGCCTCCGCTGCCACCCACACCCCGCCAGCCACCCATGTCACCGCCATTATAGCTGCCACAGCCGCCATGATCCTCCTATAGTTAACACAACACCCGCAGAGTTAATAGATGCACAATAAACTAGCCATTATCTGAGGCAAAATTAGACTTGTTTCCTGTCAGCAATGTCTCCTAAATTAAGTTTTCGGGTTTAATAGGTTAAATAAAGGAAATTGACGTAAGGTTATTTTGGGGGATAATTATTAAAAGATTTTCTTTTGCACTTACCTGGCAGACATGTTGGCTCTAGAGTGTGTTGCTGCTGACTATCTTTCAACTTACACTTGACCCAACATTATATACTTGGGGTAAGCTGCCACATACCGCAATCTGAGCTGATAAAAGGTTAAAATTTCGCATCTAAGTCGACATCCTTTTGAGAAATGATCTAAATATTTTAACTAAACTCTAGTGTATTATCACATCCAGCTGATTTAATCGGTTATGGTCTATATATAACCAGTAAAAACAAATCACAATGAAAAACCACAGTCAGACGCAGGAAATAGTTAAAAACTCACTTCAAGCCAAATTTCACTGCAATAGACGCGTTCGCTTTCTCCCTCCAACACCGCAAGACGGTAGAGGTATTGTTAGCCACTGGGAACCTGCAGCTGGCGTCCTCACACTGTAATATGAAGTGGGAATGCGATTATATGTCTCAGTTGACGTTCTTTTGTTTTTCACATATTGACAGTCTGGGGACGGGAGTCAGCCGAGAGGGGGTTTGGATGCTAAAAGAAGTTTGTGTATATCTCTCTCTCTTTTTATCTCTTCTCTCTCTCTCTTTTCTCTCTTTTCTCTCTCTCTCTCTCTCTCTCTGACAATCACTCACAAATAGGACACCTTTCCCTCCCCATCCCTTCCCTCCCTCCCTCCCCCTTCCCCTCCCGCCACAAACTTTCCCTCTAATTTTCACTCTGGTGTTGTACTTATATGCATCAGCCACAAAGTCGTGTTGTAGTATATTTTGGAGCAGGTATGATCACCACTTACCTGAAGACAATATTACCTTCAGGACACACCTCTAACTTAACGTCAATATGGCTTTCTTTTCTTCGTTTTTCTTCGTCTTAAATGTTCCTTTACATCTACCTACAACATTTAGTCTTCTTTACGATATTAATTCTAGCTTTATGTACAGTTAACTACTAAAGTCAGTTCACCTCTCAACCACTAACCCTCGAGAGATTGAGACTCGTGAACCCAAAGCAGTAAGCTTATACATTATTCTGCCCATAAAGGCTTCGGATTCATTAGATTAATACTCTCAGGAGGATCGTGATTCAGGGGGAGAGGCGAATGGACTTTAGTAGCCAACACTACCTCGGGAAATATATATGAAATCACCAGATCGTAGAGAAATTACCCTGGTAGTGTAAGGCGTCGCCCCCATCCGGCATTACAGTGGATTAGATGATTTCGCGCAATTTCCGACGCTTACAAGAGTGGAGCGTCACGGTCAGCCACCAGCCCAGAGTTACCCCTCCGCCATTACCTTCTTCTGTGTCGTTTTTTGGGGTAATTTTAAGTTTTTACTCATTGACCACAAAACTTTATTCAACTAAAGGCGAAGATTCATGTAACTTTGTAATTCGTTAGGGGATTTTTTTTTCGAGAATGATTAATGATTAGGGAGTTACCTGAAGATTAGTCACCTATCAGGGGGAGGAGGGGTTAGGTTAGGTTAATTTAGTCTGAATTAGGATAGTTCAGGTTCACATATCTCTCACCAACACACTCCCTCCTCTCACCAACACACTCCCTCCTCTCACCAACACACTCACACCTCACCAACACACTCCCTCCTCTCACCAACACACTCACACCAACACACTCACACCTCACCAACACACTCCCTCCTCACCAACACACTCACACCTCACCAACACACTCACACCAACACACTTCCTCTCTCACATCTTTACTATACGTTCCTGTTATCATCGTGAACGTGTTGTGTAGTACAGGTAATCATCAACTCCGTCAGGTGATCAGTACACCTCACGTTCATTTACCTGTCTACCTGTAGTTCCTTGGTCCGGGTCCCATTCTCGTTACCTTTACTCAAATCACTTCCCCAGGGCCTGTGGTCGTTCCGCTACTCACAACACTTTCCCTCTACATACACACCTGCACACACCTGTCATTAGTCTATTACTTGATAAACATTACTGACTTTCCCACCTGTTAACCTCAACCACCTGAAGTTTATTCACCCTAACGCTAACCTAACCTAACACAGAAATAGATAAAATTCCTGGAATTGTTCTATACACACACACGAGTTTATGTTTGGCGGCCTTATTCTCGTTTCGCTTCCAATTTCCGATTGTTTTTTCTCTTAAATTATTGAAAAAGACTATGGTGTTGGGTGGGTGGTTCTGAGAGAGAGAGAGAGAGAGAGAGTCGGAAACAAAAGAGTGAGAGACAAATAGAAAGATAAAAACATAGGAAGAGACAGAGACGAACATAGAAAGTTATGTTCTAAGTTTCGCCAGCATTAATTTAAACTCCACCTTCCTCCTCTGATCATCGCCTGCTCCTTACCCATCCAAATCTGGAGTGATCCGTATAGCCTTTGTTCCCCCATGCGTCTCTATAAATCATTAATAGTGGACGAGGAAATACGAGATACACTTCCTCATATTTTCACCTTTGTAGTCGACACCTGTGACCCATGAATTGACGCAATTGGAGAAATCTTTTCAGAGTAGCTCAAACAACGACAACTCATATCACATCAGTTCTGAGTCCCCAAGGTGTAAAAAAGTAAAAAAAAAATGCTCCTCCACGAATATTGCTACTCTCTCTCTCTCTATCAGCATATAATAGAGATAGAGAGAGATAGTACGTGACTTTATAACTCTCCTCATTCCGCTATTCTCAGTCATATCATCGCAATACTGTATACTTAAGCTTACCCTTCACGTTTTCTTTCTACCTCTACCGTTTTCTTTGACAACTATTCTGTTCGTGGTAATGGAGGGATAATATACCAGCTAGTTACGTTGAAAACAGACGCTATTTTGTTATTGAAGTTGAGAAAGAGAAACAGGAAGATAGGAGAGAGTAAAATATAGACTGACAACCAGTTAGACAGATGGACAGATGAGAAACTACATTAATTAGATATGAAAAACGGGGAGACGAGGAACGAGTGATAAATTAAGAATGGAGAATAAGAAAGAAACAGACAGACTTAAACGGAAGGAAACAGTAAAATTAAACACATTTTACTGGAAAATATGTTAAGGTGCCTCGACAGGAGCTCGTGTGACCCAGATCTACTGACGGCGGGTGTTGTACCTCACATCACACCTGTCTGCGCCTTCAAGTGCCCCCCCCCACCATCCCCCAGGCCTCACTCTTCCTGATACGTATTGTATTGAGCTGGATGTGTGTGTGTGTGTGTGTGTGTGTGTGTATGCGTGTGTGTGTATGTGTGTATGTGTGTGTGTCATGGCGATGTTTACTTTTCATTCCTTTTCGATGAAGAATTTCTTATTGGATGTCATATTCAGAAAGTTTCGTGGTACCTATAATCCACCTACTGGATTTGCGTACAATGAAACCTCAATATAACGGATTTCTCTCTCCATATAATCCTTTAGATGGACCCTCGATATAAAGGGCTTTCATATATCTACAGTTCATTAGATGGAGGTTTCACATTTAACGACCCTCGATATAACGGACATTCCTCTCCATATAGGCCGTTAAATAGAGGTTTCACTGTGTGTAGATGTCGCCGGTAACTTTGTATGTTGTTGTAATGAAGAGTTATGAGGTTGTTATCTTGTTGAAGTCAAGAGATGAGAATGTCAAGGTGACTTAGATTCTTAAGTCGAGAATTTAACCATATGTACGGGGTCCCCCTCTGAGCTGAATAAAATCATCTTACATTAGCTAAATAAACGTTAAAAATGGCCTCCCTGTAGTGAAGAGACTAAGAGGCCTCCCTATAGTGAAGAGGTTAAGAGGTCTCCCTGTAGTGAAGAGGTTAAGAGGCCTCCCTGTAGTGAAGAGGTTAAGAGGCCTCCCTGTAGTGAAGAGGTTTAGAGGCCTCCCTGTAGTGAAGAGGTTAAGAGGCCTCCCTGTAGTGAAGAGACTAAGAGGCCTCCCTGTAGTGAAGAGACTAAGAGGCCTCCCTGTAGTGAAGAGACTAAGAGGCCTCCCTGTAGTGAAGAGACTAAGAGGCCTCCCTGTAGTGAAGAGACTAAGAGGTCTCCCTGTAGTGAAGAGGTTAAGAGGCCTCCCTGTAGTGAAGAGGTTAAGAGGCCTCCCTGTAGTGAAGAGGTTAAGAGGCCTCCCTGTAGTGAAGAGGTTAAGAGGCCTCCCTGTAGTGAAGAGGTCGAGAGGCCTCCCTGTAGTGAAGAGGTCGAGAGGCCTCCCTGTAGTGAAGAGGTTAAGAGGCCTCCCTGTAGTGAAGGGTCGAGAGGCCTCCCTGTAGTGAAGAGGTTACGAGGAAATACTTCTATTTTCTCACATTTTATAATCAAACGTAAGCCATTGATAACAGAGGTGCGATAAGCTTTTATTAATAATTTCCCTTCTCAGTCAGTCAGGCCAGGTTCCCAACACCCACCACCGAGCAACCACTCCTTACTCTACCTCGCCTGTACAACAACCAAACATTCCAAATTAAAACAAATAACTTTTTATCTCCACTTTGGCGATCGTCATATTATTTCTTAGAGTTAGAAATAATTATCTTTTAGCCAACACCTGTATGATGTGTGACTAAAATTAGGACACGAGAACTGTCCTGTCATAATAGGCCTCAGTCTAACCTAACCTAACCATAAGGAATGAAGCTATTAGTACGTTGATACATTAAAGGAACTTAGACTCTTTAACATTAATAAGTAAAGACTTAATAAGACCCAATAAAACCTATTAAAAAGACTCTGCCTCATTATAGTGCTGAAGTTAACTTTCTTTATCAATTAAGATAACCAAACATCAATATTATTAATCTAAAACACTCACGACGGCCTTACGATCAACGAAACAAACACGAATAATTTATCATTCAGTTTTCGCTACTTCTTTCCTGTCGCTCTCTCTCTCTCTCCCCACACAGTGACTCCGCTGGAATGATGAGCTTTTGAACAGTACAACATAAATCGGGTTGTTGTTGTGTTCCCCAGAACGATTCCTGGGTCCTGGCAGTCCCAGCGAGGGTCACTATGAGGTAGCAGGAGGTGGGTGTGGCTAAGCTGTTTAATATAACGCCGCCCCCTCCATGACGTCATCCGCCAGGGTCAGCACAACAGCCTGGTTTATGATTCACTCTTTCTAGAGCCATCATTCTTCCGACTTAATTTGGCAGCGCCGTAGTGTGTCTGTGCCGCCTCATCATCATCATGTCTCGAAGCGATGATGAGACATAAACAGGTAGATGGGAAGACTTAAAATATTACCAAAATTAGAACAATAGGGCCATGCATTGTCTGCGTGTTGTCACATTGTTATTGTTTTTGATGATTTGTTACAATACGGTCACGATCTTCGGTCTTTTTCTCAATAATTCGACTGCCCTGAGCTTACATTAGTCAGATAGGTGCCATCCTTCCGTATATAGCGACAAGCAAGGTGCGGTACAGTCAGGAGAGAGTTTTCAAAGGCATCGTAAAGTCATTTCTGGTACAGCTGAGTCGAGAGTTACTAAACCGGTTTAATCCTTCTCGCTTGACGAAAATTCCCCGTTTCTATTGCCTCTAGCTCAAGGATTGTTCCTTCCTCTATGCTATTTATTATTTTAAATAACAATAGTAATTATACAAGTCGTATATCATGAGATGAGACACGTATATTGCCTAGTAACGACGAGTAAATTTTAAATATGTTATCCCTAAAAATTTTCTTTGAGTAACTTATAGAAGAATATGTAAATAATAAAGGAATAACTATTTTATATATCATTTACCTTATCAAAGCTTTTTTTTTTTTACACTACAAAGAGTACAGGGGTGAAAACAGGTTTTTAAAATGGTTGTGGAGTATTCTCAGATAGTGAAGGTAACAATTATGATAAGTACGGTGAGGTTTAATGCCAAAGAGCTCCAGATGATCTTTTTTTTATTGTTATGAAAATCTTTGAAATAATATTTGTCAATCGTCACTATTACATTATCAATAAAAAATCCCATTAAGTTTGTGAGAAAACGGTTTATCTCCTACAATAGTAATTGTAGCATATTTCAAACCTTTTATTTATAATTTTACAATCAAAGTTAACTACACTTCGTCTCTGAAAGTACTTGACGCAATAATAATAACAAAGAAATAATAATAAACCTTACTGACCTGGTGAGCATGCGTCTTGTTTGCTTCTGACTAAAGCTATCTTCAACCACATCTGTGTCCTGTCGTTGATATTCTTCATTAAACACAGTCAGGGCTGCTAACCGTTCCTCCTCTACTGTCACCAGACGTTGGTCTTAACTCTCCATAGTGGTGACAAACTGCCTCCCATCAGTAAAAGTTATTGATGATTGGAATAAAATCCTCGTATGAATAAGGTGGTGCTTCTATTAGTCTGGCTGGCTGGTTGGATGAATGGATGAATGGCTGGCTGGCTGGAGGGAGGGATGGATGGCTGGCTGGAGGGAGGGATGAATGGCTGGCTGGCTGGAGGGAGGGATGGATAGATGGATGGATGGATGGCTGGAGGGAGGGATGAATGGCTGGCTGGCTGGAGGGAGGGATGGATAGATGGATGGATGGATGGCTGGCTGGAGGGAGGGAGGGATGGATGGATGGATGGATGGATGGCTGGCTGGCTGGCTGGAGGGAGGGATGGATGGCTGGCTGGAGGGAGGGATGAATGGCTGGCTGGCTGGAGGGAGGGATGGATAGATGGATGGATGGATGGCTGGAGGGAGGGATGGATGGATGGATGGCTGGCTGGAGGGAGGGATGGATGGCTGGCTGGAGGGATGCATGGATGGATGGATGGATGGATGGCTGGCTGGAGGGAGGGAGGGATGGATGGATGGAGGGATGGAGGGATGGCTGGCTGGCTGGAGGGAGGGATGGATGTATGGATGGCTGGCTGGCTGGATGGAGGGATGGATGGCTGGCTGGAGGGATGGATGGCTGGAGGGATGGAGGGAGGGATGGATGGATGGATGGCTGGAGGGAGGGAGGGAGGGATGGATGGATGGCTGGAGGGAGGGATGGATGGATGGCTGGCTGGATGGATGGATGGCTGGAGGGAGGGATGGATGGATGGATGGCTGGAGGGAGGGATGGATGAATGGCTGGAGGGAGGGATGGATGAATGGCGGGCTGGCTGGAGGGAGGGAGGGATGGATGGATGGATGGCTGGCTGGAGGGAGGGAGGGATGGATGGATGGAGGTAGGGATGGATGGATGGAGGTAGGGATGGATGGATGAATGGCTGGCTGGCTGGCTGGAGGGAGGGATAGATGGATTCTCCTCGCTATATTAGCTTCTTAGCCAACATTAAAGTTCTTTCTGAAAAACACATACGATTATTTTTACGATAATGACCAACTCATTGTGACTAATGTGCTAATTGTCCTTATGTCTCACCTGACATCTCGTCCCCTAAGTGAGTGGGTCTACTCCGTGTACCTCCGCCGGCCCACAGTCTCCCGCCACCGCCCAGATAACCAGCGACGCACAACACAAACATCATCTTATAACCGTTCCAGCTGTATGAATAAGGTAGATTTCTGCCCAAGATCTTACTGTTTTTTATCTTGAGTAATTTTTTGGGATGAAGTGCAGCAACAACTCTCTCAGCTGTTCTTGTGCTGTACGCTGTTCCAATTGTTCACTAGTCGTTTTTAACTGCTGGAAAGTTCGTTGTTGTGCTTAAAAAAAATCTACTTTGTAAAATATACTATACAAGAGTGTTTATATTATTTAACAAGGACCAGGCAGCTTTCTCTTTCTCTCATCTCAATGTGCTGGTCAACGAGAGCCGACTGGACAAGCATTGGAGAGACAAACGCTCGGAGTTCTAAACACCTTCTGCCGTTGAAGAGGGTCGTCGTGTTTCAACCAGAGTCAAAAAAATTAGTCCCGAAGGACACCGCAGTACAGTACTTGACGGGGTGGTGTGGCGGTAAAATTAACTAATTCAAATAATATAAATTCATTTTAATGGAATTGGCCTTCACCAGCAGCAGCGCCTCATGGGGGAGGAGACGCGTGTCGGGGAGTGGCCCTGGATGATACGTTACCATACCAACTTTTCTGATTTCCCTCCGACTCAGATAGATCAAGAGGCAGACAACTGTAGGCGTCTATAATAAAAGACATCACATTAAACACATAATTATCAAGGTAGCGTCAGTTACCTTCACTCAGGTCAAGTTATAAGGAGATGACAGAAGTTAATCACACTACGAAGAGGTGAGAGACATCCTGTAGTAATCTTTTACAACTTGTCAAAACACACTCACAGACACACACACACACAAAGCAATTACAATCAATCTGTCACCACCAGTCAAGGTAATTAAGAAACTCTATATAACAGGTGTTGATCGAGAGACAGGTGGACTCCTCGCAGCTGGAGGTAGTGGATGGAGGGTCGTCTGCCCAGCTCATCCCCTGTAGTGGCGTCCTGCTCGACCACACCCACGTTCTCACATCAGCCTCTTGCTTCTTGCCATATGCAGCGTGAGTGTGTGAACCTTCTCCTCAATGATATTAATAACACCTTGACCAACGTAATCAACGAACACGATACAGTAAAGAAAATGTGACTACCAATCTGAGCCTTGTTTTTCCTTTCTTGCTCTTGGTATAGGGATAATTTCAACCATGTTAACTATAAAGAAATCGAAAGACACTGTTCAGAAGCTCATCACTTTACTTCGCACTATGATGTGTGGAGTCAGGGGCGTCACGTGAAGAATGATAAGTCTGCAACTGTACCAGGACCCAGGTATCTTGAGGGTGGTGCTGTCGTTAATTCCATTCTGTGTTGACTGTCCCTAGAGATTCGTCAACGGAGGTGGGTGAGGTGAGGGCCGTGATGGGTGACCGCGACTACAGCAAAACGGATGAGACGCTCCACTTCACCAGCAGCGTCTCTAAAGTCATCTTCCCTCTGACCTTCGACGAGTACTACAGCAGACACAACCTCGCTGTCCTCACGTGAACCACACCTGTACACTTCGTCCCCACCATCAGGCCTGTTTGTCTACCTGTCAACTGTGAGTATGGTGGTGCAGGAGGAAGGGGTCGTGTTATAAGCTTTTTCATTATCAGCACACACACACAACCAGTCAGGCTACAGATATCAGCATCCACGCTATATACATTACTCAAATATTGCAGTTATATTATTTCAGGTGAACAAGAATGTTTGTCTGGTTAAAAAACTTTCTTCACACTCTGGATATTTTGTCTCCCTCGCGCAGATAACGTCTTCCCAAAGGACACAAGTTTAGTGACGGGTTGGGGCGTCGACCAAGACAATACGCCAACATCAACCCTACAGGACGCTCTGGTCGACGTCGAGGAGGAGAGATACTGCACCGAGACCCTCTCCTCCCTCTTGGCCAATTACTACGACAGAAGAAATAAACAAGATTAATCTGACCGACTACCTCTGTGCCCTCAGTCCCGACGGATCATCTGTTGTGTGTGGTGTAAGAGACTCTGCCACGTGGTGCTTAGCAGTGGTCCTAGCAGTTGGCCTCCCTCTCTAGGGGGAGAGGGAGATAGGGGAGGAAGAGGGAGAGAGAGAATAAGGATAATAAATAGAATAATATGGAATACTTGGCTTACTACTCATTCCATCCCATAAATACATTCAAAGTTCTATTTTTTCCATCAAACTTTCGACTCCACATAAACGAGGAAGACTGAAACACACTTAATCGTTTTAACATTTATTTAAACATTTTGTTAAAATTGACAAAAATTAATCAAAGGACCAGGGTCTCGCAGCATAATATCTAACAAGAAATTTTACCCCCGATACATTTACTACTTCCTGCACAGACAGCACACGTCTCTCCTCTTCCACTTTACAAACCAGATCGCTTTAAAAAAGGGGCACAGGCTCAGCCAATCAGCTCAGCTATGCCCATGACGTCATTCACCTAGGCTCTTGCCATAGGCTATTGTTATTATTATTTATTATTATTATTATAACTATTATTATTATTATCTTCATCATCTCGTGTTCCAGGACGACACAGGGGCGCCTCTGATCAGGAGGGTTCAGACTGGTGCCCACTATGTTGTGGGAGTCAGCATCACCAACATGTGTGGGATGCCCTTGCCGGAGATCTTTATTCGAGTCGACAGTGTACGTAAAGCAGTTTATGAATCTCGCTCTTATGTGAAATTGTTATTGTAATGTTTAACAGTGTAGTTATATTTCGGTTATGTAATATACAGTGTTTTTTGTTTACTAAAAGTTTGAATGTTACGGTCATGTGATTTTTTTTTATTATTAGAATGTTTATAAGAGATCAGTTGAGTACTGTAGTCGCCTGAGAAGAGTTGGTCAAGGACTTGCTCATGAGAGACTTATTTTACCGAGAGAAAAATTTACAGCAAAGTTACAGAAAATATGTTACAAGTCACACGGTCATTATGAGGAACAGTTTCCAGGATGCCGTTAGTCTTCACTCTTAGATCTCTCACAGTTTCCAGGACGTTGATGTAAGTAATTATACGAGTGAGTGTCTTGAGCAGAGTACACAAGATGACAGTGTAACTTTTCCCGTTCCTGACTGTTGAGTTAAGTATCTATTCAACTTGGAGTGTCCCACTCAGCGATATCCCGCAGGGCGCCCCACTCAGTGACAGGCCGTGGGGCGCCCCACTCAGTGACAGGCCGTGGGGCGCGCAACCCAGATAGGCTGTGGAGCGCCCCACTCCGAGAGACTATGGAGCGACCCCTCTCCGACAGGTTTCCGAGCTCCCCACTCTGGCAAGAGACGGAGAGCCCCACCCAGATAGGATGTGGAGCGCTCCACTCTGACAAGCTGCGGAGAGCACCGCCTGACAGGCTACGGAGTGCCCCGCTTTGACAAGCTGCGGGAAGTACCATTCTGTGACAGATCGCGGGGCGCTCCATTCAGTGACTGGCCGTGGGGCGCCCCACCCTGACAGGCTGCGGGGAGTACCACTCAGTGACAGTCCGTGGGGTGCCCCATTCAGTGACAGGCCGTGAGGCACCCTACTCAGTGACAGGCCGTGGGGGTGCCCCACTCAATGACAGGCTGCTGGAATCGAACCGGGAACAGTTTAGTCAGTCATTTTCACTCACCACCTCGTCTCAGAGAAGCTACACCATGTTACTCCTCCTTTTCTTTCCCGCCGCCAAAGAGTCTACGCCAGACCTTCTTCAGCAGACACCATATAGAGACGATGATGATGAAAACAGTGACGAGTATCACTACCAGAACATCCAGCATAAGGAACTCCACCCAGGAGAGATGAATAGCGGGGGACTTGAGCTGTGGGGCCCCTTGGTGACGGATGACGTACTCGCTCCAGAACACAGCTTTGTCTAGGGGCGTCTGTGGTCGGTCACGGAAGGAAAATGAGGCTTCCTTCATCCTCTCTGTGTACCTGTGAGGAGGTGCTCACTGTTAGGAGTGGTAGGGACAGTGTGTGTCTAAAGGTACCAATTATTCTATGTATTTTTGTAATTATTGGAGGAAACGATACTTCTTAAAGTTATTGTAATGACAAGAGATGACCAACAGATTTACCTCAGTTTATAATACAAGAAGATGTATTTTCCTTGATATTTATTCCTACCTGAGGAAGGGATGAGACATGGTATCATAAGGTGAAGTAAGGACAAAACCTTCTACACGAAAACAATGTTTTTATCAAAAATTTGGACAATTTATGAATAGTATTTTCTTACATATATTTACATAAAATATATCAATATTTAAGAAACCCACTGAAATTTGTTATCCAGTTTAAAGATGTCTTTTAGATAGAATTTTACTTCTGTAACTAAAATGAAAACAAAGGATTAGGTCCCAATAATAAGTGAATTAAGTTGGAATTTGTTAGGACAGCTGCCACAATAAAGAGACTAAAGACGGCGGCAGACTAGGAACTTTCCTCCCAATATGTTGCCCATTTTGATGACCGCTGGCCTGACGGCCCAGCAAGCAGCAGGATTTCGGCTGTTGCGAGAAATGGACAACGGTTTGGCGGGAAGACTTGCTGGCCGGGTCAGTGCTCAAATGAGCTTCATAATAGGTGATGAATATGCAAGGAAAATATTTAAATATAATACATAAAACGGTAACAACAACTCATCCCATTGTGACGCAATCGTCTCATTGTTTTGCTGGCCGGATCGTGTTTGCCAAACATGTTGGAAGGAAAAGTGCCCAGTGTGCCGCCACCTTTAGACATAAAATACAACATCTTGTCACCAATCATAATAAAATCTTACTTGGGGTTATTGATAACTTCTCTGACGGTGTCCACGATGAGCTGTGGAGATAGTTCCTTCCAGTACAGCACGATGGCGACACCAGCGTCAGTAAGCCTGGCAACGTTGTTGAACTGATCAAACACGATGGGAAGAGCTACCATGGGCGTGGAGTGGTAGACAGCCTCCAGTGTGCTTAAGCGACCTCCGTGGGTGATGAAAACTTTGACTCTGGGATCACCTACATGAAGGTAGGATAGAGAGACGGGAGGGTTAGGTTAGGTTATTATAAAGGTGTTTAATCATCCAACACTTGACACATACTGTATATGGTGATATTACAAGAGTATTAAAACACACACACCGAGGACATCCTGCTGTGGTATCCACTTGTCGGCGAGGACATTGTCAGGTATTCCCTGTAGTTCCTCCTCAAACTTCCAGATGACGCGTTGCTTCAGCTGCCCGAAGGCGGCGAGGAACATGTCTCGGTAGTGGACGGGCATGAACACTCCCTTGACAAATGACCCCAAGCTGAAGTACACCACACCCGCCTCGCCCGCCCCCTCCACCCACGCCTCCAGCTTCTGTGGAGAAGGTTTACAATCAAGTGGATCATATTGCCTCACAGAATCTGTTTTGACAATAGTGACTCAGAACAAGAGACAGATAGGCAACAATGTTTTAGAATCAAGAATGACGGGTGACGTCACCTGAGACAGAGGCTCAGCTGGGTGACAGTGTAGACCCGCGACGTCCAACTGGGATGGCAGGATGGGCACTACTTCGTTTTGGCTGAAGTGATAATTTATGAGAGACAAACTCTGGTTACGTTCTATCTCCTCCAGCGGCGGCAGGTGAGGAAATCTGGCCGTAATCTGGACAAAGTTAAAACTAGCATCACTGGGAGACATTGTGAATACAGGCTGTTTAGAGACGTAACTTGAGGTCACTTAGGGTTAAGGAAGGTGACCCAAACTCTGGCGTTGGCTGGAGGAAGTAATCAGGGACGTCACTACATGTAAGTTATCAGAGACAACACTACAGGTAAGTTATCAATCATCACTACAGGTAAATTATCAATCTTCACTACAGGGAAGTTATCAGTCGTCACTACATGTAAGTTATCAGAGTCATCACTACAGGTAAGTTATCAGACATCTCTACATGTGGGTCAGGTTGAGGGAACTTTACCTACAGTTGACAGTGTAGCATCTTCAGAATAACTTGTGGTATAATGTGCCCACCAGGGCACAGGTCAATGACCCACATCATGGCCCGGGGGCGAAATCATAATCATAATCATAATAATAAAGGACCATAAATAAATACTCCCAAAAAAGATTAATAGTGAGAAACAATATATGTTTGTCGTGTTGTCAAAGTAAGAGAAACAATTGAGACCCTGCAATTATGTGTAAATGAGGCAGAAAGTCAGACCAGCAACCTGGGACTTGGTCACAATTTTCTCTCCTACAGTCAACAGGAAGTAGAGGAAAGTTGACTGTTATCATGTTGGAGAGGTGACTGTCAGAGTGAAGGAGAGATGTCACACCCTCAACTCACACCACCCACACACACACACACGCAGGCCCAGACACACACACACACAGGCTACAGGCATGGACTACGGAGAACAAGGTCACCATCAACCACACCAAAACCGTAGTCATGCACATCAATACCGCCACCACTCCAGTGAAAGCCCCAGCAGTCACAGTGGGTGCCCATCCTCTCCAGCTGGTGCAGTCTGCCAAACTCCTGGGTGTAACGATAGACAACAAACTTGACTGGAAGGCCCATGTAAATAACACAGTCAAGGCAGCCTCGTACCGTCTCTATATGCTACGAAGACTTAGGTCACTTGGGACACCCACGCCAGAGCTGAGGACCATCTACAACGCCTTTATTCTCCCCAAACTAACGTACGCGTCACCAGCCTGGTCGTCTTCTCTCAACTCCACCCAACAACGTCAGCTAGAGAAGGTACAGAAAAAGGCCTGCAGAATCATGCTCGGCGCAGAATACTCCGGCTACATCAATGCTCTCTCCACCCTGGAAATGCCATCCCTCAGTGACCTCCACCACCAAGCACTGGAAAGGTTTGGCCGTGGACTACTGCACCACCCTCGCCACCTCCTGCCACAGGCAGCCCCCCACCCAACTCGCGCAGTCCGCCACAACAACAAAATACAGCCCATAAGAGCCCGCACCGATAGATATAAGAACAGCACCATCCCATCTATTGTTAAAATAATAAACAACTCCTGATTTATGTACTGTACAGCCCTGTAAATGTATTCAATACATATTATATCATTATGTCTAAATCAAATGTAAGTCTGTATATTTTCAGCCACCGGCTGCAACTCTATTAATAAACCGTTTATTATTATTATTATTATTACACACACGCGCCCACACACGCACGCACCCACACAGACAATCACACACGTGCGCCCACACACACACACACACATAAAATCCTTGACCACCGAAGGGTCAAGACGTACCTGGCGCTCCTCTCGGAGCAGCCAGGTCAACTGTTAAGTTGGCCCATACCAACTCCCTCCCCTGAACCCTCCTCCCCACCGGAATATCAACAAGTTCTCGCCAGAAGTTACAATTTCATTTAGGAAAGGAACGGAACCAGTGTTAAACAGAGGTGAACAGTGGTGAACAGTGCTCAAGTCAGTGAGAACAACTCAACAGTAACAGTCGTACCCAAGTTAACCTTCACACAGTGAGGTCCCAGGTACCCAGTGATAACGGCCCGTGAGACCCAACAACAACCAGCGATGTGTTAATCCGTCTACGATAGGAAGGCCTGGGACCACACCTCACTCATATAACACCATCTGTGAGAGAATTACTACACCACATGAGGCCCCTCATAACACCATCTGTGAGGGAATTACTACACCACGTGAGGTCCCTCATAACACCATCTGTGAGGGAATTACTACACCACGTGATGCCCCTCATAACACCATCTGTGAGGGAATTACTACACCACATGCCCCTCATAACACCATCTGTGAGGGAATTACTACACCACGTGAGGCCCCTCATAACACCATCTGTGAGGGAATTACTACACCACGTCAGGCCCCTCATAACACCATCTGTGAGGGAATTACTACACCACATGCCCCTCATAACACCATCTGTGAGGGTATTATTACACCACATCAAGTCCCTCATAACACCATCTGTGAGGGAATTACTACACCACGTGAGGCCCTCATAACACCATCTGTGAGGGAATTACTACACCACATGCCCCTCATAACACCATCTGTGAGGGAATTACTATACCACGTGAGGCCCTCATATCACCATCTGCGAGGGAATTGCTACACCACGTGAGGCCCTCATAACACCATCTGTGAGGGAATTACTACACCACATGCCCCTCATAACACCATCTGTGAGGGAATTACTACACCACGTGAGGCCCTCATAACACCATCTGCGAGGGAATTACTACACCACGCCAGGTCCCTCATAACACCATCTGTAAGGGAATTACTACACCACGCCAGGTCCCTCATAACACCATCTGTGAGGGAACTACTACACCACGTGAGGTCCCTCCTAACACCATCTGGGAGGGAATTACTACACCACGCCAGGTCCCTCATAACACCATCTGTGAGGGAACTACTACACCACGTCAGGTCCCTCCTAACACCATCCGGGAGGGAGTTACTACACTACATGTTTGCTGTTCAACACCTACATTAATCTGAATGTTCACTATATGTTCCTTTACCTTTCTCTAATGAAGGCTTTTGTTAAACCACCAATGTATGTAATAAGTCATTTATGTGCAATGTATATTTTCAGCCTTCGGGCTGCAGAACTTTTTCAATAAACCGTCAATTATTATTATTACACACACACACACACACACGCCCATACACACACATGCACACACACATGCGTCCCCCCCCCCCACACACACACGCTCCTACACACACACACACATACACATGCGCCCACACACACACACACAGACCCCTACACACACACACACGCGCCCACAAACACACACACGCGCGCCCAGACATACACACTCACGCCCCCCCCCCCACACACACACACACGCAACCCCACACACACGCGCGCGCGCCCCTCCCAAACACGCACACACACACGCGCCCACACGTCAATGAAGTTGTCAAATCCTCCAGTTTCCGTCTCCACCTCCTCCGCCTACTCAAGTCCCTCGGAGTTCCTGCACACGAGCTCCTCAGTGTTTACACAACATTCATACTTCCCAAGCTCACCTATGCCTCCCCCACCTGGTCTTCCTCCCTAAATGCCACACAACGTAAACACCTAGAAAAAGTGCAAAAGAGGGCATGCAAGATTATTCTCTCCCCCTCCTACTCCACATATCAAGAAGCGCTCAACACACTGACCCTTTCGACTCTCACTGACCATCACCACGACCTCATCTGCAAATTTGGTAAGAAGCTTCTACACCATCCCCGACACCGGCTCCTACTACCACCTGAGATCCCTTGTCCGAGAATTGCTGTGCGACACCACAACCGCATCCAGCCCATACGTGCACGAACTGATCGCTATAAGAACAGCCCAGTCCCAACCATTGTAAAAAATTATCAATAACTTGTAATACTGTAACACTGTCACTATGTTGAAATGAACTGTAGTTTGAGCTTTTCCCCATCTAAGTTATTATATGTCTTATTTGTGTCACTTATGTTACTTGTATTATTTGTAATTCGGAACCCATTCCCCAAATATGTAACTGTATATTTTCAGCCTTCTGGCTGCCAAGCTCTTTCAATAAACCGTTAATTATTATTATTATTATTACACAACCCACACACACACCCCACACACGCGCCCACACACGCACGCGCACACACACACACACACCCACCCCCCCCCACACACACGCGCGCCCACAAGCACACACACTCACGCCCACAAGCACACACTCACGCCCACAGACACACCACTTCAGTAGCTCTGTACACTCTACCTCCTCCTGTACAGCGGCAAATATGTTCAACCTCATCCCGCTGTAGAACGTTGCCTGTGAGAGTAAGTTGTCCACCCTGTCTCTGAGGCTCATGGGTCGTGGGTAGTTGTCAAGGAAGTTAGTGTAGAGGGCCGGGTTGAGAGGGTTACCCAGGACGGCGCTCTGTATGACGTGGAAGGTGGTGGGGCAGAAGGTGATGAAGGGGACCTCGTGTACGAACGGGTACATCATCTGTAGGAGAGGGGACAGTTATGTGGGGAGTCCTGACACACACACACACACACACACACAGTTAAAGAGAAACTCATAACGTTCACCCAGAGAACGACATCCAAGAAAAAAAAAAAAAAATTGGGGGCTGAATAGAAAAAACCTTTATTCTTTTAAGTCCTCTGGTTAACATTAACATTTTATAACAATTATAACTTGATAACCATCCAAATAGTAGAATTATCAAGAGGTTCTGAAACTGCATTATTAAAATACCTTATGATTAACAGAACAGGGGATGTGAAGTACCTTATGAACACCTGATAAAGACAACACTCACATCATACTCTGTAAATGATTGAAAATATAGTAATTAATAACTACAGGTACTGGCGCGACCACCTTGCTTCTCATATCCTCAAAACTAATCAATTCGTGTAGAAAGAAGTGACCCTCGTCTTGTTACCTCGTTATAAAAAACGTCGACAACCATGAGATCAAAGTCCTTCCTCCTGCGGTAGAGTTCCATCACTTGAGGAACGTTGTAGATGTTCCGAGTCATAAACACAGCCATGTCCGTAATTAACTTTATGGGTAATGTATCGTTGCTTGCGCTGAATGGATCGGTGTTGTTCTGGAACATGTTGGTCAGCCCGTGGAACACTTCCCGGATGTTGTGGTGTTTGAGGGAGGGCGTCATGTTCGTCAGCATCACCACCTGGGAAATATGAGCTCAATGAGACATTATAAAATTGTTTATATACCAGGCAGAAGCAGAGGACGAGCCGCCATTTACTGCAGCACTAGACCCAAGTACTGGAAGACCATACAGCTGGAAGACCCAAGTATTGCAAGACCATACAGCTGGAAGACCCAAGTACTGGAAGACCATACAGCTGGAAGACCCAAGTACTGGAAGACCATACAGCTGGAAGACCCAAGTACTGGAAGACCATACAGCTGGAAGACCCTACAGCTGGAAGACCCTACAGTTGGAAGACCATACAGCTGGAAGACCATACAGCTGGAAGACCCTACAGTTGAAAGACCATACAGTTGGAAGACCATACAGCTGGAAGACCATACAGCTGGAAGACCCAAGTACTGGAAGACCATACAGCTGGAAGACCCAAGTACTGGAAGACCATACAGCTGGAAGACCCAAGTACTGGAAGACCATACAGCTGGAAGACCTAAGTACTGGAAGACCCTACAGCTGGAAGACCATACAGCTGGAAGACCCTACAGCTGGAAGACCCTACAGCTGGAAGACCCTACAGCTGGAAGACCCTACAGCTGGAAGACCCTACAGCTGGAAGACCCCACAGCTGGAAGACCCCACAGCTGGAAGACCCCACAGCTGGAAGACCCCACAGCTGGAAGACCCCACAGCTGGAAGACCCTACAGCTGGAAGACCCTACAGCTGGAAGACCCTACAGCTGGAAGACCCTACAGCTGGAAGACCCTACAGCTGGAAGACCCTACAGCTGGAAGACCCTACAGCTGGAAGACCCTACAGCTGGAAGACCCTACAGTTGGAAGACCCTACAGTTGGAAGACCCCACAGCTGGAAGACCCCACAGCTGGAAGACCCCACAGCTGGAAGACCCCACAGCTGGAAGACCCCACAGCTGGAAGACCATACAGCTGGAAGACCCTACAGCTGGAAGACCCTACAGCTGGAAGACCCTACAGCTGGAAGACCCTACAGCTGGAAGACCATACAGCTGGAAGACCATACAGCTGGAAGACCATACAGTTGGAAGACCATACAGTTGGAAGACCATACAGTTGGAAGACCATACAGTTGGAAGACCATACAGCTGGAAGACCCTACAGTTGGAAGACCCTACAGTTGGAAGACCCTACAGTTGGAAGACCATACAGTTGGAAGACCCTACAGTTGGAAGACCCTACAGTTGGAAGACCCTACAGCTGGAAGACCATACAGCTGGAAGACCCTACAGCTGGAAGACCATACAGCTGGAAGACCCTACAGTTGGAAGACCCTACAGCTGGAAGACCCTACAGCTGGAAGACCCTACAGCTGGAAGACCCTACAGCTGGAAGACCCTACAGCTGGAAGACCCTACAGCTGGAAGACCCTACAGCTGGAAGACCCTACAGTTGGAAGACCCTACAGTTGGAAGACCCCACAGCTGGAAGACCCTACAGCTGGAAGACCCTACAGTTGGAAGACCCCACAGTTGGAAGACCCCACAGCTGGAAGACCCCACAGCTGGAAGACCATACAGCTGGAAGACCATACAGCTGGAAGACCCTACAGCTGGAAGACCCTACAGCTGGAAGACCCTACAGCTGGAAGACCCTACAGCTGGAAGACCCTACAGCTGGAAGACCATACAGTTGGAAGACCATACAGTTGGAAGACCATACAGTTGGAAGACCATACAGCTGGAAGACCATACATTTGGAAGACCCTACAGTTGGAAGACCCTACAGCTGGAAGACCCTACAGTTGGAAGACCATACAGTTGGAAGACCCTACAGTTGGAAGACCCTACAGCTGGAAGACCATACAGTTGGAAGACCCTACAGCTGGAAGACCATACAGCTGGAAGACCCTACAGTTGGAAGACCATACAGTTGGAAGACCATACAGCTGGAAGACCATACAGTTGGAAGTCCCTACAGCTGGAAGACCCTACAGTTGGAAGACCATACAGTTGGAAGACCATACAGTTGGAAGACCCTACAGTTGGAAGACCATACAGTTGGAAGACCCTACAGTTGGAAGACCATACAGTTGGAAGACCATACAGCTGGAAGACCATACAGTTGGAAGACCATACAGCTGGAAGACCATACAGCTGGAAGACCATACAGTTGGAAGACCCTACAGCTGGAAGACCCTACAGCTGGAAGACCCTACAGTTGGAAGACCCTACAGCTGGAAGACCCTACAGCTGGAAGACCCTACAGCTGGAAGACCCTACAGTTGGAAGACCCTACAGCTGGAAGACCCTACAGCTGGAAGACCATACAGCTGGAAGACCATACAGCTGGAAGACCCTACAGCTGGAAGACCATACAGCTGGAAGACCCTACAGTTGGAAGACCCTACAGCTGGAAGACCCTACAGTTGGAAGACCATACAGCTAGAAGACCTACAGTTGGAAGACCCTACAGCTGGAAGACCCAACAGCTGGAAGACCTACAGCTGGAAGACCCTACAGCTGGAAGACCTACAGTTGGAAGACCCTACAGCTGGAAGACCCTACAGCTGGAAGACCATACAGCTGAAGACCATACAGCTGGAAGACCCTACAGCTGGAAGACCCTACAGCTGGAAGACCCTACAGTTGGAAGACCATACAGCTGGAAGACCCTACAGCTGGAAGACCCTACAGTTGGAAGACCCTACAGCTGGAAGACCCTACAGTTGGAAGACCATACAGCTGGAAGACCCTACAGTTGGAAGACCCTACAGCTGGAAGACCCTACAGCTGGAAGACCCTACAGCTGGAAGACCCTACAGCTGGAAGACCCTACAGCTGGAAGACCCTACAGCTGGAAGACCCTACAGCTGGAAGACCCTACAGCTGGAAGACCCTACAGTTGGAAGACCCTACAGCTGGAAGACCCTACAGTTGGAAGACCATACAGCTGGAAGACCATACAGCTGGAAGACCATACAGCTGGAAGACCCTACAGTTGGAAGACCCTACAGTTGGAAGACCCTACAGCTGGAAGACCATACAGCTGGAAGACCCTACAGTTGGAAGACCCTACAGTTGGAAGACCCTACAGCTGGAAGACCCTACAGTTGGAAGACCCTACAGCTGGAAGACCATACAGCTGGAAGACCCTACAGTTGGAAGACCATACAGCTGGAAGACCATACAGCTGGAAGACCCTACAGTTGGAAGACCCTACAGTTGGAAGACCCTACAGCTGGAAGACCCCACAGCTGGAAGACCCCACAGTTGGAAGACCCTACAGTTGGAAGACCCTACAGTTGGAAGACCCTACAGTTGGAAGACCATACAGTTGGAAGACCCTACAGTTGGAAGACCCTACAGTTGGAAGACCATACAGCTGGAAGACCATACAGCTGGAAGACCCTACAGCTGGAAGACCCTACAGCTGGAAGACCCTACAGCTGGAAGACCCTACAGTTGGAAGACCCTACAGTTGGAAGACCATACAGCTGGAAGACCATACAGCTGGAAGACCCTACAGTTGGAAGACCATACAGCTGGAAGACCCTACAGCTGGAAGACCATACAGCTGGAAGACCATACAGCTGGAAGACCATACAGCTGGAAGACCATACAGCTGGAAGACCATACAGCTGGAAGACCATACAGCTAGAAGACCCTACAGCTGGAAGACCCTACAGCTGGAAGAGCACACAGCTGGAAGACCACACAGTTGGAAGACCCTACAGCTGGAAGACCATACAGCTGGAAGACCATACAGCTGGAAGACCCTACAGCTGGAAGACCCTACAGCTGGAACACCATACAGCTGGAACACCATACAGCTGGAACACCCTACAGCTGGAAGACCCTACAGCTGGAAGACCCTACAGCTGGAAGACCATGCAGCTGGAAGACCATGCAGCTGGAAGACCATACAGCTGGAACACCATACAGCTGGAACACCATACAGCTGGAAGTCCATACAGCTGGAAGTCCATACAGCTGGAAAACCATACAGCTGGAAGTCCATACAGCTGGAAGACCCTACAGCTGGAAGACCCTACAGCTGGAAGACCCTACAGCTGGAAGACCCTACAGCTGGAAGACCATACAGTTGGAAGACCATACAGTTGGAAGACCATACAGTTGGAAGACCATACAGCTGGAAGACCATACAGCTGGAAGACCATACAGCTGGTAGACCATACAGCTGGTAGACCCTACAGTTGGAACACCACACAGTTGGAAGACCCAACACCAACATGATGTGGGTCTCAAATAGTACACATAACTGCCTTAGAACATGATGTGGGTCTCGGACAGTACACAGGACACCACATAACTGCCCTACAACATGATGTGGGTCTCGGACAGTACACAGGACACCACATAACTGCCCTACAACATGATGTGGGTCTCGGACAGTACACCACATAACTACTTCTATCACTTATGGATAAATCTCCTGTCGATTTGATTATGTTCCTACTTACCTCGTGACCTCTGTCAGCCAGAGCTTTGGCGAAGGGCTTTAACATGCTCATGTGGCTGTAGGCGGAGATGGGTAGTATCATGAGGATCTTGTAAGACTTGGGAGGGGGCGGCAACGACCCCGTCCCCCAGCCAATACCGCCCAACACCACCACCATCAGCCACACTACCTTCATCCTGAAAGAAATTATCAATTTATAATTTTTGATCCATGATGCAACTACGAGGAAAATGGAAGTAAGAAGATCATCTGGTATTAAAAGTTTCTTTCCATATTATACTTTTTTCTAAATGCAGTACTGCATTAGGAACTAAACCCAGGGTTACATTAATATATCACTCGAGGCAACTGATCACTGCACTCAACGGATTAAGGCATCGTCCTAACTTGTTGTATAGACTTAAATAATTTTAACATTGTACTCAAGGCCCTAGAGTACAATGTACGATATCCGTATTACCTAGAGTCTAGGGAATACGGATATGGTGGCAGAGGGGATACATCACTCGCCTCCTGTCCTAATAGTCTCTAGTTCGTCCCCCGGTTCACCTAGTTTTAAGTAGACTCCTAACTTTACAGATGGGGAAAAAAAGACGGTCAAGTTCAGTACCACCGATGCTTCCCTCTCGTATATTTAAGGCTTTATATACAATAGGTTTCCTCCACACTGTCTATGAGGCCCAGTTTCACTTCTGGCAGTCACTCTACTCAAAGAACAAGAGGCCATTTGACAAGTGACTTGCACTCTTAATTCTCACGCCACCACAACACAGGACATAAGAACATAAGGAGTCTGCAATAGGCCGGTTGGCCTGTGCATGGCAGCTGCTGTCGAGAGTTACTACCACTCTCTATCATCCACATATCTATCTAGCCTCCTTTTGAAACTTTCCAGAGTTCCCGCACTTACTACAAAGTTGCTAAGCTTGTTCCACTCGTCCCCCACCCTATTTGTGAACCAGTTTCTTCCTATCTCCCTCCTAAACCTAAACTTATCCAACTTAAATCCGTTGCTATGAGTTCTATCCTGCTCGGATATTATAAGAACTTTATCTATATCCCCTTTATTGATTCCTTTCACCCACTTAAATACTTCTATCATACCTCCCCGCACTCTTCGTCTTTCTAGGTAATGCAAGTTTAGTTTCTTTAACCTATCTTGATAGGTATGGTTTCTAAGTCCCGGAATCATTTTCGTCATTCTTCGCTTCACCGACTCCAGTGAATTTATATCCATTCTATTATAAGGGCATCGGAACTGAACCGCATAATCGGGGTGTGGCCTGACCAGCGCAAGATATAGTTGCAATAAGACCTCTGCACTCTTATTACTTGCACTTCTAGATATTAAAGCTAATACAACCAAGAACCAGGTCATGAAGGAGAGACAGGTACTTGGACAGTGTCAGTGTCTCCCTTCCATCTCCACTTACCTCAACAGCAACGACTCGATCCTACGCAGGTTACGAAGGTAGTGTGGACAGACCTCACTGGGGAGGCGGAGGCCAGAGCAGGAAGAGGAGGAATAGGGGGGGTTGGAGGGAGGGGGAGGGGAAGGAGCAGGAATGTAAATGTGTGGTTAAGGAAATGATGGTGAAGTAGTGGGTTCAGAGGAGGATGGTGGAGAAGAGGACAGATGCATAAACACTGCTGCTGGGAGCTTTGCAGGGCAACTAACAGACTGGGGAAAGTGGCGTGTCAGCAGGTATGAAGCAGTGAACTTGTTTGTGGAGATGTTGCGTCGTTATGAGAGATGAAATCTCACCTGATAACCAGCACGAGGATATGTGTTGAGCAGTCACCCATGTCATCCTGATAGACACGTGTATAGACTACAGTCACTAGACCATCTATCTGCCCATGTTTGCCGACTCACACGGCCACCCTACACATAAGAACAAAAGAACATAAGAATGGAAGAAACTGCTGCGGGCCTATTGGCCCATACTGGGCAGTCCCATTTACACCCAACCCCTGTTGCTCATATAAGCATCCAACCTATGTTTGAAGCTATCCAGCGTATTCGAGTTAATGATATGAAGCAGAGGAGGTCTTAAGTCGCTATGAGTGATGAAATCTCACCTGACCACACCCCCCCCCCCCCTCCAGACAATTGTTCTCTGTCCTCACCTAGCCACCAGCACGAGGATATGTGTTGAGCAATCAGCCACGTCATCCTGATACACACGTTTATAAACTAGAGTCACTAGACCATCTATCTGCCCTTGTTAGCTGGCTCACACGGCCACCCTACACATAAGAACATAAGAATGGAGGAAACTGCTGCAGGCCTATTGGCCCATACTGGGCAGTCCCATTTACACCCAAGAAGACCCAACCCCTATTGCTCATACAGGCATACAACCTATGTTTGAGGCTATCCAGCGTATTCGAGTTAATGATGATATTTGGTAACTTGCTCCATTCATCCACTACTGTTTGCAAACCAGTGTTTACCTATTTCGCGCCTAAATCTAAACTTGTCTAATTTAAAACCATTGTTACGAGTTCGCTCCAGGTTGGATAGTTTGAGTACCTTTGTAATGTCCCCTTTGTTTAGCCCTGACTTCCATTTATACACCTCTATCATGTCGTCCCTCACTCTATGTTTCTCGAAGGAGTGCAAATTAAGATGCTTTAACCTGTCTCTGCACTCAAGTTTCCTAATGCCCGGGATTAGTCTTGTCATTCTCCTCTGGATTCTTTCCAAGGATTCTATATCCATTCTGTAATACGGTGACCAGAACAGAACTGCGTAATCCAGGTGAGGTCTCACAAGCGCAAAATATAATCTTAAGATGACCTCGCTAGTCTAGTAACTAACACCCCTTTGTATGAACCCAAGTACTTTATTAGCCTTGTTACGAGCAAAAACACATTGTATACCTGGCTTAAGATTCTTGCTTATCATTACTCCTAAATCTCTCTCGCAGTTGGATTTCTCAATGGCATCATTGTTCATCTGGTATCTGGTTTCCCTGTTTACATCGCCTATACAGAGTACTTTACATTTGTCCACATTGAATTTCATCTGCCATTTTTCAGACCATTCGAAAAATATGTTTAGAGATTCCTGTAGTTTTGCGAAGTCCTCGTCAGATTTAATTACACGTCCTAATTTAGTGTCATCAGCAAATTTACTTATGTTGCTGTCTATGCAGATATCTTTGTCGTTTATGTATATAATAAATAAAAATGGTCCAAGTACTGAGCCTTGCGGAACTCCACTAGTGACGTTGCTCCAATGGGATTTAGTGTCATTAATACTCATTCGCTGCTTCCTGTCCTGTAACCACGCCTTAATCCATTTTAGAATATTACTTTTAATGCCATGAGCTTCTACCTTTCTTATTAGTCTTTCATGGGTGACTCTGTCGAAGTCTTTGCTTCCAGTAATTTGCCTACAATTGATGTTAGACTGATTGGACGGTAGTTAGAGGATAGTGATCTATCCCCCTTCTTGAAAATCGGTATTACATTCGCTATCCTCCAGGATTCTGGTACTACACCTGTTTTTAAGGACATGTTAAACAACTTTGCTAAGGGCATACTAAGCTCTTCCTTACATTCCTTTAATACTCTTGTCAAATATCAAATTGGGACCAGGTGACTTAGTAGGCTTTAGTTTGTCTATTTGCTTACTAACATCGTTACTAGTCACTACTATCTCACTTAAATTGTTTTCTTCACTATCTCCGAATAGAGTCGGTGCCTCGGGTATTATGAGTAAATTTTCGGTGGTGAAAACAGTTGAAAAATATTTATTCAGATTATTGCTCATTTCTCCACCGTTACCAGTTAGCTCACCTGTATCTGACTGTATTGGTCCAATCTTTTCTCGTGTTTTAGTTTGATACAATCCCTTGGGGTTTGTCTTCGCCTTCCTTGCTATCCTCAGCTCATTATTCCCCTTTGCTTTCCTTAACTCGGTCTTAACCCTACCGGCCAATATCTTATAATAATCCCGGAGGTAAATTTCGCCACGCTTTATCCTTCTACCTATAGCCTTCCTTTGGCCAATGATGTTCTTTAAATAATTATTTATCCATTTAGGGTCATTGTTGTATGATCTGAGTTTTTTGTATGGTATGTTCTGCCTTTGAGCATTAAGTAACTCATTATTTAAATTGTCGTGGAACCCGGCAAACTCAAATCTCATTATCAGGTCGGTTTCAACCATCAGGTCCAAGTAGTTCACCCCCAAGAGTGATACCCTTTCTTTCAACTGCCTCTTCAAACTATCAATGTTTGCCCTTCTGAAATCTGGGACTTGTGGAATTTTCCTTACGGCTGCCCTGAAAATCGAACTGGAATCTAATTTCTTTGTGATCGCTGTTTGCAAGTTCGTTCCCTACCTCGACATGACTATGAGGTTTTCTCGGTTCGTCAGAACTAAATCGCGCATATTATTACCCCGTGTGGGTTCAATTATATGTTGACTTAGGAAACAGTCCTGGATCGTTTCAAGAAAATCCTGATTCTGAGTTACCCGTAAGGTCAATCCAATCTATTTGGCCATGGTCAAAATCGCCTACTATACAGACTTTGTTGTGTATGGAAGCCCTGCTCATTTCATCCCAAATATGTCACTCATTAACTCTATCAAGATTCGGGGGTCTATATATTACTCCTGTGATTAATTTTTCCCGACCGCCGATTAATTCTATCCAAATTTTTTCTGTATTCCGCTCAGATTTTATTTCCATATTTATTTCACACTTCAGATTATCCCTGACATACATTGCTACTCCGCTTCCTTTTCTAATCTGCCTATCGGTATGGAATGATTTGTAACCTGCAATTTGGTATCCCACAGGTAACTCACGTGAGTCTAGGTTGATCCATGTTTCGGTGAATGCTATTATATCGAGTTTTTCGGTACATACCAAGGCCCTAATATCATCCATTTTGTTTCTCATACGTCTACTGTTTGCGTAGTAGACATTTAAGTTAGTCGTGTTCTCAGTCCTCTCTTTGCCGCGTTTAGGTTGTAACTCGCTGTCTAGTTTAGTTTTGTCATCATTCCTAACACTATTTCCCTGTAACCTTTCACTTTGTTTACCAGATCCCACTGCAGTCTCCTCCAACCCCGTGCTCACATGTTCCCGGAGCAGTTTAAAGACTTCAACATTTTTTGGACTGCCCTTTCGAGAGTCCCAGCCAGGGTAGCCACTCCATCCCTAAACAGATGCACCCCATCCCTAGCATAAAGGTCCCTTCTGCCATAGAAGTTGTCCCAGTTGTCAATGAGTGGGACTGATATTGACTTGCAATATCTGCCAAGACGGCCGTTGACACCAACTGCCCTTGACAACCATTCATTGCCAACTCCTCTCCTAGGCAGGACCCTACATATGATAGGGATCCCTCCCCATAGGTTGTTCCGCCTCTGCCGGGTGTATATTCTATGTTTTGTATAACTGCGTGGTGTCAGTCTGGGTGAACTTAATATATGCCAAAAAACAACTTGAAGGTTTGTGTTTTTCTCTCGACTCTACTATACGTGATTCTATTAAATTCTGGTGCCTCACAGAACGTGACTCCTGACGTAAACATCAGGATTTTTAACTGAGCTTAAGCTTGTTTGCTTCATCCCCTGAACCGCCTTGACAAACTGTTTTATAATACACCCATCACAATACAGATAACGTCTTCCCAAAGGACACAGGTTTAGTGACGGGTTGGGGCGTCGACCAAGACAATACGCCAACATCAATCCTACAGGACGCTCTGGTCGACGTCGAGGAGGAGAGATACTGCACCGAGACCCTCTCCTCCCTCTTGGCCAATTACTACGACAGAAGAAATAAACAAGACTTGGGAGGGGGCGGCAACGACCCCGTCCCCCAGCCAATACCGCCCAACAACACCACCACCAGCCACACTACCTAAGCCCCCACCCAGTCTGCCCAATTATGTGTATTATGATCCTAGTTCTACTCACACATGTTTGATGTATGTTAAGAAGTCACTCCCGCATGTACCTCTTGTATCCAAAAAGACTACCAACCTTCAGTACCATGGGATCACTATCCACCTGGGCAACTCCACACTCAACGTGCTAAACGCCTATGCTCCCTCAGATCAGCTTCAGTACACAGATCTCCCAGACTTTTTACACACTGAGCCCACTGTCCTAATGGGTGACCTGAATACTAGACACAAGAAATTAGGTGACTCCACCACTAACACCAATGGTAGGAGACTTATCTCACTTCTCAGCGCATATGAAGATGTTCAAATTATAGGTAATAATGAACCAACACACATCTATGGCGGGGGTCTAGACAAATGTATTGGCTTTAATCTATCATACACAACTCATAGCTCTGATGTTGTCACTGATCTTATGTCTGACCACAGCCCAATCCAAGCTAGTATACATGTAGCCAATGACACCCCCACTGGTGGTAAACTCAACAGACGTAGAATCACAGTCAAGCAAGAACATGAAAGCCAGTTCATAGACTTCATCCATGACTGGTACAAGGACTACAAGCCTGACAATTACCAAAGTTTCCATGACGATCTGATAGATAGGACTTATATATACTTCACCAACAATGCCTCCACCAAAAAAGGAGAAAACGTGGTCAGCATAATGGGAACAGGCAACAGCAGTGCTATAATGACCCTGAGCTGAAAAAACTCAGGGCTAGGGTCAGGAGGGTGGGTAAGGGTTACAGACAATTTAGAACACCTCAAATGTTACAATTGTATCAAGCTTCCCTTGCTGCTGTCAGGGAACGTGTAAACGAACTCAGACAAAATGCATGGGAGACATATGTCAACAGCCTGAACCAACACACATCCCTCAGCAAAGCCTGGAAAGACAAACATAATCAGAGGTAAAAACAGAAGACACGTCTCCCATCCAAACCCTCTGCAAAAGTCGAATGAGCTAATAACAAAGTGGGCTCATGTGTCGAGCTATGACATGTTACCAGCTAGGACTCGGGGACTCCTTGATGCGAAGTCTGTAGAGAGAAGTAATCTTATTAGCTTTATGCTGGGCAAACAGCACGATGAGTGTGATGTTCCATATACTGAGTGGGAGCTTGACGCCGCCCTCGCCAGGGGTAGGTCTACTTCCCCTGGAGAGGACGGGGTCACCTACAACATCATTAGACTACTAAGGCGCGTGCCAGGCAATCCATTGTTGGTATTGTACAATATGAGTCATGCCGAGGGCCAACTACCCACATCATGGACCAGCAGTATTGTTGTACCAATACCGAAACCAGGACAGCCTGATGCCTTTCGTCCCATATCACTAACCAGCTGCCTGTGTAAAACCATTGAGAGGATGGTTCTTGGCAGACTCTTATATAGAATCAGAGAACACATGTCTCCTAACATAAATGGCTTCACCCATGGTAAAGGTGTACATAATTGCATCACCACATTCCTAACTGTGCATGGTGATGAAAGGCACAGATACACCACATTTCTTGACCTAAAAGCTGCATTTGATATTGCCAATAGGCAACTCATATTGTACGAACTAGCCAAAATGGATATAGGAGGTAGGCTGTTACACTGGATAAGTGGTTACCTAACCAACAGAAGGGCTGCTGCACTGTTTCAGGGATACAAAAGTGAAGTTAAAGATATGCAACTTGGTACCCCTCAAGGTGGAGTACTTAGCCCCACTTTGTTCAATGTTCTTATGAATGCATTATTAAATTTAATACCAGACAACCCCAGCAATATCTCAATCAGCTATGCTGACGATATTCTTATACATACTAAAACTCATCGTGAAATGCAAACCACCCTGAACCATGTATACGCAGCCTGTGAACACCTCGGTCTTATTATCTCCACTGACAAAACTAAGGTGTTCAACAAACAAGCTGGGAACCGCAAACGCGGCCCCGCCAAGTTCAAGATAGGTAACAACACTATTGACTATGTTTCTTCTTTTAAATATCTTGGTGTTTCCGTCCCTTGTACCCTACCTGCCATACAACAGCTAACCCGCCAATGTACTGACAGACTGAGACCTCTTAGAAGTGTAGCGGGGTACAGCCCGCACTATGGTGCGAATATTAGAATTGTTAAAACAATGTACCTAGGCTATATAAGATCTCTGATAGATTACCACGCACCAGCCCTGGTCATTCGTGACGGGAAAGGCGTTGACAAGCTCGAGAAAATGCAAAATAAAGCCCTCAGAATTATCCTAAGATGTCCCATGAGCACTAAAGTACTTAATATGAGGAAAGAACTAGGTATACCCAGTGTTAAAGATAGAATAATTGAAGTCAACCTCATGATAGCCCTGAGGCTTCTGCGTGGTGATCCTGATAACATTGTTTCCTTAAAATTGCTAGAATTATAACCATGGGACTACGGAGTCTAAATGGATCCAAACTACAGCTACACATATGAAGACATTTGGACTAGACCACCTGTACAAAGTTGACACAACAGCGCTTCCTGCCACCCTGGCGGACAGTTCCCTTCGATATCACAATACCGACGTATCCGCCTAAAAAATTAATTATACAAAGCATTTATCTCCAACACACTGCCAAATTGAGAGCTCTTGAACACATACACACTCTACAGACTGATGATAATATCACACAGACCATCTACACTGATGGGTCTCTAAACACCGCCTGTGGGAGGGCTGGAAGTGCTATTGTTGTGACTCAACCTGACGGTAATATAATTGAGAAAGGAGCTAGACTTAACAACTGGGCATCCACTCTACATAGTGAATTAGTTGCCATACTCACAGCTATTAAATTCATTGAAACCACTGTTACCGACAGTCTCATCATCACTGACTCTCTATCCTCACTACTTGCCCTTGGTACCCTCGACTCAGGTTGTCACGCTCTTGTCTCTGAAGCCAGACACAAATATGCGTACCTTGTTGACCGGGGTGTCAGGGTCAAACTGTTGTGGATCCCCTCTCACATAGGCCTCATAAAACATGACAGAGTTGATGCCCTCGCCAAACTCGCGTCTAACAAAGACACCGTTGAATACAATTTGGGTCTGTCAAAAAGAACCCTTAAAACTGTAATTAGGAAAGAACTTATTGATGAGTTTGACGCAAGTAGACAAGTGCAAACAGGCACTAGTCAATCCATAGTTTACCATGATGAGATGTATCAAGTGAAACATGTTTATGGAGCAAGTAACAAGATCACTAGATGTTGTAACAGCTAGATGAAGGTTAGGATATAAGTACCCTTGGCAGTATGTTCCTCAAGAAGATGTAAACAAAACTAAATGTAAAGTGTGTGGCCATACATATGGCCACACACTTGAACACTACGTCCTCGACTGTGTGAAGATAGAACCTTTTAGGGACAGGTCCAAGCACACTGTGTGTGAAATGGCACAACACTTCATCTCTAATGGCAAGATAGCCGACATATTAAGATTGTATCCACTTTTTTGCACTTAGTAACTATATCAGTTCTCGTGTACAGAACCAAATACGCAATGTGCTTGAATACCTCCCACGTGAATGTGAATAACAAAGTGTGAGGCCAGACATACTGCCTCACACGCCTGTTCTCACGCATTTGTGAATAAGTTACCCTTTATGTATAGAACTAAAATAATGTAAATGAAATACTGTGTAACTTTCAGTGCCATAATATCCTGACAACCGGGGTTAATTATTATGACCCTTTGTAAACCCTACTCTGTAATCCTTTTGCGCTACCGCTCACAGGATGAGTGTGGGGTGCACAATAAAGTAGCCGCTGCAAGCGGCAAAATCACCTTCCTCCTGAAATAAATTATCAATTTATAATTTTTGATCCATGATGCAACTACGAGGAAAATGGAAGTAAGAAGATCATCTGGTATTAAAAGTTTCTTTCCATATCATACTTTTTTTTCTAAATGCAGTACTGCATTAGGAACTAAACCCAGGGTTACATTAATATATCACTCGAGGCAACTGATCACCGCACTCAACGGATTAAGGCATCGTCCTAACTTGTTGTATAGACTTAAATAATTATAACATTGTACTCAAGGCCCTAGAGTACAATGTACGTTATCGGTATTACCTAGTATTACGAGTTGGGGATTTAGAATATAGTTATACGTCTACCCAGATCCCAACAGGTAACAACAACAAAACAAAGACAATCGGACTATAAAAGGGTAGACAAAGGATGCGAGTTTTCGTTGTGTATAATAAAGTACCATAAATCCCTTAACAAAATATTCAGCTTACAAATTACCCTTAACCAAACTTAACCTAAACATTAACAGTATATACATATTAATAAAACATAAAACAATAGTGAAGCAAGGTGGAGGTGGGAGAGGCAATACAAGATAACAAATACTTAAGTGACGAGCTGAGATGGCTGACGAGTAAGGCTGAGTATTGTAGAAGACGATAGGTAGTCACTGTGCCGTAGGTTTCCAGGATAGGCGATCCTGTGGTCACTTCCCAGAGCCAAGTGCTCTCTCCTCGAATTCGAACTGACAAAGACGACTTGGAAGTGACGCAACAACCAGGATATGGAGAAGGGAAACCCCGGAGTGGTAACTAAGACGAGTCATACTCGTGTCTCGTCCCTAGATGGCGTTGCTCGTGGTGCTGGGTAGGTAGATCAAGACAATAGATGGCGTGGTTCGTAGTACTGGGTAGGTAGATCATGACAATCGGTGGAGGGGTTCGTAACACACCCCCCCCTCCAAAGACCTCCATAGCGCGGGCGCGAAGAAGGTGATCACCTGGTGCGTCTGGCGAGTAGCTGCTGCATTTCCACTGGAGCTCGGGATAAGGAGTCTGCAATCAGGTTGTCCAAACCCCTTTATGTGCCGGACTTGTAGATATTAGGGCTGGGTGAGGAGAGCCCAGCGGAGGATTCGCTGGTGGTGATCTTGTTGGTCTGGATGAACGTGAGTGGGTTATGGTCGGTGAAGACTAGGGTTGTTTGTGGACAAGACTGGAGGTAACATTCAAACTTCTTTATTGCCAACACCAGAGCCAGGGCCTCCTTCTCTATGGTCGAGTAGTTGGTCTGATGTTTTTTCAACTTGGCGGAGTAATATGCCACAGGGTGAAGGACATCAGTGGTTGGGTCGGGTTGTAGGAGCACAGCCCCAACTCCGACACCGCTAGCGTCGATTTGCAGATGGAAGGGCAAGGTGTAGTCAAGGGGTGGACTACAGGCTTGGAGGCAAGGAAGGCTTTGAGGCGGCAGAAAGACTGGTCGCACCTCTGGTTCCAGATGTAAGGGTCCCCAGAACTGGTAAGGTCTGTGAGGGGTCCGGCCACGCTGGAGATTGGAGAAGTCCCTGTAGAACCGACGGTAGTAGCCGTACATCCCCAGGAAGCGCACGAGTTCCTTCCTCGTCCTTGGATTGGGGAATGACAAGATGGCTTTAACGTTTGCGTCCTTGGGTCTCACCATACCATGCCCAACGATATGTCCCAGGTAAGTCACTGAGGCCCGGCCAAAAGCAGACTTAGCCAGGTTTATGGTGAATCCAGTCTCTTGCAGTCGTGCCAACAGTATCTCCAAACGCACCAGACGTTCGTCCCAGCCGTCCGACACCACCACCAGGTCATCCAGGTAGGCGAACGTCCCACCTAGGTCCTGAATTAGGTAGTTGATGGCCCTCTGGAATGTGGCCGGAGCATTAGAAAAGCCAAACGCCATAACCAAATATTGAAAAAGACCAAATGGGGTTATAAATGCCGAGATTATTTTTGCCCTATCCGTGAGTCCCACTTGATAATATCCTTTCAACAGGTCCACGGTACTGATAAATTTTGCACAGCCTATGCTGTCTATTATATCTTCAATCAAAGGTAAAGGGTAGGAGTCTGAGACAGTGACCTGTGTCACTTTACGATAATCGGTACAGAAACGAAAAGTGCCATCGGGTTTTGGAATGAGAAGGCAAGGTGAAGCCCAGGGGGAGGTACTAGGCTCAGCCAAGTTATGTTTTAACAAAAAAATCTACCTCCTTTGTCATAATCTTTTTTGTGGATTTAGTCGATATGCTGATTGCCTAATGGGTTGTACATCATCTGAGTTTAGCTTAATATCATGTTTATGTATATTGCAAAACCCTGGGAGGTCTGACGTGACTTTAGGAAATGTTGATAACTTAGGGAGATCTTTTGCTTGAGATGGATTCAGAACAGAAAAATACTCATCCAAGTTGTTGAGTATGTGACTGTTAGCAGGGTTTTCTTTAGGTCAGGGGTTCTCAACCGGGGGGAGAAAACTGATATATGGAAAAAATAAAGGATTTTCAGTCTTATATGCATATTATTTGGAATGCACTTTTTGAGGCAGACAATCTTGGAAAGGAGAGTGAATGACATTCTGACATATGGTGAAAGGGGTTTATGGGGCAAACAAGGTTGAGAACCACTGCTTTAGGTAGAGGGAAGTCCAAATTCTCCAATAGGTCCATGTCATCTGTCTCCGGCTCCGACAAAACCGTATGCAATACAGGTAGGCTTATAGCCTCTGGGATGTCTTCCTCTGACTGCCTGGTATGGTAAAGTTTCACGAGATTAATGTGAACAAGTGAATCTTTTCTGCGATCAGGAGTATAGACTATATAGTTGAGGAGAGATAGTTTATTAGCATTGATTTGAAAGTTTTGATGGAACCGTTCCAAGCAACCTTGGGACGGTGGGTGGTAAGCCGAAGATGTACAATGGTCCACACTGATGTCTTTCATCACCTGTTTGAACAAAGATGGATCAGATTGTTGAACTGTAGTGAGCTCATCCTTACTAATGGTCTTATTGTACAGATCTTCTGTGGGTAGGAAGATATTGGATGTGGTTTTAGATGAAGAGGGCCCATTTCGCACACTCTGTGACCGGGTGACAGCACAACATGGGAAAAGATGAGGAATAGTTTCTTTAAGGTCAGTGGTGGAGTTGACAGGTAAGGGAGAGTCGACTGTCTTTATGTTAGGAACCACTAGATCTCCTACCAAGTCATTACCCAATAATAAATGAATGCCGCACCCAGGCATTGGGTCTTTCCTTATGGCTATTTGCACTTCCCCAGTAATCAAGGGACATTGGAGGTGCACTTTAGCTAAAGGATAGGAAGAATGGGATGAGAGATCTGAAATTAGAACACTCATTAGTAAATGCGGTAGATATATCAGGAATGACGTTAAACAGGAGGATAGATTGTGCTGCGCCCGTATCACGTAGTATACGAATAGGGAAAAAACGAGACCCCTCTATGATTGAAATTTTCCCTCATAGGTGAATGAAGAGAAGAGATCCTGATGGGGCCTTTCCACATTGGTGGTTGCTATTGGTTTGGATTTGGGATCCAGGGAACTACTTTTAGCAATTCGACACTTTGGGTGTTTACAATTCTGGATGGTATGGCCTGGGTCTTTACAGTAAGAACAAGTAAACTTGGTTGCATGGGGGGGGGGGGGGGGTGTTTAGGTGTGGGACCTTTCGACCTACCACTCACGTCCCCAAGGTTATCATCAGAGGAGGACCAAACATGTCGGAAAGTACCACGTTCCCTACGGCACAGGGACTCCACCAGCAAGGCGTAATCATCAGCCAGCTCAGCGGCACGTCCTAAATTAACCTCTCCACGATCCTCCACATGCTTCAAGATGTGAAATGGTATCTTGCTTTTCCACTCCTCCAGGACTACCAAGTTTAACAAATCCTGAGGTGGTCATTGTTAAGAAAACAGATAAATTAATTTATGATCAAAATATAAGATAAGTGAATTACCCTAGAAAATATCACAGCAGTGGATAACCAGAAAGTCCCGGAAACTACCCAAGTTATACCTAGGGAAATTTCACTTATGAATATTGTTCTTCTGAGAAGATCCTTAGATAAGGATAAGAGACTTGAAAGAGGAAAGCCGTAATACGGCATTAATATAAAGATCCGGATTAACAACCCTGATATACTTGAAAGAGGTAGGGCGTATTACGGCATTTAATATAAAGATCCGGATTAACAACCCGTGAGTAAGCAGGAAGGGCGTAATACGGCATTAATATAAAGATCCGGATTAACAACCCTGAGATACTTGAAAGAGGAAGGGCGTATTACGGCATTAATATAAAGATCCGAATTAACAACCCTGGAGTTTGGTATGATTGACCCTGAATGAGATAATGAGAAAAACAATAACGGAGGCTTTATAATTATGGGGTCCTGGTAGAGCGGTGTGTCCCAAGATATCACTTCACCCTAAACTAGTGACTATGGAACAGCCTACTCTGGAGTGAGGGTACGGCATTAAACAGATCCGGATTCTTCCCTACACTCGATAAGACTTACCACACGACTGCCACGTGTAATAACAGGTAAGCCTTATGACACTTGGGACCTAATATCCTACGTCTGTCACTCTTACTGTACGATAATACCAATATATGCACACACATATGAAGGAAACTTTAAACCACCGTAAAGCAATTGTAAACAGAAGTGACTGGGAGGGGTAATTAACAATCAGTAACAAGGGAGGAAGGAATATGGTACTTAAGGTCGGGTCCTGTCACGGTCGCCATTTGTTACGAGTTGGGGATTTAGAATATAGTTATACGTCTACCCAGGTCCCAACAGGTAACAACAAAAAAAACAAAACAAAGACAATCGGACTATAAAAGGGTAGACAAACGAGTTTTCGTTGTGTATAATAAAGTACCATAAATCCCTTAACAAAATATTCAGCTTACAAATTACCCTTAACCAAACTTAACCTAAACATTAACAGTATATACATATTAATAAAACAATAGTGAAGCAAGGTGGAGGTGAGAGACGCAATACAAGATAACAAATACTTAAGTGAGGAGCTGAGATGGCTGACGAATAAGGCTGAGTATTGTAGAAGACGATAGGTAGTCACTGTGCCGTAGATATCCAGGATAGGTGATCCTGTGGTCACTTCCCAGAGCCAAGTGCTTTTACCTCGCATTCGAGCTGACAAAGACGACTTGGGAGTGACGCAACAACCAGGATATGGAGAAGGGAAACCCCGGAGTGGTAACTAAGACGAGTCATACTCGTGTCTCGTCCCTAGATGGCGTTGCTCGTGGTGTCGGGTAGGTAGATCAAGACAATCGGTGGAGGGGTTCGTAACACCAGGGTTACATTAATATATCACTCGAGGCAACTGATCACCGCACCCAAAGGATTAAGGCATCGTCCTAACTTGTTGCATAGACTTAAACAATTATAATATTGTACTCAAGGCCCTAGAGTACAATGTACGATATCCGTATTACCTAGAGTCTAGGGAATACGGATATGGTGGCAGAGGGGATACATCACTCGCCTCCTGTCCTAATAGTCTCTAGTTCGTCCCCCGGTTCACCTAGTTTTAAGTAGACTCCTAACTTTACAGATGGGGAAAAAAAGACGGTCAAGTTCAGCACCACCGATGTTTCCCTCTCGTATATTTAAGGCTTTATATACAATAGGTTTCCTCCACACTGTCTATGAGGCCCAGTTTCACTTCTGGCAGTCACTCTACTTAAAGAACAAGAGGCCATTTGACAAGTGACTTGCACTCTTAATTCTCACGCCACCACAACACAAGACATAAGAACATAAGGAGTCTACAATAGGCCGGTTGGCCTGTGCATGGCAGCTGCTGTCGAGAGTTACTACCACTCTCTATCATCCATGAATCTATCTAGCCTCCTTTTAAAACTTTCCAGCGTTCCAGCACTTACTACAAAGTTGCTAAGCTTGTTCCACTCGTCCACCACCCTATTTGTGAACCAGTTTCTTCCTATCTCCCTCCTAAACCTAAGCTTATCCAACTTGAATCCGTTGCTCCGAGTCCTATCCTGCTCGGATATTATAAGAACTTTATCTATATCCCCTTTATTGATTCCTTTCACCCACTTAAATACTTCTATCATATCTCCCCGCATTCCTCGTCTTTCTAGGGAATGCAAGTTAAGTTTCTTTAACCTATCCTGATATGGAAGGTTTCTAAGTCCCGGAATCATTTTTGTCATTCTTCGCTGCACCGACTCTAGTGAATTTATATCCATTCTATAATAGGGGCACCAGAACTGAACCGCATAATGGAGGTGCGGCCTGACTAGCGCAAGATATAGTTGCAATAAGACCTCTGCACTCTTGTTACTTACACTTCTAGATATAAAACCCAATACTCTGTTTGCCTTATTTCGAACATTAACGAACTGTTTTCTAGGCCGTAGGTCCGGGCTTACAAGTACCCCTAGGTCTCTTTCACAAGTCGACTTCTCTAGGTTGATGTTGTTAAGGCTGTATACATTATAAGTATTTGTTCTTCCAATATTAAAAACCAGGTAATGAAGGAGAGACAGGTACTTGGACAGTGTCACAGTGTCTCCCTTCCATCTCCACTTACCTCAACAGCAGCAGCAACGACTCGATCCTACGCAGGATACGAAGGTAGTGTGGACAGACCTCACTGGGGATGCGGA
Source organism: Homarus gammarus (assembly GCA_958450375.1). NCBI lineage: Eukaryota > Metazoa > Arthropoda > Malacostraca > Decapoda > Nephropidae > Homarus > Homarus gammarus. The sequence goes on from CAUDMG010001926.1 coordinate 256,205, forward strand.
GGCCAGAGCAGGAAGAGGAGGAATAGGGGGGGTTTGGAGGGAGGGGGAGGGGAAGGAGCAGGAATGTAAATGTGTGGTTAAGGAAATGATGGTGAAGTAGTGGGTTCAGAGGAGGATGGTGGAGAAGAAGACAGATGCATAAACACTGCTGCTGGGAGCTTTGCAGGGCAACTAACAGACTGGGGAAAGTGGCGTGTCAGCAGGTATGAAGCAGTGAACTTGTTTGTGGAGATGTTGCATTGTTATGAGTGATGCAATCTCACCTGATAACCCCCCCCCCTCCAGACCATTGTTCTTTGTCCTCACCTGATCACCAGCACGAGGATATGTGTTGAGCAGTCACCCACGTCGTCCTGATAGACACGTGTATAGACTAGACCATCCAATAAACTGCAGGGGTGGTCTGGAAAATGGCAAATGAAATCATTTTTGTCATTCTTCACTACACCGACTCTAGTGAATTTATATCCATTCTATAATAGGGGCACCAGAACTGAACCGCATAATGGAGGTGCGGCCTGACTAGCGCAAGATATAGTTGCAATATGACCTCTGCACTCTTATTACTTACACTTCTAGATATAAAACCCAATACTCTGTTTGCCTTATTTCGAACATTAACGCACTGTTTTCTAGGCCGTAGGTCCGGGCTTACAAGTACCCCTAGGTCTCTTTCACAAGTTGACTTCTCTAGGTTGATGTTGTTAAGGCTGTATACATTGACAGTATTTGTTCTTCCAATATTAACTACGCTGCACTTGCTGGTGTTGAATTTCATTTGCCATTTTTCTGACCACTCCTGCAGTTTATTCAAATCCTTCTGTAGTGCATTTGCATCCTGCCCTGAATTAATCTGCCGCCCTATTTTGGTGTCAACTGCAAACTTGCTTATGTCACTGCTGATCCCAGTATCTAGATCGTTTATGTAGATTATGAACAAGAGTGGACCTAGTACTGAACCCTGGGGAACCCCTCTGGTTACACAGCCCCACTCAGATTTAACACCATCTACGTTGACCCTCTGCGTTCTATCGGTGAGCCATGATTTTATCCAATTTAAAACTTCCCCCTCGATGCCATGAACCTTAACTGTTCTCAGAAGCCTCTGATGTGGTACTCTGTCAAACGCTTTGTTAAAGTCTGAGTAAATAACATCGTAATTTTCGTCATTATCTACTACCTCGAAGACTTTCCTAAAAAACGTCAGCAGATTTGTTAGAGAAGATTTTCCCTTTGTAAACCCATGTTGAGAGTCGTAGATTAATTTGCTTTTCTCTAAATGCGATCGCATGCTATTTGCTATAATTGATTCAAGAAATTTTCCCACTATGTTTGAAACTATCCAGCGTATTCGAGTTAATGATGATATTTGGATGATATAATGATGATATAATGTCACCTTTGTTTAGCTCTGACTTCCATTTATACACCGCGATCATATCGCCCCTCACTCGACGTCTCTCGGGGGAGTTAATATTAAGATGCTCTGTACTCAAGGTTCCTAATGCCCAGGATTAGTCTTGTTATTCTCCCCTGAATTCTTTGAATGGATTCTATATTCATTTTGTAACACGGTAACCAAAATTGAACTGCGTAATCCAAGTGTGGTCTCACAAGCGCAAGATATAGTTTTAGGATGACCTCGCTAGTCTTGTAACTGACACTCCTTTGTATGAACCCCTGGACTGTCTTGAGAAACTGTTCTATAATACACTCATCACGATGCAGAGATGTACAGACCAATCTTCTTTCTCGACATACCTGCCAAAGTTCTACAAAACTCATAAACAACCATCTGATGATTTACCTCTAACAAATCAACAGCCTTAACTACAGCAATAGCCGTCGGGTATGAAGACATAACGAGAGCCGCAGTAATTAGCTGTACAGGTGGTTTACTCCACGTGACGTCACAAGGGTATTTAATCCTAAGGTTTTGACGGACTTGTAAATAATTCGTTTATTACAAGATGAATTAAAGTCTTTATAAAATGGTGACGAGTGCATTACTCAACATAAATATGAAGGATGGTGAGATGCAGAGCGCGTGCCAGCCTTGGTGGTGGACTCAAGCAATATGTCACCGTCTCAACACCAGCCTCATTTTATGCCAAAATATTTACCGTTTTATTCTAGTTACTACAACAAAATGATAATTAATTCATATATTACATCAAAATTTTCTCTGCTTAATTTAAGATGTTGTTTACCATCATATTATAGACAAATTATGAGGACACTTAACCTACCCCAGCCTCCTCTCCCTCCACGATGGGACAAACGAAAGGAAGTATCAGGAAAAAAAACAGAATTAACAAATGAAATATAAAAAAAGTATAACTAAAGAAATTTATACAAAAATCCCCAAAAAGTAATGGAGACAAGATGATGACCGTCTCTTTTATTTACTTTATACGTTCAGTGTGTCACAGTTTTATCACCCAATACTAACAGAGAAGTGTCAGGCGAGAAGGTTAGGTTATGCTTAGGTTAAGTTTAGGTTAGGTTGATTCGTATTCCTCCGGCTCACTCACCTTCCTTCTTCTCGTACCTCCTCCCCTTCCCTCCCACTTTTCCAATGCTCCATCTTACAATCTTTCTGAGTTAGCAACATAGATCAAGTCTCAGAGTACCGGGCCAAGTTCTCTCTTTTTGATAATTTACCATCCAGATATTCTTTTCTGTTAGTATTCTATTTATTCATATACTTATATGTTCTTTGTAGCATTCTTTCCAATGAGTGTCCTGTTATATATAGTTATCCTTCTTCATTCTTTACATATACACTTATTCTTATATATTCTTGCTTATATTCATGTTCTTTATCTCTCCTTATATTTTCCAAGTCAATGTTCTTTCTTTTCCTTTCCTTTCATATATTATATTCTCTTCAATATATTTTGTTCTAGTTATATTCTAAACCGTGGATTAATCTGGGAACCATGTCTTTCTTATTGCCACACTTATTAAACTAACAACGGTAGCCTGCCACCACCCAGACTTTCATTAGATTATAACATATCTTAGTTAACTGTTAGGTAGCGAGCTTCTAGGCACGTGAGTTAGTTATTTTCTGAGAACCAATGTGGGAAAGGATAGAGTGGTGATACTCGTAGTCTACCAATTCAATATTTATTAACACAGTGATTGGATAAGATGCATCTTAGATTCACTCAGACAAACAGAACTGCAATTTATTTATTAACTCATTAAACACTTCAAGAACTTATTACCTCATTAAATACCTCCAAATACTTATTACTTCAATCGACAATTGTGGTATTATCACTCTGCCAAATGATATTCAGTACTGGGTATACACCAGATATCACTGGACCCTCAGGTCTTACCTTACCAAGTAGCAAATTAACTCTTCACTTCTTGGTTATATCATTATACTCTCAGATTATCATTTCATGGTCACTACCGATGAATACATAGCACACTGGACAACTCCACAATTATCTCAACATACAATACCTCCTGTTAATTCGCAGGGAACAACATGGCACTTTTAACTCTCATTCAGTGGTTCAATACTTAACCTGGGATACTATATTTCTGCTAGTTATCCCCCAAACAAGATACAATAATGCTTAGGCCCATGTAACTGTGAAGAGTGCCCCAGGGTAATGCTGGTCTCCCTACAACAATTAAAGAGCGCTGTTAGGGGTCGGTTGTAGACCAACACGCCAAGGAAGCTGGCGCCTGATTTGCAAGAAACGGACTTCCCAGTTTAATCCTGTCGAACTAACGGCATCGTCCAACCCGGTTACCAACCCAAGGTAGCCGATGAGTATTCAGCTCAACACACTGGAGAGAAGTTGAGGAAGTCACGAATGCGTAAAGGTCTAACTTCAACTATACAAAACATACGTCTGGCTACGGTTCAGACGATATCTAAATCTCTACGTTACTCGACTTAATTAGCACAGAATTCACTGTTAACACATGAACACTGGGCAGTGCTTGTCAAAGGAGGCGTGTTCTTGCTTACAGGAAGTACACTTCAGCTTGCTAGCTTGAGTGTGAATGTTTACCTTTGTGCATGTTTGTGTATGACTGTATGTGTGCTTTATGTGTGAGTGCATGGGCGTGTTATGTATGTGAATGTGTATGTGTTTTCCATTCTAACTCTTGTCCTATTTATCTGTCCTTCTTTATCATTCTTTAGTCTTTATCACTTGTCTGTTTGTCTGTTATAGGAGAGAAATGAAGGAGGCCACGAGGATGTTGAAAATTCCTCAAGGGGGTAATGGAGTGAAAAAGGTTGAGAACCACTGGTCTAAACACTGGTCGGCAATATACAAAGTAGATCGTAAACTGTGTAGCAAATCTCTGGTTGGAATTGGGTACGAGTGGTGTTAAAAGTTTTAGTTATCCCTAAAATAAAACCATTTTTTTTAAACTTAAATTATAACGCTAAAGAAAATGTTAACGGGTAAACCAAATTAGTATTTTGAGTCCTTATAAACTCGGTTCCCCAGAGTTGCAAAAACAAAATAAGTATTTTGATAAGTGGTAAAACAGTTACGTTGTAATGGCGCGAATTCCTTTACTTCGTATTATTTCAGACGTAGTCCTTTTATTCTTCAATACTTGATATATACATACTTATGTGGTATGAGGAACTCCAGAGACAACTATTTTGTGATTTAGGATATTATTGATATGGATATGTATTTTTCTAAGCCCCGAGGAGGAAAACATAAATATATTTTGTGGGTTTGAAATGGAATTCGCGCCGGAGTGAATGATCCCAGCCCAGGGGGAGGGACGCTATGGCGGTGTTTACATCCCGGGGGCCCAGTAGCAGGTGTGTCCCACGTATTTCTTGCTCTGTTAGGGTGTGTTTGATAGATTGAGCATAATAAATGTTATATGAAGAATGTGATCTTCTCGTGGAGGTAGTTTGTAAGCCAGAATAAGGCTAATTCTAGCGTTGCTCTACAGACATTCACCCTGGAGTGAATATGACAACAGTTGCTGCTTGTTTTGTGAGTATAATAACTAGTTATGTCTGATCTAGGTCCCAGCCATTTCTTTCTCAGGTGATTTCTAGAGTAAATAAATGAGAGAAAACTACAAGTGTCTCCTATCCCTGAATTGGGAGTTCCCTGCTTTGTGCTTTGCTACACTTATTCTTATATATTCTTCCTTATATTCTTATATAAGTAACTCGTATATTTCTCTGCTTATATTTTCCAAATCAATGTTCTTCCTTTTCATTTTCTTTCATATATATTATATTCTCTTCAATATATTTTGTTCTAGTTATATTCTAAACCGTGGATTAACCTGGAAACCATGTCTTTCTTATTGCCACACTTATTAGACTAACAACGGTAGCCTGCCACCACCCAGACTTTTATTAGACTATAACATATCTTAGTTAACTGTTAGGTAGCGAGCTTCTAGGCACGTGAGTTAGTTATTTTCTGAGAACCAATGTGGGAAAGGATAGAGTGGTGATACTCGTAGTCTACCAATTCAACATTTATTAACACAAGGAGTGAACACTATGTTAATGAAGTACACTCACCCCTGACTGGACCACTCAGGTCCCACTTTATCATTCATAAACTAGGGCTTCAGTTACTTACTATATCATAAAACAACTTCAATTACTTATTACATCATTAAACAACTTCAATTACTTATTACATCATTAAACAACTTCAATTACTTATCACATCATTAAACAACTTCAATTACTTATCACATCATTAAACAACTTCAATTACTTATTACATCATTAAACAATCATTATATTATGTCATTGTCACTACAGATGGCTGTATGACACACTTGATAATATCCCGAATTAAAATATTATTTATAACAACACGCTATTTCGAAATACATAACATGGTATTTCTCCCTCCATTGATGTACTCGACTGACACCACATATGTACTGATACCATCAATAGTTATTGGATCACTACTCAACCTGTTATTGATCACCAATCACATACAACAACAATAATACTTAGATCCATATAACTGTAAGGAGTGCCCCAGGGTGTCGCTGGATTCACCACAACAAATGAAAAACGCAGTTAAGGTCGGTTGGAGTCCAATACCACGCAAGGGAGTTCGGAGTGAATTCCTAAGGTGCAACTCGCACAGTTTAATCCTACCAAATTAACGCCACCTTCCAATGCAGCCAGTTGGTATGCAGTTATCGATCCCCGGTAGTTAGGATAGCTACTTATGTATTAGGATATTTAATATTCAGGTAATAAAATGGCGGAGAAGGTGTGGCTATTGGGAGAGGCTGGAGGTGACTTAAATAAAAAAAAATAGTTAACGTATCATTAATTTGTTCAGTGACATTATTGCAGGTGTACCTTCAGATAGTGTCACCCTGTTTACCATACGTAGGGCCGTTCCGGGAAGCGCCCCCCCCCCCCCCCTCCAACCTCGACACTGGCTGAAGGTGAACCCTCCCATACCACACCTAGCTAACCACACCATACCTTGCTAACCACACCACACCTAGCTAGTCACACCACACCTGTAGCCAGTCACACCACATCTAACTAACCACCCAACACCTAGTTAAACAGTCACACCATACCTAGCAAGCCACACCACACCTTACCTAGCCACACCACACCTAACCGAACCACACCACACCTAGCCACATCACATCAAGCCACGACCCTCTTACTGATATTTAAAATAACCGTCGACTTCCACATAGGTTAGATTAGGTTAGGTTAGGTTAGGTTAGGTTAGGTTTTCATTCATAGCTGGGTGGAGTCGGCGCAAAACAGGAACCCTTAGTTAAGGAAGCAAACACTTGTAACCACTCCCCCACGTCACCCTCACATTAGAACGTAATTTCATTTATTACACCAAGATGCCCATAATATGACGCAGGCGTTTAAACTTAAAATATATTAAATAAGTAACAATGGTAACTTTTATGTCTGTAACGGATTGATGAACACGAGGTGACTATGTGGTAGAGTTAACGATGGTGGTGAGGTTATTGAAAGCGATTGTAGGGTGTTTGGGCCAGGGTAGTTAGGACCTTATTTAACCTAACCTAACCTTCATTACACACACACACACACACACACACACACACATATTGACTTTCATTACACACACACACACTCACTGACCTTCATTACGCACAGGGAGGTCCGGAGCTAATATGGACGAATCTTGTTACTATGATTGACCACTAACATTACGCACATGAACACACACACACACACACACACACTTACGATTAACGTTAACTAGTGTCAATTACGGTGACATGATTTGTGGCATTAACTCTCAACGCCACTACCACCCTCACCATCACCACCCTCACCATCACCACCCACACCATCACCACCCTCACCACCACCACCCTATCCCAGTACCCACGTTCACAGCCTTCTATCTCGCCGTTCCATTGTCCTTTCCATTCACCATTCCATCGACCCTCCCGACCCCCTCTAAATCTCCCTCCACCCCTCTCTCTGTGGAGGCCATGGCAGTTCCCCCCCCGGCCCCAGTAGTATAGACCCAGTTAGGCAGGCAGGCAGGCAGGCAGCGGGCCAGGCCAACAGTTCAGACTCAGTGTCTCCCCCCTCCGTGGACGTGTCGGGTGGTAGTAGTGGCTGCCTGTGAGTGACTGGTTGGTGTGACCTGCTTCCCTCTCTCTCACTCACCCAACCTGTTGAGCTTAGTCGTGGCTGAACCCCAGTGGTGTCTGTTAGCCTCGTTGATGCTGTGGCCAGGCTGGCGCTGTGGCCTCGCTGATGCTGTGGCCAGGCTGGCGCTGTGGCCTCGCTGATGCTGTGGCCAGGCGGGTGCTGTGGCGTTGCCGGGATTCTGTGGCCATGCCGATTCTTAGGGCCATAGTGAAGTTGCAGTGAACATGTAAGGCCCAGCAGAAGTACGTGTGTTTGTCATGGTGTGCGTGAGTACAGGGTCGTGTATGTCATGAAAGAACAGTCATTTACACCTTCACTCGTCCAGACTGGTGCGCAATGTTTCGGAACCGATACAAAAAGTTGAATGTGCAACAATTACATTCCTTTAAATTTTAGATACAACTTAATATCGACAGTATCTAATTTATCGCCAACCAGATTGATGTCACCGTGTGTATGTGTGTGTTTGGGCAATGAGGTGTAGTTATGAGAGCAGGGGTTATATTGAAGGAGAAAGTGGGTAATTAGTTGTGTTGTAGTGCTGACGAGTCAAGCCAAGCAAGCAGCTGCGGCGTTGACAAGATACATTAAAACTACGAATGGCAGGATTTCATTGCTACTGGTTTTCTCTCTCCCTTCTTCATCGCCTCTGCTCATCCGTAAGACGTAAATATCCGGTATAGTATTGAATGTCTGATATAATTATTCCATAGAGTGTGACACAAACTAACTCTACTAAGTGTTAAGGGGCGGAGCTGAGGTACACGTGTTGAGGGAGGAGGAGGGGCGTCGGGAAGCTGCCGCCTACAACAGATACACTTTAGCAACAACTGCACCGGCGGGACACACACTTGATCACATCTACTGGCCGAATAGAGAACTGTACGTAAAATAAAGTATAGTATAGGGTAACGGCTTGTAGTCAGCATTAAGTAATATATACACCTAGACAGAGACGCTGAGGAATGTAGCACTCTCTCGGCTTGTAACACATTAACTAAATATCTCCACAACACATCTCTCGTCCCTCCCGGAGCATACAAGTACCTGCCGACCAGGACCTGGGTGTGAGGGCAGGCAGGCCATCAAGCCCCTCACCAGCTGCTGACACACCTATTAAGTGGTCCAGTGGAGGGAAGGGAACCATGGAACGTTGGGGAACGGGAAGAGGTGATGGGGCGGAGGGGTTTTATGAATCGCCTCCCTTCCTCTACGCAACACACACACCCGTCGACCTTCCAGCGACCAGTATGACTAGAGGCGTACTAAAGCAGTTGTGGCAGGCGAGGAACCACCGTGTACCTGGAACTTACTGAGGGAGAAAGAGGGTTACGTGTTTTTAGAGGAGTAAGGAAGCTCTTAAGAGAAGGGGCGTTGGCAGGAAGACTTTAGTTGTCCCGTTTACCTGGAGTAAGGAGGTGTGTAAAGATCATTCGTGTGCTGGTGAAAAAAAAAAATCTTATCATTTCGCTTTGCTGGCTGTAGGTGTTCGGCCTGCGGTGGGGTAGGTGTTCGCTGGGATGGAAGGAAAGTTCTCCGCTTGGGGTAAGGGAGAGTGTGGTATTTTGCGATGCTTACCTCGTCGACAGTAGACTATTGTAGAGTGACAATGTGGTCGTCTGCAGTAAGGAGGAGGAGGGGGTAGTGGGAAGACAGTAAATACATTCTCATCAATTTATACTGTACAGCATTCTCACCATCAGTCCTCTTCATTACCATCACCCCACTTCCCTACCACCCCACTTCACCACCACCACCACCACCACCCCATTTCACTACATTAATCTAAAACTTCTTCAGCTCTTTAGGGAAGGTGTACGTACAGTACATAGGGGTTCCAAACACTTCACTCACCCCCCACCATCTCCCCTCCCCTCCACCTCCCTTCTTCCCCCCCCCCTTCCTTCCCCACAACCCGTTAAACATAATATCCCAAGAAATACTATTAAACCCAGGAATTAAATTTGTTCAGTCAAGCAGCTTATTGTACCCAGTGACTTTGCCGCTCAGACACTCAACATGTAACACACACTATCAGAGATGATGCAATGTTTACAACCTACCACAGTCTACCTGCAGGTGATGGCGGGTTGTGACTCCTGGAAGACACCGCTTCAGATGTTTCTCAAGAAGTATAGTATAAAATAATGGTTTAAAATACTCCCCTACGTTATCAGTTATCAAACAGGGAGGTACTACCGCCTGGGAAGATATTGGAAGCATAATGTGTTGTCTAATGGTAGACCCTGCTGCCATATGGCATCACGAAAGTTGTGACCAGGTCTGCCTCATTTACACACAATTGTAGGGTCTCAATTGTTTCTCTTAACATTGACAACACAACATACACACAGTATATTGTTTCTCACTCGTGATATTTTTTTTTATTTATGGCTCATTATTATTATTATTATTGTTATTATTATTATTATTATTATTATTATTATTATTATTATTATTATTATTATTATATTTTTTCGCCCCCCAAGCCTTGATGTGAGTAATAAAAAATGACCTGTTCATAAGTAAACTGCATATTAATCCAGACTGTTGTGTTATGACAAGATCGTTCCCGGATGAAAAAATTATCTTAAGGTGATCACTCTTGGCTGGTAGTAATATTGTGTAGTTTGAGTATATGTAGTGTAGCCATATGTGTAGCTTGAGTACGTGTAGTGATATGTATAGTGATGTTGTGTAGCCAGGTAATGAGGGTTAATTACCTTGCTACCTGTCGCGTTAATATACTGAACGCCTTGGCTATACCTTACCTTCGGGATGACATCTCTGCTGTTAGCGCGCTCTTTGGGGGGGGGGGGGGTCGATTTAAAGTGTTAGTGTGGCTTTGGCCTTTGATGTATTAGGTTACATAATGTTTTGTTGTATATCAAGGTGTCCCCACACACACACACACACCAGCAGGTCACCACGCCACTCAATTCACTATAAATATGTCAGGGAGCCTCACAGCACTTCTCTCGCCCCTCACCTCTCCCTCCCTCACCCCTCCCTCCCTCACCCCTCCCTCCCTCACCCCTCATCTCACCCTCCCTCACCCCTCCCTTCCTCACCCCTCCCTCCCTTACCCCTCATCTCTCCCTCCCTCCCTCACCCCTCATCTCACCCTCCCTCACCCCTCCCTCCCTCACCCCTCCCTCCCTCACCCCTCATCTCTCCCTCCCTCCCTCACCCCTCATCTCACCCTCCCTCACCCCTCCCTCCCTCACCCCTCCCTCCCTCACCCCTCCCTCCCTCACCCCTCATCTCTCCCTCCCTCCCTCACCCCTCATCTCACCCTCCCTCACCCCTCCCTCCCTCACCCCTCCCTCCCTCACCCCTCCCTCCCTCACCCCTCATCTCACCCTCCCTCACCCCTCCCTCCCTCACCCCTCCCTCCCTCACCCCTCCCTCCCTTACCCCTCATCTCTCCCTCCCTCCCTCACCCCTCACCTCTCCCTCCCTCACCCCTCCCTCCCTCACCCCTCCCTCCCTCACCCCTCATCTCTCCCTCCCTCCCTCACCCCTCATCTCTCCCCCCCACCCCTCACCCCTCATCTCTCCCTCCCTCCCTCATCCCTCACCCCTCCCTCCCTCACCCCTCCCTCCCTCACCCCTCCCTCCCTCACCCCTCATCTCTCCCTCCCTCCCTCACCCCTCACCCCTCCCTCCCTCACCCCTCCCTCCCTCACCCCTCATCTCTCCCTCACCCCTCCCTCCCTCACCCCTCCCTCCCTCACCCCTCCCTCCCTCACCCCTCACCCCTCCCTCCCTCACCCCTCCCTCCCTTACCCCTCATCTCTCCCTCCCTCCCTCACCCCTCATCTCTCCCTTTCTAATGTCTCATATTTTTGTCCCATATATGAGTTATAAGCCGCCATAGCCCAACGTGTTTTGATGAATCTTCAATCTGGGTCACTAGAAGTCTGTGGTGTTGACAATGTATGCATGTATGTATGTATGTGTGTGTGTGTGTGTGTGTGTGTGTGTGTGTGTGTGTGTGTGTATTAATTATATTCTCTCTCTCTCTCTCTCTCTCTCTCTCTCTCTCTCTCTCTCTCTCTCTCTCTCTCTCTCTCTCTCTCTCTCTCTCTGGTGATGAATGAGTGTCTGTGGGTGAATTTGTTTATAGTCAAGGATTTTAAGATGAAGTTATCAGGAAGTTGATTCATTCTTTTTCACCAAATCTCCCGTCTTTAAATTCAAGGTCGACTCTCAATCATCTAGTGAGGTCGACTACTTCCTCAAGGGTGATTGTGTCGAAATGATCGAGTTTGTGAATAAGGTCGATTGCTGGGTTAAATTCTCCACCAGGTGTTAAATTGATTGATTATACCTGAGGGAAATGTTTTATTGTATGTGTGTGTGTGTGTGTGTGTGTGTGTGTGTGTGTGTGTGTGTGTGTGTGTGTGGGTTATTTGTTACTATTACATACATACATACATACATACATACATACATGTTATTGGGAAAACTTTGATGTCTCCATGTTATACAAGATTAACCTGATAGAGATCTGTGGTGGTTGTGGTAATTAAACCAACTTGGCTTCTGCCATCTTCCCTGTGCTCTTACCTGTAGACTTAGCTGTGGTCTTACCTGTGCTTTTACCTGTGCTCTTACCTGTAGACTCACCTGTAGACTTACCTGTGGTCTTACCTGTGCTCTTACCTGTGCTCTTACCTGTGCTCTTACCTGTAGACTCACCTGTAGACTTACCTGTGGTCTTACCTGTGGTCTTACCTGTGCTCTTACCTGTGGTCTTACCTGTGGTCTTACCTGTAGACTCACCTGTAGACTTAGCTGTGGTTTTACCTGTGCTCTTACTTGTGCTCTTACCTGTAGACTTACCTGTGCTCTTATCTGTGCTCTTACCTGTGGAAGATAATGACCTCAGTTTGTTGTACCGTATCAGTGAAGGATCTCAGGTGATAACGATATACAGGTGTGGAGAGAGAGAGAGAGAACGTTCCCGGTAGGACCTAAGTGTGTGCGTATTGCTCTCATACTCCTCTTACTCTAGTGTGTGTGTGTGTGTGTGTGTGTTAGCGTTATACGGACACAGGTGGTAACGAAGTACTTGTTAACGAAGACTTAATGAGCGAAAATGCATCTTGACCTTATCACACCTGTACCGCCTTACCTCCGGTCACTGTTAATGAGGACACGATACCCTCATCTCACCTGTGTACCTCCATTTAACGGACTGTATGCAGAGGAAAGTCCGTTATATCGAGTTCGTTTGATGTGAAACCTCCATTTAGCGAAGTATAAAAGTCCGTTAGGTTAGGTTAGGTTAGGTTAGGTTAGTCTTACTGTGTAGCCAAGATAAAGGGAGAGACAGGGACTAATAGTCTTAGGGAGACGTATCAGAAGGTTTAAAAGTTGGCACCATACTATTTTTAGGTGTGTGTGTGCGCGTGTGCGTTGTAATGGACAGGCTCAAATAGCATTAGTTAAGAGGAATGTTTCTTTATATATACCCAGGAAATCTGTTGGTATTCTTGTGAAGGGGAAGGCTAGGGGTGAGAGTGTAAGGGAGATTGTTAAGTACAAGGCAGAGTTCTAGCTTTAGTGCTTAACTCATCTACTTAATAAATAATCCACGTTGTAGATCACGTACATATGAACCTCTTGTACGTACAGCTAAAGTGTCCTTGAGTGTACGCCAAGACCTTGAGTGTACATGAAGCTCTCAACACAGGTCCTACCGCTGGGGGAACTGATAAGATCTCTCAGCTTGGCAGTCACCATCTCATCTTCGTACTGGAATATAAGATGTTTATATACCATTACCCTAGCTCTGGGGGGGGGGGGTGGGGGAAGATGGGGAGGGTAGGGATCAGGTCGGGGAGGGTGGGGGTCAGGTTAGTGGGGAAGCAGTTCAAGCAGAGAAGGGTGGGGGTCATTTGGATGGGGAAGGCAGGGGAGAGGAGAGGTCAGGTGGGTGGGGGCAGGCAGGGGAGGGTGGGGGTCAAGTGGGTAGGAGGGGGTAGACGATATACTATGTACACTCCAGATTATTTTTTAGTGACTTTTAATATTATGCCTGTAGTAAAGACGTCTTATAACACTTACAAGGCTCGACCATAAAGACAATATTATACTTGTGAGAATAAATTTGACTTAAGAAATTCAATTAGTTGGCTGGAAAATACGACTCAGATTTACCATAAGAAATAAACACGAAATAAATTGTAAACACTGAAGAAAAATAACCCATCGTCACCCAAGACTTACCTTAGAGGTCGTCCAGAAGTGAATATGTTATCGTAAGAATCATTTCCAGGTCGTGTTTCATCTTCCGATATTTCCAGGCTTGGTTTGGGCTCGTCTGTGGTGACTCGAGTTTCCCCCAAGTGACTGACGGCTGAGTAAACGAGGCGCTGTGACCTAAACATATTGGAAATAATTCTGTGTCAATATTATGGTTTTATTTAAGGAAAGAGATGATTTTGTTAACAAGTTAAGAGAGGAAGAGTGAGGGGTGTGTGTGTGTGTTGTGTGAAGGTCGAGTGGGTCTCTCTCTCTCTCTCTCTCTCTCTCTCTCTCTCTCTCTCTCTCTCTCTCTCTCTCTCTCTCTCTGGCACTGCAACAGATCTTAATGGAGATGTCACGGGTGGTGGTGACCAACACTACCACTACCACAACTACCACCATCTACCTCCACCATTACTACCACCACCCACAACACTACCACTACCACCACTACCACCATCTACCTCCACCATTACTACCACCACCCACAACACTACCACTACCACCACTACCACCGTCTACTACCACCACTACCACCGTCTACTACCACCACCTCACCTCTCTCATAAAATATACAACCTAAATATATTTCAATGTTTATCTTGACAGTTGTTACATACTTAATGTTATGGGCAGCTATAGTGAGGGTGAGGGTATTAATAGTTAATACTGAGGACTTGTTTAACCGTGTGTAGTGTAGTGTAGTGTAGTGTAGTGTAGTGTAGTGTAGTGTAGTGTAGTGTAGTGTGGTGTAGTGTGGTGTAGTATAGTGTGGTGTAGTGTAGTGTAGTGTGAGTGTAGTGTAGTGTAGTGTGGTGTAGTGTAGTGTAGTGTGGTGTAGTGTAGTGTAGTGTGGTGTAGTGTGGTGTAGTATAGTGTGGTGTAGTGTAGTGTAGTGTGGTGTAGTGTAGTGTGGTGTGGTGTAGTGTGGTGTAGTGTGGTGTAGTGTGGTGTAGTGTGGTGTAGTGTAGTGTGGTGTAGTGTAGTGTGTCCGGGAAGGTAATATTCAAGACAATAGACTCACCTCGGCAGTAGAGTAGCTGTTTGTTTACCTATACTATACCTGGGCGCCTCAGATAACAACAAAGTATCTGCTCGCTGTTTATGTTTGGTAACCCCCCCCCCCCACCTCTCCCTCTCAGCGCTTCCCAGGAACACTTGGACATGGTGGTGCCTTGTATCAGGGAACAGGGAACACTTACTTATAGAAGGCAAGGGGGTGTGGTGGCTCGCCCTGATTATTGTGCATGATGAATGGAAACATTTCTCTCTCTCTCTCTCTCTCTCTCTCTCTCTCTCTCTCTCTCTCTCTTGTAAGAAAGATGGTGTAAGCTATAAGGTTGGTATAGGTGATACAAAACAGGTGTTAATGGACATACAGGTGGATCGACAGGGGTACGTACCCAATAGCGTCCATCTTTATATATCTTGCCTACAGATCTTGTACAGTAAGGTCTGGCGTCATGTGTGTGTGTGTGTGTGTGTGTGTGTGTGTGTATAACCCACATCAAAGGCATTTACATCAATGTTGCCAACGTCACCTTCTCCTCTAGCCTGACACTGGACACGCCTGGTCCATTTAAGTAGTGTCGCTTCTCGCAGTCGCCACATTAATATTAGACCTTGATAACATTGCCCCCTGCGGTCATCGTTCTTGCATTAATTATTCACAGTTGTTGTGGATGGTAATAGTTGTGAATTATTCTATCCACACCCTACATCCATCTATCCACTCCTCTCTTCCATCCACCACAACCACCCACCCCTCCTTCCCCACACCTTCCCTCCTTCCCTCCTTCTTTCCCTCCCTCCCACACAAGATAATGCCACTTCTACCAATTTAGTAATCAAGATACTGAGGCCTTCACCCCTTCGCTTGCCCAGTGGGTCAGCCCTGGTATCTTGAAGGTGAGGAAAGGAGAGGGAGGGAAGGTGGGGAAGAGAGGTAGAGGGAAGGGAGAATGTAGTGGAGAGAGAAGGGGAGGGGAGGGGAGGGAGGGAAGGTGAGGAAGAGAGGTAGAGGGAAGGGAGAAAGTAGTGGAGAGAGAAGGGGAGGGGAGAAGAAATGAGTAGGAAGAAGATGGGGACAAGGAGAAAGGCGAAGAGGAATAACGATGTGAGGAAAGAGAGTAGAGAAGCATGAAAGGGATAAAGGAGGAAGACGGAAAAGGGAAGGATAGGAGAGGAAATAGAAGAATAAAGAGGATTGAGACAAGATTCTGAAGGAAGGATAGGAGAATGAGAGGGAAGAGAGATGAGAAACAGGAAGAAAATGAGGAGCAGGAAGATGTAATTAGGGGCCAGGTAGTCCAGCCATTGTCCCGACAGTTGTATACGGTAACGTGATTGAACGCCACCAACTGAGCCAGACAATTCATCGTAGAAATTGGACGAATCAGGAGTAACTTATACCCCCACCCCCACCCCCACCTTCCCCCCTCCCCTGGTGTACCCCCCCCCCCCCACAATACCTGTTTCTCCCGTTTTATTTATCGTTTTTTTTAACAGTACAGGTTTTTAGGACAAGTAGTGAGGTGGAAGAGAGTAGCGTTTGGGGGTATTTGGTGAGGCTTATACCCCACCCTGAACCCACCCTTAACCCACCCTGAACCCACCCTTAACCCACCCTTAACCCACCCTTAACCCACAATGAACCCACCCTGAACCCACACCCAGGGGCGATAGGATACTTCATTTCTATTGCGGTATTTCAAGCACGTCGTTTATCACCTCCACCAGAATGACCTTCAATTCTGAGAGTCCAAGAGAGGAAGAAGGAGCCATCCCAACCATCCAACCATCCAACTACCCAACCACCCAACCACCCAACCATCCAATATCCCAACCACCCAACCATCCAACCACCCAATCATCCAACTACCCAACCATCCAACCATCCAACCACCCAACCATCCAACCATCCCCCAATCCATCCAAGTACCTCTGGACCACAGTTGCTGTCTATGGATTTAGACGAGAGAGAAAATAAACTTAGTCTTGGGTTGAAGTGATGGTGGTTAAGATGTCTTGACTAGGGAGACGAGTCAGGGAAGGGGAGACTGTTTGGATTCTTTTCTTTCGTAACTTGGAAACGATGAAGAACTTGTGTACTGAGTAAATAGGTTATGTTATTCTTGTATTCATCAAAGTGTCGTAGGTTTATCTCCCGTGAGTCAAATTCCAATAATTTAGTTTACCTACGAGGGCATTATGTAGCTCTGTTATATAATTCCATTCACTAAAAAGCACGCGTACAGTAATGGTCCGGTGTCGTAATTCTTTGAGTGGTCGAAGTTTATTCCCACCTGAATAAAATCGTATGTCTTTAACCAGAATAAAATCCTTAAGTGCATTACCGTCCTCGTCTACAGTAAAGTTTGAAGAGAAAATCGATTGTATTATTGTTTGAGACACACAAACAAGCGGTAAGGTGTGTGTGTGTGTGTGTGTGTGTGTGTGTGTGTGTGAAAGTCAGGGCTGGGTAAACTTAGGTCAAGGTCAGGGGGTGTGTGTGTCAGGGCTGGGTAAACTTAGGTCAAGGTCAGGGTGTGTGTGTGTGTGTCAGGGCTGGGTCACTTAGGATAGGTTAGGTTAAGTTAGGTTAATTATTGCCTCATCTGAAGGGTTTAAACTGTACCACTGTGGGGCCTCTTGAGACTTTGTGTACCATTTGTGGAAGCGAAACTGTATCCGTGTGTTAGAGTGTAGACTTATGAGAGCTGCTGGTGGCCACAAGACACAAGTGAGTTGTTCGGTTTATAAACATCGGATGAGTGTGTTCAGTGCGTCTGGAAGGTCGTGTGTGTGTGTGTGTGTGTGTTCTGGACATGTGAGGGGTCCGGGGCCAGAAGTCAATTGTCTCAAAAGTAACATTTGGTCCGTTCGCTCTTCTGGCCCCGGACGCCTCATACAGAACACACATGTTCCTCCCCAAATACCGAAATATTTCTACACCTGAAAGTTGAAAGACTTATCATTAGCGTGACAAGATTTCATTAACATGCCGCCCCTTAGTCACACACACGGGATCACATCAACACTAAACATCTAAGGCAAACCAAGAAATATATAAAGAACAGTAACAACAACAACAACAATAATAATAGTAATAAATAATAATAATAATAATAATAATAATAATAATAATAATAATAAATCTTTAATTGCCACAAATTTCCATCATAACTCGAATCTTATTTCTATCAATATTTTTTCATGAATAAATAAATAAAAAAACCGTATGAGTTCACCTGCTTAAACTACTAGTGAAACCTTTAAGCTGTAGCGTAACGTGAACACAGGTGACGTCCCCTCATTAACACACCTCCCAGGTATCTCTAATTACCGGAATATTTTAACTTACCTGTGAACACCTGTACGAGATAATACTGAGAGAATTGTGATGACATTGGTATTTTTTAACAAGAATTATGTAATAGTGTTATGAAAATTAGGTCACAGAATTATGCAGATTATACCAAAAGAGTTCCAATTTTACTCAAACATTCCGGTTATAATAAAAACGTTCTGGTTATACCTTAAAGCGCTTCAATTATAATAAAATCGTTCCGATTATAGTAAAATAACACTACGATTATACCAAAAACGTTCCCATACTAACAAAAAATTCTCCGATAATACCAAAAACGGTCTGTATTAGCCCCTGTCTTATAGGCCCAAGTATTCATATAAATGGGTTAATTACATTAGACTTATATATTCTATCACCCTCTGTAACTTTCCACTAGCTATGAGGTAGCATGTTCAGAGCACGTGATAAGGTGTGCCCACGGGAAGTCGCGTCGCTTAGTGCTGAGTTAAGCATTAGTAGCCGGCTCTCTGGCCACCTATTGCCGTCAAGAGTTTGATATCGGTCACTAAAGGAAGACGTTACTCAGAGCCGTCGTGGATGGTTCCGTCTTCCCTCGAGGGAGGACGTCGGATATATTTCCTTTCTCCCTCGGTGGGTTCCTAGGCACCCTCACTCAACCCCTCACCCCAGCAGGACGTATTTATCATAGCCTCCGTCCTCATTTAACACTCATAGCTACAGTGAATAAGTTACGGTGATATACACTTGGAACTTATTTTCTTAATAAATGAAGAAAAGACAGTTGGGTTTTCGCTACTAAACACTCTATATACTTTTACATGTCCCAGTCCATTAACCCCTCAAGAATCAACGGTTAAAGGGCCAGTTCAGCTCCGATTATACTAAAAACGCTCCGATTATAGTAAAAACGTTCTGATTATACCCAAAACACTCCCAATATATTAAAAAACGTTCCTATTATAAAGCTCTTGTTATAGGGACAGAGTATAAACGATTGTTCCTTATTGATACCATAACTCATCTAATACTACGTTGTTCCTTACATGGGTAACTGATGGTACCATTGTTACTTGACAGCGTGGTAATGGGAGGGAGTTGCTCTATGGGGAACTAGTGAGGTGATGGGGGGGGGGGGGCGCACCTCCTAATGGGGAACTAATTATACGGTGCGTTCCGTCCCTTGAGAGGCTGTGTTTACTATTAAGAGAGATGTCAATTAACTTCTTGTGTACGGGGCCTTGTTTACGGATCCCTCTGCTAACTCCTTGTTTACGGGGCTCTCAACTAACCCCTTGTGTACGGGGCCCTCCTACTGACTCCTTGTGTACGGGGCCCCCACTAACCCCTTGTGTACGGGGCCTCCTCTAAGCTGAATAAAATCGTCTGCTGTTTGACATGTTTCGCCTCGTTGGTTAAGCTGTTATATGTATCACTACTTAATGTTATTGACTCTGAACTAACACCTTGTCTCGTCGCATCCACAGAGGACCTGGTGTGTGTGTCCTCCTGGAGACCTCTTGTTCTCCTGACGTGACAGAGGCGTTCAAGCCAGCAGGAAGGAGGATGAAGGGAGATATCGCTCTCGTCTCCAGGAGTAAGGTGCTGTCTCCTGTACACCTGTTGAGGGCTAGATCCTCCTAAGACAAAAAAAAGGAAATTTTTCTCACTAATGTGATACAAAGTGATAAACTATATCGAAACATCCAGAAAAAACATGATTTAATTATCTGAACGAACATTAAATATTTACATCTGTAATAAACACTAGATGCGGTGTTTTCTCTCTCTTGGAAAACATCAAAACAGTGAAAAGTTATTAAATAATATATATCCCTTAAAAACACGGAAATAATACACTATGCGGGACCAGATGACTAAGGTACGTGTTGTGTTATGGTGTGGTAGTGTCTCTCATAAGTTACTGACGAAGCTTGTGGAGGAAAACTTCACACCTGTGAGCTAAAATATTCATGGGTCTTATATAACTCTTCTCGGTACCTGCATTAAAATTGGCTGGATCGTACGTGAGAGCAGAGTTACCGTATCTTGACACTTTGACCTACCCAGTGTTTATACTATCGTCTAGAGCAGAGTTACCGTATCTTGACACTTTGACCTACCCAGTGTTTATACTATCGTCTAGAGCAGTGTTATCGTACTTGACCTATTGTTATCGTACCTTGACCTACCCAGTGTTTGTGCAATCGTCGTACAAAGTAGTATTATCGTACCTAGACATGACATATTAACGTAACCAATGCTTGTCCTACCTAAGATCGTGCCATACGCTTCAGTTGACGTATATAAACGGTGTCTTGTGGCAGCCTCGCGGACACTGCCATGTAAATAGAGGAATATTCAACAACACAACGCCCAGCTGTCGTGGTCTTCTGCTCAAAAGGTAAGACAGTCTTTTTTTTTTTAGATGTTTTTTCCAAGTGTTAATAGTTTGTTGTCATGATCAAAATGTTTTATTATTTTTCGTGTTTTTCCAAGTGTTTGTTGATGGGATTAGTAGAGGTATAATTTGTTGAGGAAATTTTAAATATTAATGATGGTTGTACAGTTGTGGGCAAAATACCTTGGACACTTGGTCGTACATGAGGCATTTAAGTAGTTGGCTATCATTAGCTGAAGGGAGGGAGGTTGTTTTTATTCAGTAATGTTTGGGATTTTTTCCTTGTTGTGATACTGATATGTGATGAAAGGCAGCATTATAAACCATATATATGACCCACCAATAGATGCCTGATATTACCAAGTGTTCAGGGAATTATGAATGAAATTGTACAGTGACTATTCCTCGTTGTTCAAGGAATGAATCACTAAATTACAAATAGAGACTAAACGCAACGTAATTTGATTCTCGTTTCGTTTATGATATGCCAGCAATTACTTCTCAAAGGCAGGTAGTGAAGTAATCAACATGTGTGAGTCATTCATTGCACCTTTTTATATGTTTAATTAAATGTGACAGGTAATGAAGTGTGTTGGATATTATACCCTGCATTGTCCACCAGGTGCTTGGGAGTTAATGAGAATACCTGAGCTACGGGCCACAGGTGTTGACACGAGGGTAAACGTTTTTTGATGTTTACATTTAGGGACTGTGGTAATGCAAGATACACGCTACACTTATGTTAGTACCTGCAGTCACGTCCTTCTACCTCTCACGCACACACACATACACACACGTTCACACATACACACACGTTCACACACACATACACACACGTTCACACACACACACACGTTCACACATACACACACGTACACACATACACACACGTACACACATACACACACACACATACACACACGTTCACACATACACACACGTACACACATACACACACACACATACACACACGTTCACACATACACACACGTTCACACATACACACACGTTCACACACACATACACACACACATACACACACACACATACAACCCTCCGAACATTATCTAACTACTGCCTGCCTACCCGTCCAATAGTCGTGACCAAGGGAAGCGTTTCCTCTTGACACATGTTTAGTTCTCACAGACTATGAGAGAGAGAGAGAGAGAGAGAGAGAGAAAGAGAGAGATGTCATTACACACAGACAACCTCGTCACCGCAACAGGTAGAGTTGTATTAATAGTTTGGTCAAGGTTGAAACACATGTCATCGATTCTGCCTTTTGTGTGTGTATGTATGTGGGTGTTTGTGTGTGTATGTATGTGGGTGTTTGTGTGTGTATGTATGTGGGTGTTTGTGTGTGTATGTATGTGGGTGTTTGTGTGTGTATGTATGTGGGTGTTTGTGGGTGTGTGTGTGTGTGTGTATGTAGGTGTTTGTGTGTGTATGTATGTATGGTATGTATACCAGCTAAGTATACATGCCAAGTACGTATACATACCAGCCAGGTGAGACATATTCAGCAACAACTCGTCCTCTTAATGCTTTTGACTTACCTGGACAGTCAGGTTAATGATATTTTGGTGATGAAGACAGGTGATTGGCTGATGGGCTCCAGCCACTCACAAGACGAGATCAGGTTGGTGGCTGTGTTCACCTGAGTGCCCGAGTTGTGTTGATGAAGTAAGACAGGTGTATTGATGAACCTGTTGCCCAGGTATGTTGCAGGTGAGGGATGGTATGGAGGTAGGGGGGGGGAGGAAGAGGGGGGAGGGAGGGACCGATCTTGGACAGGGAGGGATAGAGGGAGGAGTTGTGGGATTAAAGTTGGTGGGAGAGAGATGGAGGGAAGGAGGGAAGAGAGGGAGGGAAGATAGAATGTAGGAAGTGAGGGAACGGGGAAGAGAGGAGGAGGAAAAATGTAGATAGGGAGGGAGAGAGGGGGGAGAGGGAGAGAAAAGAGACAAGAAGGGAGGAGAGAGAACCAGGAAGGGAGAAGAACGAGGGAGGGAGGGAGAGGATTACACACTTACCCCAGCGCAACATAGTGATCTAATTTTATCTCCCTGACAGGTAATATACATCATATAGTGACACCTGACCCCCCCCTTCACCCCCTCTGTCCGTCTGTATGATAGAGAACCCTCACGTCTTCCTAGTGGTCAGTCTTCCTAGTGGTCAGTCTTCCTAGTGGTCAGTCTTCCTAGTGGTCAGTCTTCCTAGTGGTCAGTCTTCCTAGTGGTCAGTCTTCCTAGTGGTCAGTCTTCCTAGTGGTCAGTCTTCCTAGTGGTCAGTCTTCCTAGTGGTCAGTCTTCCTAGTGGCCAGTCTTCCTAGTAGTCAGTCTTCCTAGTGGCCAGTCTTCCTAGTAGTCAGTCTTCCTAGTGGCCAGTCTTCCTAGTGGCCAGTCTTCCTAGTGGTCAGTCTTCCTAGTGGCCAGTCTTCCTAGTGGTCAGACCTCCTAGTACTGTATTCATCACCTCTTTACTCCTATACGACCATTATCAACACTACCACCACTACCACCACAACCACCGCTACCACCACCACCACAATCATTCATTAGTAAATAAATCCTACCTGTATTAATCCTCACTAATCCTCGCAAATGGATTTTTATTATATGGCGTCATTTAAGGATAAAAGGATTAAAATACCAATGTCACTTTTTTTTCAGTGTTTGGAAAAGTTATTTACATCTCGGGTTAAATGTCGATAAATCTCTGTTACTCGATGTTGGGGTGTATGTTGGGGTGTATGTTGGGGGGTATGTTGGGGTGTATGTTGGGGGTGTATGTTGGGGTGTAGGAAGGGGATGAGGAGAGAAGGGGGAGGACATACCCGTTACTTATACATGTCATTTCGTTTATACTTCTTGCCTTAGTTATATAATCAATGTAGTATTTTCAGAGATATTGTATTGAACTGTTGTATATTTTGTATTCTCTGTATGTATAGATTTGTATGCCTTAGAAATACTGTAATGTTAATTCTGTTTTATATATTGGTGACCTGACTTGATGTGTAACGAGGTTGTTAATCCAGAAACTCTTCACTGTTGCTACCACTTGCATCTGTCACTGTGAGAAATGAGGTGCAGGAGACATCATCAACTTGCAATGGTGAGCGGACGTTTGTGTTTTGGTTAGGTTAGGTTAGGTTAGGTTAGGTTTGGTTTGGTTTGGTTTGGTTAGGTTAGGTTTGGTTAGGTTTGGTTAGGTTAGGTTAGGTTTGGTTACGTTACGTTGCCCAACCAAACGTCTCGTGGTCCAAACATCCTACATTCCCTTGCAACACAGACAGGAGGCAGGAATAGGAGGCACAACTTGCTGATATGAATGAGTGATGGTGAGGTCAACAGTGTGATGGTTGTAGGCGGCTGCTGGGTGCACCATCACTGATCAGGCTAAGTGACAGCTGAGGGAGGGAGGGAGTCAAGGAGGAGCTTTGAGGGAGGAGTAGTCAGGCCACATTCTAGGAGTAAAGATATTTGAATTTGAAAAAGGATGGACGTTGTTGAGGTGATGGAGAGAGAGGGGGGGGTAATAGCTGGAGGCAACATAAGAGAATTTTAATTTGGGACTAAAGGAGAGTTGAGGCAAGGGAGAAGGAGGAGGAGGAGTTGGTGGGTGTTGGAGGAGGAGGAGGGTCTTGGAGAAGGAGGATGGTGTTGGAGGAAGCAAGAATGTTAGGAGATCCCCACAATACGTCACAGGGGTCGACTATGTCTGCTAAACACAAGGCATTGAAGGCATACAGTGAGATACTGTACTGAGGATAATAAGGGTCATGGGGTATATAGAGAGGCTCACTGGCTAGCTCACCTCACATGCATAATAAAGACTCGTTCCTCGACAGCACCACCACTCAGAATGGCCGCCACCTTCGCATCTCGCCTTTCTTTTGTTATATTATTCATTGTATGGCCCATTGGATCCTGGATGACCACCAAAACATTATTATTAAAAGTTATTCAGTCTTTATCTTAGTCAGGAGAGAGAGAGAGAGAGAGAGAGAGAGAGAGAGAGAGAGAGAGCAGCGAATACCATCTTATAAAATCCCTGACACCACCACCACTTGACAACAACAGAGCCTTGAGTATATACTGTATTTCCCTCATCCATTAATCCCTTCCCATTACTGTTTTTCATCTCCACACTAAGTGATTATTTTAGTCAATCTTATCTTAATCGTGGCAGCTAAAACATCACATCCTGAATCTGTAGAAGGGAGAAGATGTACCCGGGGACGTGTGTCAGGGGATTAGCGTCAATTGTTATAGATGAGGTTTGTTTATCAGCTGTCAGTGACATAGAGGTGGGTGGGTGTTCTCCCGCCACCTCTTATGTTCAGGGCAACTGGTGAGTGAGGTAGACATGGGACTGTTCTAATGCCCTTGGCTGAAGAACTGGATTGTAAATAGAAACAGTTTATTGACTCCGGATCTATAGAATTGTTTTGCTTGTATATACAGGCTACAGTAACACTACATAACTCTTCCTCGTTGATACAGGCTACAGTAACACTACATAACTCTTCCTCGTTGATACAGGCTACAGTAACACTACATAACTCTTCCTCGTTGATACAGGCTACAGTAACACTACATAACTCTTCCTCGTTGATACAGGCTACAGTAACACCACATAACTCTTCCTCGTTGATACAGGCTACAGTAACACTACATAACTCTTCCTCGTTGATACAGGCTACAGTAACACTACATAACTCTTCCTCGTTGATACAGTCTACAGTAACACCACATAACTCTTCCTCGTTGATACAGGCTACAGTAACACTACATAACTCTTCCTCGTTGATACAGGCTACAGTAACACTACATAACTCTTCCTTGTTGATACAGGCTACAGTAACACTACATAAATGTTCTTCCCGGATACAGACTACAGTAACAGTAGTCCGGTAGGCTTCACATTAGGGGTCAATGTGGCTGAAGACTCCAATTATGTCTTATTACAGTGGCAGGTCACATCACGAGCCTCTGTTGACCCCTTATGGAGACGCACACAGTTGTAGCGTCACCTTATATAAAAACACCTGCAACTCATTAAGAATATCCAGGTGAGACGAGTGACCTTGGGTTAGGCAAGGTTAGATTACGTTACGTTAGCGTTGGGTTACGTTAGGTTAGGTTAGGGTAAGTTAGATTAGGGTAAGTTAGATTAGGTAAGGTTAAGTTACATTTGCGTTAAGTTAGGTTAGGTTAGGTTAGGTTAGGTTAGGTTAGGTTTGCGCTAGGTTAGGCTAGGTTAGGTTAGGTTTGGTTAGGTTAGGTTAGGTTAGGTTAGGTTAGGTTATCAATCTTCTGTCTATCGCCTGTCTATCTACTCTCTAATCCTGTCACATGCCGTTTGTCAGCTGTCGATCTATTAGCAGTGTTGCGTTTGTTAGTCCCTTGTACTTTGTCAGCCGTTCGTCAGCCGCCTGTCGACCATTCAGCAGTCCTCTAATGTCCCGTATCAGTCGAATAATGTTTGTTAATCATCTGTCTGGCCATTTGGTCTCGTTAGTCGTTTATTTTGTTCTTGTTAATCGTTTCTTCACTTCACTTCACCTACAGTCGTCTACAATGATCTAAAGTGACCTACAGTGGCATACAGTGACCTACAGTATTATACAATATGACACAAGAGTCGTAGTGTTCATTGTGAAATTCATCGATCATCTCTCCGTAAAGATACTTTTTTGGTGTGTGTGTGTGTGTGTGTGTGTGTGTGTGTTTAAAGGAATAATATAAAAGCCCTTTGGTGTTAATTAATAGCACTCCACTAATCGGAGCAGTTGAAGCCAGGAGATGAGTTTATGTTGGCTGACAAGGAGTAAGATTGGAGGCGGACATAGTGAGGGGTTGTGTTGTGTAGTGAGGAGGGAGAGAACGATGGTGAGAAAGGCTGGGAGGTAAGGAGTGAGGGAGAGAGGGAATGAGGGAAAGGGAGAAAAGGAGAGAGAGAGAGAGAGAGAGAGAGAGAGAGAGGAGAGAGAATGTTCCCCATGTTCGCTACACTGTGTTGGTTGTAATGGTGAGAGTAAAGATTCCTTCTGGTCTTTGCTTGTTTTCACTTCCCAGGCGTTTGTGGTTGGCAGCAGAGTGACAACAGGGAGGTGGAAAAGAACAAAAAAGTGTTGGCAGGACGAAGCAGGTGTTGGTACTGTGTTGTGAGAACTAACATGTGGGTTGGCAGGTAATGAAAATGTCGGCAAGGTAATAAGACGTCCTCTACTGACGTCACATATACCATAGAAAACGGAGCTGTCATAGATACCATAGAAAACGGATTTATTAACCAATTTAAGGGTAACTTAGTTTTTTGGTGATTCGTGAATGCAAAGATAGTTTGAGAAGTGGTGGAGTAAAAGGAGTGAGGGAAGAGATAAATAAAAGTGTCTTCTTAGTTGACTATTGTGACAACCTAACACGTGCAGGATCAAGGAAAAATTGTGCACGAAGTTCCAAGAAACGATTGGCCGAGCGGCTCTATGAAATCAACAAATGGCTATCCTGCAGCCCCAAGATCCTGGAGCCCCAGACCCTGCAGCCCCAGACCCTGCAGCCCCAGATCCTGCAGCCCCATGACCCCACAGTCCCATGACCCCACAGTCCTAAGATCCCATAGTCCCTAATGATGATGATAAACAAGAAGAACCACTACTAATTATGATAATAATAACAAAATAAACAAGAGAGACTCACAGCAGGATTAGGACGTTATCTCCCCCTGAGAGCTGATACACTGGATCAGTTACACTCTCTCCCTCCACCACGACTCAAGGTTTAGTCCTCTTATATATATATTGTATTTACTTTTTTAACCCCGCGCTCCTCCTTACCACCACCCATGACTGCTGAGCCACATTAAGTTGTTTATTGAGCAAATATATCGTTTTTCCCCGTAGTCTAGCCTTGACGTCATGATACACGATGGCTGATTGGCCAAGGTGTGGGTGAGTCTCTAGGGAAAGTGAGCCAGCCAATGAAGTTGGTGGGTTTGTGAGCTCTAGCCTTTAACGTCGGTGATTGGCGAGGAGTGGATGCTACAAAGAACATAAGAATGGAGGAAACTACAGCGGGCCTATTGACCCATACTGGCCAGTCCCATTTGCACCCAGCCCCTATTGCTCATATATCCATCCAACCTGTGTTTGAAACTATCCAGCGTATTCGAGTTAATGATGATGTTTGGTAACTTGTTCCACTCGTCCACTACTCTATTTCCAAACCAGTGTTTACCTATTTCACGCCTAAAACTATTTTTTTTTTCTAATTTAAAACCATTGATACGAGTTCGCTCCTGGTTGGATAGTTTGAATACCTTTGTAATGTCCCCTTTGTTTAGCGAATGGGGTCGGTGGGTTTGTGAGCCATAAGTCTTTATCGTTTGTGGCTTGTGATTGGTTCTGAGTGAATGCTGCTGGGGAAGTGAACGAGCCAATGAGATCAGACGGTGTGTGAACCATTTCCTTTACCGTTCCAGGCCGGTGATTGGCTGGGAGTGGGGGTGTGAACCATCCAATGATGTAGGTGGGGGTGTGAGTACAGTTTACTTGACCTTCAGGGAGTGACGTAAAGCTTCTAGTATGAATGAACAAACATGAAAAAGAATATATTTACCAAAGTAGCGAAACTATCACCATTCTCCTCCGTCTTAAACCATAATGGCGGATTTTTTTTAGTTTTCACCCATAATTAGGTAGTGATTATGTTAATTTGTTTCTCATACTTAAAAATCTTGGTCATTAAGGCTTATTATACCAACAACCAGTCATAATACGTCGTTAGGTTAGGTTAGGTTACTTCACTTGTTCAGCTCACCGGCGGGAGACACAAAACAAGAGGTCGCTGAACAAGTTTTTCTTTCGTGTTATTTGTTCCATTAATTATATAGACAAGATTATCCTCGTGGGCCAACCAATCACAACACACCAATCACAACACACCAATCACAACACACCAATCACAACACACCAATCACTACACACCAATCACAACACACCAATCACAACACACCAATCACTACACACCAATCACAACACACCAATCACTACACACCAATCACAACACACCAATCACTACACACCAATCACAACACACCAATCACTGCACTAATCAAAACACCTTACTGGAAAAACTGGCAGACTAAGTTGCTCTACCCGGGGGGAGGGGGGCGCACTCAGAGGTGATTGACAAGACGACAGACTTACGTAACTCGACAAGAGGACAGGACCAAGGGAGGAGGGTGTCTTGATGTGAGCGTCCTACGATCCTTAAATGGTAGGACTGGAACACGACCATCTGCCACGCCACACGCACCTCCCTACCAAATTTCAGGGCTCTATCTTTAAAATTGTGGAAGTGTGTAAGGAACATCACACACACACACACCCACACACACACTCACACACACTCACACACACACACACACTCACACACACACACACACACACACAAGGCACTGAACGTCTCTGGGTCGATTGGTAAGGTGCCACGAGATAAATAGAACAGTTTACCTCCATGAAACGTGATTTTAGAAGTTATTTTCAAACGTAATGCCTCGTCTCCTTCCCGGGATAATAATAATAAATATCTTAGGTTGATACAATATACTTATATCATCTTGAAAGTGAGGCGGAGGGAGAGAGCAATCGATGAGTGTGGGTGTTTGTTTGAGCTATCACCATCTACCAATAACCAATGGAATTTCTCGCTCCTTGGTATAACTTATATGCTGTGCTGTGATTGGTAGGTTTACATGCTGTGTTGTGATTGGTCAGTCAGTGGTTGTATATTTGCCAAGATGGTTCCACTACGGTGATTTTTGGCAGACTTGAGGCGCTGTGTCTTGTGTGTTGCCTCTCCACAAGTCTTGTTATACCGCAGCTGAAGGAAGGAAGGAAGGAAGGAAGGAAGGAGTCCACTATGCATATTTCCATATTTTCGTTTATCTGTCAAAATAAATTTTTTTTTCATAGACGACTTAACAACATCAGCCAAATTTATTCATTTATTCCAGGATTTTGTTTAAAGATCTGAAGAAAAAAATTGTGACGTTTGGTACTTCTTTACTCCTCATCATAACGGTGTAGGTGGTATATATAGTGTTATACAGGTCTGTCTGTCTGTCTGTCTGTGGTCCATATGAGACGTATAAATTGTTCCTTAATTACTAAAGATCTTTCATCATATAGAATAAATTAAATCTAACCTTAAAGAACGTTAGAAAGACGCAATGTGACCTGGGTTAGGGGAAGCCAGGTAGATAAATGGTTAATTAAGATGGTGTCTGGCTTAACAGTTGCGAACTTGGCTTATGAAATGTGGAGATTAGATGAATTTTTACCTTGGCTGACTCACTCCCCTTCCCCTCTCTCTCTCTCTCTCCTCCACCACCCACTCTTTTCCCACTATTCTTATCTTTCATCCCTTCCTCCCATCTTCCATTCCACCCCCTCCTTCACTCTCATCTCCCCTCTTCTCTCTTCCATCCCCTCTCCCTTTCATCCACCCCTCTCCTTTCTTCCATCCTCTCCTCTCCCTCCCTCCCCCCACTAACTCCTCTCACAACTCCAACATCAAACACAACAGCAAGGAAACAACAACAACAACTACAACATCACAACACCAGAAGGAAGAGCACGTGGTTAATGTAAACAGGAAATCAATCTACAGCTTGTCTATATTTGTGAGCCAGATGTTGTCCTTATCTGGCTCTGGGGAGGGAGGGTAGGGTGTGGGGAGGGAGGATAGGGTGTGGGGAGGGAGGATAGGGTGTGGGGAGGGAGGGTAAGGTGTGGGGAGGGAGGATAGGGTGTGGGGAGGGAGGATAGGGTGTGGGGAGGGAGGGGAGGGTGTGGGGAGGGAGGGTAGGGTGTGAGGAGGGAGGGTAGGGTGTGGGGAGGGTGTGGGGAGGGAGGGTAGGGTGTGGGGAGGGAGGATAGGGTGTGGGGAGGGAGGATAGGGTGTGGGGAGGGAGGGGAGGGTGTGGGGAGGGAGGGGAGGGTGTGGGGAGGGAGGATAGGGTGTGGGGAGGGAGGATAGGGTGTGGGGAGGGAGGGGAGGGTGTGGGGAGGGAGGGTAGGGTGTGAGGAGGGAGGGTAGGGTGTGGGAGGGTGTGGGAGGGAGGGTAGGGTGTGGGGAGGGAGGATAGGGTGTGGGGAGGGAGGATAGGGTGTGGAGAGGGAGGGGAGGGTGTGGGGAGGGAGGGTGGGGAGGGGGTGGTGTGAGGAGGGAGGGTAGGTGTGGGGAGGGGGGTAGGGTGTGGGGGGAGGGTGGGTGTGGGGTGGGAGGATTGGGTGTGGGGAGGGAGGATAGGGTGTGGGGAGGAGGGGAGGGTGTGGGGAGGGAGGGTAGGGTGGAGGAGGGAGGGTAGGGTGTGGGGGGTGTGGGGAGGGAGGGTAGGGTGTGGGGAGGGAGGGTAGGGTGTGGGGAGGGAGGATAGGGTGTGGGGGGGAGGATAGGGTGTGGGGAGGGAGGGGAGGGTGTGGGGAGGGAGGATAGGGTGTGGGGAGGGAGGGGAGGGTGTGGGGAGGGAGGATAGGGTGTGGGGAGGGAGGGTAGGGTGTGGGGAGGGAGGGTAGGGTGTGGGGAGGGAGGGTAGGGTGTGGGGAGGGAGGATTGGGTGGGAGGAGGGAGGGTAGGGTGTGGGGAGGGAGGATAGGGTGGGGAGGGAGGGGAGGGTGTGGGGAGGGAGGATAGGGTGTGGGGAGGGAGGGTAGGGTGTGGGGAGGGAGGATAGGGTGTGGGGAGGGAGGGTAGGGTGTGGGGAGGGAGGATAGGGTGTGGGGAGGGAGGTAGGGTGTGGGGAGGGAGGGTAGGGGGTGGCGAGGGAGGGGGGGTGTGAGGAGGGAGGATAGGTGTGGGGAGGGAGGGGAGGGTGTGAGGAGGGAGGGTAGGGTGTGGGGAGGGAGGATAGGGTGTGAGGAGGGAGGGGAGGGTGTGGGGAGGGGAGGATAGGGTGTGGGGAGGAGGTGGGGTGGGGAGGGAGGGTAGGGTGTGGGAGGGAGGGGAGGGTGTGAGGAGGGAGGATAGGGTGTGGGAGGGAGGGAGGTGTGAGGAGGGAGGGTAGGGTGTGGGGGGGAGGATAGGGTGGGGAGGGAGGGGAGGGTGTGGGAGGGAGGGGAGGGTGTGAGAGGGAGGGTAGGGTGTGGGGAGGGAGGATAGGGTGTGGGGAGGGAGGATAGGGTGTGGGGAGGGAGGGTAGGGTGTGGGGAGGGAGGATAGGGTGTGGGGAGGGAGGATAGGGTGTGGGAGGGAGGATAGGGTGTGGGGAGGGAGGATAGGGTGTAGGGAGGGAGGATAGGGTGTGGGGAGGGAGGATAGGTGTGGGGAGGGAGGGGAGGGTGTGGGGAGGGAGGATAGGGTGTGGGGAGGGAGGATAGTGTGTGGGGAGGGAGGGTAGGGTGTGGGGAGGGAGGATAGGTGTGGGGAGGGAGGGGAGGGTGTGGGGAGGGAGGATAGGTGTGGGGAGGGGGTAGGGTGTGGGGAGGAGGTAGGGTGAGGGAGGGAGGATGGGGTAGGGAGGGAGGGTAGTGGGGTAGGGAGGGAGGTAGGGTGTGGGGAGGGAGGATAGGGTGTGGGAGGGAGGGTAGGGTGTGGGGTGGGTGGGTAGGGTGTGGGGAGGGAGGATAGGGTGTGAGGGGGAGGTAGGGTGTAGGGAGGGAGGGTAGGGTGTGGGGAGGGAGGATAGGGAGTGAGGAGGGAGGCTAGGGTGTGGGGATGGAGGGTAGGGTGTGGGGAGGGAGGATAGGGTGTGGGAGGGAGGGAGGGTAGGGTGTGGGGAGGGAGGATAGGTGTGGGGAGGGAGGGTAGGTGGGGGGAGGGAGGATAGGGTGTGGGGGAGGGAGGGGAGGGTGTGAGGAGGGGAGGATAGGGTGTGGGGAGGGGAGGATAGGTGTGGGAGGGAGGGGAGGGTGTGGGAGGGAGGGGAGGGTGTAGGGAGGGAGGATAGGGTGTGAGGAGGGAGGATAGGGTGTGGGAGGGGAGGGTAGGGTGTGGGAGGGAGGTAGGTGTGGGGAGGGAGGGTAGGTGTGGGGAGGGAGGATAGGGTGTGGGGAGGGGAGGATAGGTGTGGGGAGGGAGGATAGGTGTGGGGAGGGAGGATAGTGTGGGGAGGGGAGGGTAGGGTGTGGGGAGGGAGGATAGGGTGTGGGGAGGGAGGATAGGGTGTGGGGAGGGAGGGTAGGGTGTGGGGAGGGAGGATAGGTGGGGGAGGGAGGATAGGGTGTGGGGAGGGAGGATAGGGTGTGGGGAGGGAGGGTAAGGTGTGGGGAGGGAGGATAGGGTGTGGGGAGGGAGGGGAGGGTGTGAGGAGGGAGGATAGGGTGTGGGGAGGGAGGATAGGGTGTGGGGAGGGAGGAGGGTGTGGGAGGGAGGGTAGGGTGTGGGAGGGAGGATAGGGTGTAGGGGAGAGGATAGGGTGTAGGGAGGGAGGTAGGGTGGGGAGGGAGGGTAGGGTGTGGGGAGGGAGGGTAGGTGTGGGGGGGGGGGAGAGGGTGTGGGGAGGGAGGATAGGGTGTGGGGAGGGAGGATAGGGTGTGTGGGAGGGAGGATAGGGTGTGGGGAGGGAGGATAGGGTGTGGGGAGGGAGTATAGGGTGTGGGGAGGGAGGATAGGGTGTGGGGAGGGAGGATAGGGTGTGGGGAGGGAGGATAGGGTGTGGGGAGGGAGGGTAGGGTGTGGGGAGGGAGGATAGGGTGTGAGGAGGGAGGGTAGGGTGTGGGGAGGGAGGAGGGTGTGGGGAGGGAGGATAGGGTGTGGGGAGGGAGGGTAGGGTGTGGGGAGGGAGGATAGGGTGTGGGGAGGGAGGGTAGGGTGTGGGGAGGGAGGGTAGGTGTGGGAGGGAGGGTAGGGTGTAGGGAGGGAGGGTAGGTGTGGGGAGGGAGGGTAGGGTGTGGGGAGGGAGGATAGGTGTAGGGAGGGAGGATAGGGTGTAGGGAGGGAGGTAAGGTGTGGGAGGGTGTGAGGAGGGAGGTAGGGTGTGGGAGGGAGGATAGGGTGTGGGGAGGGAGGATAGGGTGTAGGGAGGGAGGGTAGGGTGTGGGAGGGAGGGTAGGTGTGGGAGGGAGGATAGGGTGGTAGGGAGGGAGGATAGGGTGTAGGAGGGAGGGAGGTGTGGGAGGGTGTGAGGAGGAGGGTAGGGTGTGGGGAGGGAGGATAGGGTGTGGGGGGAGGATAGGGTGTGGGAGGGAGGGTAGGGTGTAGGGGGAGGTAGTGTGGGGAGGGAGGATAGGGTGTGGGGAGGGAGGATAGGTGTGGGGAGGGAGGATAGGGTGTTGGGAGGGAGGATAGGGTGTGGGGAGGGAGGATAGGGTGTGGGGAGGGAGGATAGGGTGTGGGGAGGGAGGGTAGGGTGTGGGGAGGGAGGATAGGTGTGGGGAGGGAGGATAGGGTGTGAGGGAGGGAGGGTAGGGTGTGAGGAGGGAGGGTAGGGTGTGGGAGGGAGGATAGGGTTGTGGGGAGGGAGGATAGGGTGTGGGGAGGGAGGATAGGGTGTAGGGAGGGAGGTAGGGTGGGGAGGGAGGTAGTGTGGGGAGGGAGGGTAGGGTGTGGGGAGGGAGGGTAGGGTGTGGGGAGGGAGGATAGGGTGTGGGGAGGGAGGATAGGGTGTGGGGAGGGAGGATAGGGTGTGGGGAGGGAGGATAGGGTGTGGGGAGGGAGGTAGTGTAGGGAGGGAGGGTAGGGTGTGGGGAGGGAGGATTGGGTGTGAGGAGGGAGGGTAGGGTGTGGGGGAGGGAGGATAGGGTGTGGGGAGGGAGGATAGGGTTGTAGGGAGGGAGGTAGGGTGTGGGGAGGGAGGATAGGGTGTGAGGAGGGAGGGTAGGGTGTGGGGAGGGAGGATAGGGTGTGGGGAGGGAGGATAGGGTGTAGGGAGGGAGGGTAGGGTGTGGGGAGGGAGGGTAGGGTGTGGGGAGGGAGGGTAAGGTGTGGGGAGGGAGGGTAGGGTGTGGGGAGGGAGGGTAGGGTGTGAGGAGGGAGGATAGGGTGTGGGGAGGGAGGATAGGGTGTAGGGAGGGAGGGTAGGGTGTGGGGAGGGAGGGTAGGGTGTGGGGAGGGAGGGTAGGGTGTGAGGAGGGAGGGTAGGGTGTGGGGAGGGAGGATAGGGTGTGGGGAGGGAGGATAGGGTGTAGGGAGGGAGGGTAGGGTGTGGGGAGGGAGGGTAGGGTGTGGGGAGGGAGGGTAGGGTGTGGGAGGAGTAGGGTTGTGGGGAGGGAGGATAGGGTGTGGGGAGGGAGGATAGGGTGTGGGGAGGGAGGGTAGGGTGTGGGGAGGGAGGATAGGGTGTAGGGAGGGACGTTAGGGTGTGGGGATGTAGGGTAGGGGGTGGGGAGGGAGGGTAGGGTGTGAGGAGGGAGGATAGGGTGTGAGGAGGGAGGGTAGGGTGTGGGGAGGGAGGATAGGGTGTGGGAGGGAGGATGGGTTAGGAGGGAGGGTAGGGTGTGGGAGGGGGGTAGGGTGTGGGGAGGGAGGGTAAGGTGTGGGGAGGGAGGGGAGGGTGTGGGGAGGGAGGGGAGGGTGTGAGGAGGGAGGGTAGGGTGTGGGGAGGGAGGATAGGGTGTGGGGAGGGAAGGGAAGACCCAAATGACATCAAATGAGACTCGAATAAATTTTTTTCTCTGGATTATTGGATTAGTTAAGGATAAGTTATGGATTATTTGCGCCAAAAATAATTACATGGAGAAATTATCTGGACTTTAAATGGATTATTTTCTTGGATTATTACACAATGTCTTGAGTCACTGGCAGAGTCTTTGTGAATGGTTGGAATTTATGATCACGTGACTTGTATCGTTCCCATTGATTGGTTGGATTCTCGAGGGACACAACACAGTGATGGGAATTAACTAATGGTCATTTGATGCATCATTGATTAAGAGAACCTAACCTAACCTAACCAAACCTAACCTAACCTAACCTAACCTAACCAAACCTACCCTAACCTAACCTAACCTAGCCTCCTCCCCAGTCTTGTGTCGAGGCTTCACATCTAACGGAGCCTCGATATAACGAGCTTTCTTCTCCATATAGTCCGTTATATAGAGGCTTCACTTATATGTCTGTATCTGTGTCTATCTGTCTTTGTTTACTGTATGTACGTGTCTGTACCTATGTCTGTACCTATGTCTGTATCTATGTCTGTATGCATGTCTGTATGTATGCAATAATAATAATAAACGGTTTATTAATAGAGTTGCAGCCGGTGGCTGAAAATATACAGACTTACATTTGATTTAGACACAATGATATAATATGCATTGAATACATTTACAGGGCTGTACAGTACATAAATCAGGAGTTGTTTATTATTTTAACAATAGATGGGATGGTGCTGTTCTTATATCTATCGGTGAGGGCTCTTATGGGCTGAATTTTGTTGTAGTGGCGGACTGCGCGAGGTGGGTGGGGGGCTGCAGGAGGTGGCGATGGCGAGGGTGGTGCAGTAGTTGGCTGCCAAACCTTGCCAGTGCTTGGTGGTGGAGGTCACTGAGGGATGGCATTTCCAGGGTGGAGAGAGCGTTGGTGTAGCCGGAGTATTCTGCCCCGAGCATGATTCTGCAGGCCCTTTTCTGTACCTTCTCTAGCTGACGTTGTTGGGTGGAGTTGAGAGAAGACGACCAGGCTGGTGACGCATACGTTAGTTTGGGGAGAATAAAGGCGTTGTAGATGGTCCTCAGCTCTGGCGTGGGTGTCCCAAGTGACCTAAGTCGTCTGTATGTATGTATGTCTGTATGTATGTCTGTATCTATGTTTTATGTATCTGTGTCTGCCTGTATGAGTGTAGGACGAACACAGTATTTATTGAGCCTGCAGCCTGTTATTCACTTCATCAAACGTCTTCCTCGAAATAATTTGCTCCAGGCTCTTGTTATTCTTATACCTGTTGATTTATTAATTGTTATTCTTGGTAATTTGTGCAATAGAGTAGTGTATGTATGTATGTGTGTATGTATGTATGTATGTATGTATGTGTAGCTATGTCTGTCCACCGCGGGAAAACACAGGTAGTGGCCAGACACAGCTCAGTTCACACGGGGTCATGAATCATATAATATTTTTCTGGAAAGATAAAACAAATGCAGGTAATCTGTATGCTAATTTGTTTGCGTGTATCAAGCCAGGATAATTACACAGGTCTTTGGCCGTGATGCATGGTGCTGTAGAGGGTGAGAGTGCTGGTAGTTTACTTATGGTGGTAGTACTGGTAGTTTACTTATGGTGAGAGTGCAGGTAGTTAAGGTAAATGTGTTGTTGAATATATACATTGGAACTTAGTGACTGGCTTCTCTGCCATTTATGACCCCCCTCCCCTCCTGCCCCTCCTCTTCCTGCCCCTCCCCCACCCTTCTCCTGCCATTCTCACTCCTTCCCCCATCCCCGTGTGTGTGTGTGTGTGTGTGTGTGTGTGTGTGTGTGTGTGTTTCAAAACGGTTTTAATTTACAAATGGGTTTTAGACAATAGATATTTCAACAGACAACTACAATAGAAATAATCCAGTAATTCTGGTGACCTGATCAAAGAAGTCTTGTGACAGGAAGGGTTGAGGGAGGAACTCTAACATCCACCCTAACCTAACCTAATCTAACCTAACCTCACCTAATCTAACCTAGTTTAACATCACCTTACCTCACCTAACCATAACATAGGTTAATAAAATCCCAATAAACGTGAGAATAACTAAAGAAAAAATACCTACCTACCTGCCTACCTACCTGCCTACCTAGTCTCACCTGTCCAAAGATGTGGTCCACCATCCTCTTATTATTCTACTGTGAAGATGGCAGGTAGATCACCACACCACGCCACACCACACCACACCACACCACACCACACCACGCCACACCACACCACGCCACGCCACACCACACCACACCACGCCACACCATACCACACCACACCACACCACACCACACCACACCACACCACAAGAGGCTCACATCCGCCTTCTCCTCCCAGTAGTAAAATGTAGAGCAATTTACACCTGTCAGGACTGTCTTAATTAGCTTGTTGGTACACGGGAGTCTTACCAACCTACCTGGCGTTGACAAAATGGCCAGCCCGCTTACAGGAGGGTATTAGCATGTGTAATGACAGAGTGTAATGTGGTGGTGATGAAGGTAGTGGTGATGGTGACTGTACGGTGGTGATGACTATATGATGATGGTGGTGATGGTGGTAGTGGTGGTGGTGGTGATGGTAGTGGTGATGGTGACTGTACGGTGGTGATGACTATATGATGATGGTGGTGATGGTGGTAGTGGTGGTGGTGGTGATGGTAGTGGTGATGGTGACTGTACGGTGGTGATGACTATATGATGGTGGTGGTGATAATGGTAGTGGTTAGTGGTGATGGTGGTGGTAGTGATGGTGGTGATGGTGACTGTACGGTGGTGATGGTGGTTACTTTATGGTGGTGATGGCACTAATGGCCTTAAGCTAGTGTATGCATACAGTTTATGTACCATGTCCGTGTATCCATGATCACACACACACACCCACACACACACACACACACACACACACACACACACACACACACACCAGGGCATCTAATATTTGGCCGACTGTCACATAAGAAATTGGACGGCATTTATAACCTGTCGTAATCTAAGAAAATGTATTTAGCATTTTATCTTTACTTACATACATACATGCATACATACATACATACATACATACATACATACATACATGATTACTGTGTCTTAGCCCGGGTAGTTTTCGGACACTGTTTACACTCACCATAACACAGCTGATTGGTTGAGTGCACGCTATCATGGTGAACTGGCGAGTGACCTGAAATTAAAACGACATAGCAGCGTGTGTGTGTGAGTGGTGGAGGGATACACCTACCACCATCACCACCACCCACCCACATCCTCACTACCACCACTAACAACTACCACCATCACCACCATTCACCACCACCCACCCACATCCTCACTACCACCACTAACAACTACCACCATCACCACCATTCACCACCACTCACCCACATCCTCACTACCACCACTAACAACTACCACCATCACCACCATTCACCACCACCCACCCACATCCTCACTACCACCACTAACAACTACCACCAACCACCCACCTCCCTCATAACCTCACCTTGAGTTTATATTCCTGGTGCCAATTAGTTAAGGTTACCTGCCTCACCTGATGACGTCGTTTACCTTTAGTCACACCTATAGAGTTTACACAAAATTGGATCACCTGAAGATTAACCACCCTAACACTATTGGTGGGGGGGTTAGGTTAGTGTTAGGTTAGGTTGGTGTTAGGTTAGGTTAGTGTTAGGTTATGTTAGGTTAGTGTTAGGTTAGTGTTAGGTTAGGTTAGTGTTAGGTTAGTGTTAGGATAGGTTAGGTTAGTGTTAGGATAGGTTAGTGTTAGGTTAGGTTAGGTTTGGTTAGTGTTAGGCTAGTGTTAGGTTAGGTTAGGTTAGTGTTAGGTTAGGTTAGGTTAGTGTTAGCATAGGTTAGGTTAGTGTTAGGTTAGGTAGGTTAGTGTTAGGTTAGGTTAGGTTAGGTTAGTGTGAGATTAGGTTAGCGCTCACTTTCTGTATGGCACTGGGTTGGATTGGCTGTCTTGTCGTGTGAAAGTGTGAAGGTTTGGAAGGGAGAGAGAGGGAAAAAAGGGAGTGAGGGAGGAAAGGAAGAGGGAGTGGAAGAGGGAGTGGAAGAGAGAGAGAGAGAGAGAGAGAGAGAGGGCAGTTCTGCATGCATAAATACGTGTGTAAGTCAGCACACGTGTAAATAATATGGTAACACCTTAAATACCAACATTTATACATACATACATACATACATACATACAGACAGACAGACAGAAACAGACAGAAACAGACAGACAGACAGTCAGACAGGAGAGGTGTGTACATAGAGAGTGTTGTTGTGGTGGTGTACATCCTTGGTGCACTACACAGCCAGCCACTATGTCCTGCTTCCTTGACGAAGACCACGTGCTCTCTCTCTCTCTCTCTCTCTCTCTCTCTCTCTCTCTCTCTCTCTCTCTCTCTCACCTACCCTTCCCACTACATTTCCTCCCTATATCCACCTTCTCTCACACACACACACACACACACACACACACACACACACACACACACACACACACACACACACACACACACACACACACACACACACACACACACACATCAGACAAATACCTCACATTACTCTCCTAAATCCTATCACTGATCTCACAAATAATCCTACAGTGGGAAGGATATCTGGTCACAGGAGGTCAAAGGAGGTCATAGGGGCACAGGAGGTCATATGGGGTGACAGAAGGTTACAGGAGGTCAAAGGAGGTCATAGGGGCACAGGAGGTCATATGGGGTGACAGAAGGTTACAGGAGGTCAAAGGAGGTCACAACTGTCCTGCTCTCTACCGTGAGGATGAGAGAGCAGGTAAGAGAGAGAGCGAGAGAGAGAGGGGGAGAGAGTGTGAGAGAGAGAGAGAGAGAGAGAGAGAGAGAGAGAGAGAGAGAGAGGCGCCTCCTTCCTGTCAACAGATACATAATCAGTACGTGGAACCTTCAAAACATGATTTACTGTATCATGCTAATTGCCTTATGCTGATTATGCTGTGTCTGGGGAGAGTCGTGTTCCACCCATGCTGCATACACACACACACAAACACACACACACACACACACACACAAACACACACACACACACACACACACACACACACACACACACACACACTAATTGACAATCACACTTAATGAACTAATTCTTTGATGGAGAGGCTAATGACCTTCTCTAATGACCTACTCGAATAACCTACTCAAATGACCTTCTCTAATGACCTACTCGAATGTCCTACTCAAATGACCTTCTCTAATGACCTCCTCGAATGACCTTCTCTAATGACCCTTATGACCTGTTTTACACAACAACGGACAGGACAGGTGTGGTGGTAGTGGACAGGACAGGTGTGGTGGTCATGGACAGGACAGGTGTGGTATACAGGTGTGGTGGAGAGCTACGCTATAAACATCTTAAGGAAGAAGCCGATTTGGTTTGTACCTGTACTACCACCCAGGTGACGGAGAGGGGGGGGGGAGGGGGCTGGGACGGAGGGTGAGGGAGGAGGATAGTGAGGGCTGGCGGTGGGGTTAGGACTAGGTGAGGGGGAGAAAGGGGGGGGGGGCTGGGGAGGATAGTGGGATGCATATTGTTTTGTCTGTCTGTGTGTTAGTAGTCGCATCACGCCCTGCTCTCTCTCTCTCTCTCTCTCTCTCTCTCTCTCTCTCTCTCTCTCTCTCTCTCTCTCTCTCACCTGGGGGTCCACGTCAATCACTATCCCTCGGGAACAATAACCAAGGAGGACTTATGTTAATGGATGAATATTGCCAGGTGAAAAATAATTAGTTTTCACATTTTTTGCGTTTTTTTATTTATTTTCTTGTCGTTGTTTACATTTATGCGTTTTCTTGCGTTTGTTTGCGTTTTCTTGCGTTTTTTTGCGTTTTTTTTTACGTTTTTATGCGTTGTTTATATTTTTTTGCGTTTTTTTTGCGCTTTTGGTGTTTTCACTTGATATCGTCTTGTTGTTTTCATCTATATGTAAATTAGTGACCGTGAGGATGGATAAGGAAGATAGCACCGCATGGATTGGTATGGATATCGGCCAAAACCTCGATATATATATTCCCTTTTAATCCGGATTCTAACGTAAGATTTTAATTGGTTACGGATAAATTGTGTTTTTAATTGGTTATCTGTCAGCTGTCTTCTCGTGGCGAACTGTCAGGGGAAAAAAGTTGACTCTAATTCTTTGTTTAATTCTTGTTAGTACATAACCGGGTAGTGCTGTGTTGTGTGAGGGTAGGTGGTGGTGGTGCTGTGTGAGGGTAGGTGGTGGTGCTGTGTGAGGGTAGGTGGTGGTAGTGCTGTGTTGTGTGAGGGTAGGTGGTGGTAGTGCTGTGTTGTGTGAGGGTAGGTGGTGGTGTGTTGTGTGAGGGTAGGTGGTGGTAGTGCTGTGTGAGGGGAGGTGGTGGTAGTGCTGTGTGAGGGGAGGTGGTGGTAGTGCTGTGTGAGGGTAGGTGGTGGTAGTGCTGTGTGAGGGGAGGTGGTGGTAGTGCTGTGTTGTGTGAGGGTAGGTGGTGGTGCTGTGTTGTGTGAGGGTAGGTGGTGGTGGCGTTGTGTGTGAGGGTAGGTGGTGGTGCTGTGTGAGGGTAGGTGGTGGTGGTGCTGTGTGAGGGTAGGTGGTGGTAGTGCTGTGTGAGGGGAGGTGGTGGTGGTGTGTTGTGTGAGGGGAGGTGGTGGTGCTGTGTGAGGGTAGGTGGTGGTGGTGGTGCTGTGTGAGGGTAGGTGGTGGTGGTGCTGTGTGAGGGTAGGTGGTGGTGGTGCTGTGTGAGGGTAGGTGGTGGTAGTGCTGTGTGAGGGGAGGTGGTGGTAGTGCTGTGTTGTGTGAGGGTGGGTGGTGGTGGTGGTGCTGTGTGAGGGTAGGTGGTGGTGCTGTGTGAGGGTAGGTGGTGGTGGTGTGTTGTGTGAGGGTAGGTGGTGGTGCTGTGTGAGGGTAGGTGGTGGTGGTGTGTTGTGTGAGGGTAGGTGGTGGTGCTGTGTGAGGGTAGGTGGTGGTGGTGTGTTGTGTGAGGGTAGGTGGTGGTGGTGTGTTGTGTGAGGGTAGGTGGTGGTGGTGTGTTGTGTGAGGGTAGGTGGTGGTGCTGTGTTGTGTGAGGGTAGGTGGTGGTGGTGTGTTGTGTGAGGGTAGGTGGTGGTGCTGTGTTGTGTGAGGGTAGGTGGTGGTGGTGTGTTGTGTGAGGGTAGGTGGTGGTGCTGTGTGAGGGTAGGTGGTGGTGGTGCTGTGTTGTGTGAGGGTAGGTGGTGGTAGTGCTGTGTTGTGTGAGGGTAGGTGGTGGTGGTGGTGCTGTGTGAGGG
The DNA here is from genome assembly GCA_958450375.1 of Homarus gammarus. NCBI lineage: Eukaryota > Metazoa > Arthropoda > Malacostraca > Decapoda > Nephropidae > Homarus > Homarus gammarus. Next base: position 298,762 of record CAUDMG010001926.1, read on the forward strand.
TAGGTGGTGGTGGTGCTGTGTGAGGGTAGGTGGTGGTAGTGCTGTGTGAGGGGAGGTGGTGGTAGTGCTGTGTTGTGTGAGGGGAGGTGGTGGTGCTGTGTTGTGTGAGGGTAGGTGGTGGTGGTGTGTTGTGTGAGGGTAGGTGGTGGTGCTGTGTGAGGGTAGGTGGTGGTAGTGCTGTGTGAGGGGAGGTGGTGGTAGTGCTGTGTTGTGTGAGGGTAGGTGGTGGTGGTGGTGCTGTGTGAGGGTAGGTGGTGGTGGTGCTGTGTGAGGGTAGGTGGTGGTAGTGCTGTGTGAGGGGAGGTGGTGGTAGTGCTGTGTTGTGTGAGGGGAGGTGGTGGTGCTGTGTTGTGTGAGGGTAAGTGGTGGTGGTGTGTTGTGTGAGGGTAGGTGGTGGTGCTGTGTGAGGGTAGGTGGTGGTAGTGCTGTGTGAGGGGAGGTGGTGGTAGTGCTGTGTTGTGTGAGGGTAGGTGGTGGTGCTGTGTTGTGTGAGGGTAGGTGGTGGTAGTGCTGTGTTGTGTGAGGGTAGGTGGTGGTGCTGTGTTGTGTGAGGGTAGGTGGTGGTAGTGCTGTGTTGTGTGAGGGTAGGTGGTGGTGGTGCTGTGTGAGGGTAGGTGGTGGTAGTGCTGTGTGAGGGTAGGTGGTGGTGGTGCTGTGTGAGGGTAGGTGGTGGTGGTGGTGGTGGTGTGTGAGGGTAGGTGGTGGTAGTGCTGTGTTGTGTGAGGGGAGGTGGTGGTAGTGCTGTGTTGTGTGAGGGTAGGTGGTGGTGGTGCTGTGTTGTGTGAGGGTAGGTGGTGGTAGTGCTGTGTTGTGTGAGGGTAGGTGGTGGCAGTGCTGTGTTGTGTGAGGGTAGGTGGTGGTAGTGCTGTGTTGTGTGAGGGTAGGTGGTGGTGGTGCTGTGCTGTGTTAAGTAGTGCTTTGTTGGGGCAGACATAGTGAAGATGTGGCGTTAAAGACCGTAGAGTGTTTTGACGTTTGTCTGATCCGCCATGTGTGTGTGTGTGTTATTTCCCCCTTCCACCTCTCCTCACCTCACCTCTCCTCTCCTCTCCTCACCTCACCTCACCTCATTAGTCAACACAACAACAATGAGTCACTTGTAAAAATAATTAATGTGATCAAGTTGGCTTAATTAGGTACAGTCTCTCAGAGGTTGTTAGAGGGGGTTGTAATTATAGTTCTGTCACCTGTGTTTGTGTGTCTGTCTGTCTCTTTCTCACTGTATCCACCTGTCTATTTCTCTCTGTCTGTCTGTCACACTGTCTCTCCCTGTCTCTAGGTATCAAATGGCCCATTGGTCTTAGTGTTATATAAGGTTGACAGGATAAATAAACACGTATATATAAATAATGATGATGATAATATGGAAGATGATGTGATAATGATAATGACAGTGACACGAAGAGTAACAATGAAATGATGATGAAAGATGATGTTGATAATAATAATAATATCATATCCTTCCTCCCCTTCCTTCTTCCCTCTCCCTCTGCTTCCTTCCCCTCCTTCTTCCTCCTTCTTCCCTCTCCCTCTCTTTCCCCTCCTTCATCTCCCTCCCTCTCCTCGTGTGCTCGTGCTGGTCTGTCAGGGGAAGGGGGAGGGAAGGGGAGGGGGATTAGTGGGGTCGAGGGGAGATGGGGAGAGAGGGTAGGTTGTGGGATTGAGGGGAGGGGGTAGAATAGGGGAGGGGAGAGAGTAGGGGAGGGGGTAGGGTAGGGGAAGGGAGAGAGGTCACTTGTGTCTCTCTTAAGGTAACAAGACAAAATCCTCCCTGAGTTGACTTGATCCAAACGTGAACTGACTTAGAAGTTGATTCCACCTCTCAGTTCTGACCTGACCTGACCTGACATAGATTGACATGACCTTGTGTTCCTTGACTTCGTGACTGACTGGCTGGCTCGTTACACCACCTCACTCACTTCACGCACTCCACCTCACCCACACCTCACTTCACGCACTCCACCTCACCCGCACCTCACTTCACGCACTCTTCCTCACCCACACCTCACTTCACGCACTCTTCCTCACCCACACCTCACTTCACGCACTCTTCCTCACCCACACCTCACTTCACGCACTCTTCCTCACCCACACCTCACTTCACGCACTCCACCTCACCCACACCTCACTTCACGCACTCTTCCTCACCCACACCTCACTTCACGCACTCTTCCTCACCCACACCTCACTTCACGCACTCCACCTCACCCACACCTCACTTCACGCACTCCACCTCACCCACACCTCACTTCACGCACTCTTCCTCACCCACACCTCACTTCACGCACTCCACCTCACCCACACCTCACTTCACGCACTCTTCCTCACCCACACCTCACTTCACGCACTCCACCTCACCCACACCTCACTTCACGCACTCCACCTCACCCACACCTCACTTCACGCACTCTTCCTCACCCACACCTCACTTCACGCACTCCACCTCACCCACACCTCACTTCACGCACTCCACCTCACCCACACCTCACTTCACGCACTCCACCTCACCCACACCTCACTTCACGCACTCCACCTCACCCACACCTCACTTCACGCACTCTTCCTCACCCACACCTCACTTCACGCACTCTTCCTCACCCACTACACACTCCTACCCACACCTTATTAACGACGGCTCTCTTATTAAACCTTTCCACCTTGATCTCTATGTCAGTCACTCAACCTTCTCTGGCCTCTCTTCACTCTCTCTCTCTAGTCTACCTTTCTCATCTTCTCTTCTTCTTTCTACTCCTCTTCCTCCTTCCATCCCTCCTGTCCCCTTTCAGTTGCTTAACCTCCTTTTCCAAGTCTGTCACTCTCCACTCTCCTGCCTGCCTTAGTTATCTCCTCCTCCTCCCCCAACTCTTCCCCCTCTCCTCCTCCCCCTCCCCCAACTCTTACCCCTCCTTCTCCTCTCATTCTTCATGTCCCTTTTTATATCCCGTCGCCTTTCTGAAGTTGTCAGTGTAAATCCTCCTCCTCCTCCTCCTCCTCCTCCTCCTCCTCCTCCTCCTCTTCCTCCTTCTCCTCCTCCTCCTCACTCTTCTCTTCTGTGGTCAGGCAAACATGAAGTGGTCCCATCCCTCAACAGAACACAAATAATGACATCCATCTGACACCAAACACTCACCAACGAACAAAACTATATCCTCACTGTCACAAACACTCACCAGCGAATAAAACAATATCCTCACTGTCACAAACACTCACCAACGAACAAAACTATATCCTCACTGTCACAAACACTCACCAACGAACAAAACAATATCCTCACTGTCACAAACACTCACCAGCGAACAAAACTATATCCTCACTGTCACAAACACTCACCAGCGAACAAAACTATATCCTCACTGTCACAAACACTCACCAGCGAACAAAACTATATCCTCACTGTCACAAACACTCACCAGCGAACAAAACTATATCCTCACTGTCACAAACACTCACCAGCGAACAAAACAATATCCTCACTGTCACAAACACTCACCAGTGAATAAAACTATACCATTCACTGGGAGAAGGAAGTCAGTGTGATTGAAAGAACCAATTAAAATAACTACTTGTGGCGTCTCTGAAGTGGAATGAAATACAACAACGTGATAAAAACGAAACCATTGGAATCTTTACTGTGTGTTAATGTTCATGTTCTCGCCTGTTCTCTTCTTTACCTGTCTTTTACCTGTCTCTCACCTGTCACACCTGTCTCTCACCTGTCACACCTTCACTATCTGATTACTGTTACAGGAACCAACAGTCATTATAGTCTTGTTATTATTCCCTCTAAAAAAACGAGGAAGAGAAGTTGTGAAAATCCAGCTCTTCAGATGCAGTAAGAGAGAGAGAGAGAGAGAGAGAGAGAGAGAGAGAGAGAGAGAGAGAGAGAGAGAGAGAGAGAGAATATTTTTATCATAAAAGGACCGCCGACCCGAGAGGAAAAAGAATAAATTCTCTTGGAGGTTAAAAATAAGGGGAAGGATGACTGGAGAGAGAGAGAGAGAGAGGGGGGGGGGGAGACATAGGAAGACATACTGGAGAAAGAATGAAAGATAAAACAAAAACAGAAAGATTTGAAAGAAGAAAATAGGAAAAAAAGAAAAAATATATTCACTAAGAGGGGAGATTAAAGTTATATCCAGTGTTCATGTCTCTATTTACATCAGCTTAGCGTGGTAGATTGGCACAGTGGTAAGACCTAGGGCGTGGCAGACTGTTCCATAGCGTGGCAGACTGTTCTATAGCGTGGCAGACTGTTCCATAGCGTGGCAGACTGTTCTATAGCGTGGCAGACTGTTCCATAGCGTGGCAGACTGTTCTATAGCGTGGCAGACTGTTCTATAGCGTGGCAGACTGTTCCATAGCGTGGCAGACTGTAACAAGGAGTGGCAGACTGTAACAAGGAGTGGTAGACTGTAACAGGGCGTGGCAGACTGTAAAAGGGCGTGTCAGACTGTAACATCCTCGGGGTAACAGTGACGTAACCTACCATGTCCCCACAAGAGCAGCAGACTCACATACGACACTTAAAAGTCAGTTGCTGTCTTGGTGGTGTGAGACGCCTGACTGAACACACACACACACACACACACACACACACACACACACACACACAGTAACGGGCAGAAGCTCACCTGTCCACATTCCACAGGTAGCACAAGCCAAGCAGGAGGACGTGTTTAGGAAGTAGCAAAATATTTAATCACTCGAGTTATTTATCAGTGAGACGGCAAGTTCATCTACCTTAGCCAGACTCCGACTGTTGCTGCCACCGTGAATCTGTCTCTCCTCACCTCTCCTCACCTCTCCTCACCTCACCTCACCTCTCTGTGTGCCTCTTGGTCCTAGAATGAAAGCTTGTTAGTGTGTTAAGTGACTACAGGTAAAGCAGTGTGTAAGGGTCATTATAGCTCTGGTTGTTAGTGACAGATTTACTGGTTCTTACAAGTGACTCAGAAACCCTTGGTGGAGTATCATTGTCTCTCCCACCACCTCTTCCTCCTCCTCTTCCACATCCTCCTCCTCTCCCACCACCTCTTCCTCCTCCTCTTCCACATCCTCCTCCTCCTCCTCTCCCACCACCTCTTCCTCCTCCTCTTCCACATCCTCCTCCTCCTCCTCTACCACCACCTCTTCCTCCTCCTCTTCCACATCCTCCTCCTCCTCCTCTACCACCACCTCTTCCTCCTCCTCTTCCACATCCTCCTCCTCCTCCTCTACCACCACCTCTTCCTCTTCCACCACCTATACCACCCCGTCTTCCACCTCTTCCACCTCCTCTTCCATCTCCTCCCCCTCCACAACCTGATAGAGACGATTACAAGAGACTCAAACAATTGGAGGCAACACAGAGCTACACCACAACACACAGACAGGCAAAACAACTTGTATTTACCATCGACAACTGAACGATTGTCAAGGGGAAGACCAGAAGGTGTGAGGGTGGCCCTGGGTGGTCCTGAATGGTCCTGGGTGGTCCTGTGTGGTCCTGGGTGGTCCTGAATGGTCCTGGGTGGTCCTGGGTGGTCCTGAATGGTCCTGGGTGGTCCTGGGTGGTCCTGAATGGTCCTGGGTGGTATAATGAGGGAAAGAACACTAATGAATAGAAGAGAGAGAGAGAGAGAGAGAGAGAGAGAGAGAGAGAATATGGGGGCGTTTGGATATCAATTGAATCATAAAATAGACCCCAAAATATCGTAGGGGGAAGAGGGAAGGATAAGAAAAATGAAAAAAGGAGAAGGGGTAGATAAGGGAACGGAATAAAAAGAAGGAGAGGAGAGGAGAGGAGAACGCTAACCTACCCAACACAACAGAAATATCTAGTCTTTATATCAAGTCAACAACACACACAATCGTCTATGTCTGTCTGTTTGTCTGTGTGTCTGCTTTGTGTTTGCTCCTCCTGACATCTTCACACCTACTCACTCAACCCAGATGTGGCAGAGCGGCTTTGTGCACAGAGAGTTTCCTCACTCGTGTTTCAATATAATTCACGAAAACTCAAGATTCAAGAAAAATAAAAATGAATTGTCCCAGTCTTTTCATCTCCTTAAAATATTGTATCAGAAAATATTAAATAGTTTGACGCTACTAATGTTGGCAGTGGATTGTGACATTGGTATTAGTATAGTTGGCAGTGGGAGTGTTACACCTTTACCACTGGTGCCAATGGAGTGTGACACCTCAACTCATTTGGCTAGCAGCTGAGTCTAACATATCTCTGACGGCTGGCAATGAAGTATATAGTACATTTTCCCTTGAGGCGTCTTGCAGTGATGTGAGGTTCAGTTATTCTTTTGGCAAGTGGAGGGACACAGTGAGGGTATTCGTACGGCTGGCAGCAGGGATGGGGGCGTGGTTACTCTTGCGTCTGGCACCAGAGCTCGTTACTCTTGCGGCTGGCAGCAGAGAGGGAGCTAGTTACTCTTGCGGCTGGCAGCAGAGAGGGAGCTAGTTACTCTTGCGGCTGGCAGCAGAGAGGGAACTAGTTACTCTTGCGGCTGGCAGCAGAGAGGGAGCTAGTTACTCTTGCGGCTGGCAGCAGAGAGGGAGCTAGTTATTCTTGCGGCTGGCAGCAGAGAGGGAGCTAGTTACTCTTGCGGCTGGCAGCAGAGAGGGAGCTGGTTACTCTTGCGGCTGGCAGCAGAGATGGGGACATAGTTAATCATACGGCTGGCAGCAGGGATGGGGATGTAGTTGCTCTTACGGCTGGCAGCAGAGATGGGGACGTAGTTAATCATACGGCTGGCAGCAGAGATGGGGACGCAGTTACTCTTACCGCTGGCAGCAGGGATGGGGATGTAGTTGCTCTTACGGCTGGCAGCAGGGGCAAAGCGTGCGTATTTTCCTCCTGGTTACTGATTGGCTGACTGCACATGGCCGACCTTGAGCATCGTTAGTAATCTCGCGGCGCCCCAATAGAGCTTCATTAGTGGTGGCTTCTAACAGGCCAGTGACCGTAGTAAATCTCTCTCTCTCTCTCTCTCTCTCTCTCTCTCTCTCTCTCTCGTGGATTGTGATGGAGAGTCTCTGAGCATCATTTCGTTATGCCAGTCTTCTGCTTTACAGGCGTACCTCTCGTCGATGGGGGGTAAGTTGATCTAGACCAGGGGTTCTCAACCAGGGGGAAATTCCCCCCAGGGGGGGAATTCAGGTTTTCAGGGGGGGGGGGGGGGGGAAACTGATTCGGGAGCAAGAGATATGTTCGATGAGAAATCAATCACAGAATTTTGGCCCTTGATGTGCGATTCCTACCCAAAAGTGGCAGAAAGAGCTATCCGTGTATTGCTTCCGTTTGTGTCGACATATTATTGTGAGTCAGGCTTTGCAACTCTGTTGCAAATTAAAACGAAGCAACGTAGTAGATTAGAGGTAGAAAATGACCTGCGTTGTGCCCTTTCAAGCACTCCTCAGCGTATCCCAGAATTGGCGAAGAAAAAACAATCACAGGTTTCTCATTGACTGTAATCTTCATCTGAATAAAATTAATTACAAATTTACAATATCCTGGTATTCTATTGAACTTTTTGTTTATTGCATTATGCTTCAGTTTGGTCTGTTAAGTAATTCATTATAAATATAAAAAACTATTTTACTTCTATTCAAGTTTTATAAATCCATCAACATTTTCAATTGGCATTTAATATGTAAAACTCCACTATAAAAATAATCCATGTAAAATTGTAAATGTATATGGACTAATATGGAAAAAGTAAAGGATTTTCAGTATTATATGCATATTATTTGGAATGCACTTTTTGAGGCAGACAATCTTGGAAAGGAGGGGGGAATGACATTCTGACATGTGATGAAAGGGGTGCATGGGGCAAACAAGGTTGAGAACCACTGATCTAGACTCTTAAGTAGTGTGATCATATGGTAGAAAATACCGCTTCTACGGCCAAAGATTATGACACTATCTTTCCCCGCTAAGTAGTGACAATTGACTTGAGGACAGGGAGCAAGGCGTCGGGGGGGGGGGGGGGCTGTCATTTTGTTTTTATGTTACCCTCATGTTTATGGTGGAGGTGATTGAGTATTATTGTAGTTATTTCAGCAATTTTTGTTTATCTATCTGATCCTCTGAAGATTAGTTACCCCAGTTTATATTACGTGATGATTAAAATAAACTAATATTAACCTAACTTAACCAAATTTTACCCAATCTAACTTAATTTAACCTAACTGAAACTAATCTAATCTAACCTAATAACCTAACCTAACCTATGACGCCGATGTGGAAACCCTCTGTTATCTCAGGTCAGGGCAACTACCCTCACAGTATTTGTGTATTTTACCCTCAGCAACAAAGTCCTCATTGATGATGTAAGAACTGGAACACATCAACGTTTTCATGAATGGTACACCTTCACTGACCTTCACCGCCGGTCGTAACTTCACTGCCCTCCCGCGTGTCAACATTGTGCCAACTTATGACAGACACCGCCACTTTACGACCCGCTGATCATAGATTGCGACTGACTGACTGACTGACTGTACTGTAACTGCGTGTAGCTCATAACCTTGTGTGGTGACGAGCTGTGAGCCCTGACGTTAGGGCCCTGCGTCACTATGGTATACTCAAGTGGCCTGCGTCAGTATACCCAGCGTAGGAGACTCACCTACCCCACTACGCATACTGTATCAGTCTTTTGTTCATAAAAGTTACGTATATAGTATGTTATGTAGATTTGCGTCAGAAGCTATACCATAACGTTGTATGTTTGCATCATAGGATATAACCTTAAGACGCAAATATGTTCTGCTGTTAATGTGTCTTACCCCCTGATGAGGAGTCTCCCTGGAGGCCATTTGGGAAAAGATCTTTATAAATATTAAAGTTCTTGTGGGTGTTGGTGGCTCAGTAACACAGCAAGACCACAGACGATGGCTGCCTTAACGCGTCATGGCCAGAAGCTGAGATCAACGCCACCTTCATATACCACACCTTCTCCCTTTACCCTTCCCTCCACCTCCTGACGAAGGCCACTCGAACAAGAGGAACCATGAAATTAAAAAGAAACAAATGCGCTTAAATTTATTCATCTTAAAATTGCCTAAGACGCAGTTGTAAATTTCTGGGAGAGATTAGTTTCGTGGAACGGGACTCTTCCATGAGGGGTGGGGGGGAGGGGGGCTCTCAAGACGTTGATGTTAAGAGTGCAAATACATATATCAAAAATGCTAATGTGGGGGAACAAGATGGTGTGTGGGGGGGGGGGGAGTGAGATAGAGGGGGTGGGGGTGAGTGAGGAACTGTTGACCTAGAAGACAGTTTGTTGATCTTTTTTTTTTTTAATCACAGTTCGTGGAATATCTAGAGCTATTCTGATAACCTTACCTGACGGAGATGTTCTGCGGAGATCGCTGGGTATAGTGGTACTACTGAGGGGGTCGTGGCACTGATGAGAGGGTCGTAGTGCTGCTGAAGGGGTCGTGGCATTGATGAGGTTGCTCTTGGTGGCTTTGGTAAGGTTAGTGAGGGGGGTCGTGGCTCTGGTAAGGATGTTGGGTGTGGTCGTTCCTCTGGTAAGGATGTTGGGTGTGGTCGTTCCTCTGGTAAGGATGTTGGGTGTGGTCGTTTCCATGGTAAGGTTATTGGTGCGTGGTTGTCGTGGCGCTGGTAAAGGTGGTCGTGGGGATATAACACCCTTTCAGAAGTGAGGAGGGGTCGTAGGTGGTGGTGCAAGGGGTCGTAAAGTGTAGTGATGTTTGCGTCTCTCTCCAAACACTGGTGAAAGGCCGGGAGACAAGAGGAGGACATCTTGTGGTGTAAATTATTTTGACTCCCAACACAATTAAAGATCACTGGAGTGGGACTAATACAAGAGATGTTTCCAATTCATACCCCTTTCAGTACCATGATCAACTTTAATATTTAAAGTGTATTTCTATAACATCTACATCAATTCATATTTACAGTTGATGTGTCATTGAAGTTTGATATTTTTCTGATATTACAAAAATATTATCAGCCGAATACCCCCTCCCCCTGGTGCCCTTGACGTGACGTGTGACGTGACGTATGACGTGACTTGTGACATAGAACCAGACGATGGGATGTAACGTGTCACTGGCTAGAGGTTAGTGAGGCGTGTGATATAGGTTCTCTGAAGGCAGCAGGATCTTGTGGCGTGTTTTGACGAGGCACTGGAATTGGTTAAAGATTTGATTTGGTGTGTTGCGTCGCTTGCTGTTCAGAGTGTCGTCATCCTGGTGCGTTATTCTTGACTGTCATTTATTTCAACCCTTTGACGACGATGAGTTAACCCTTTGACGACGATGAGTTAACCCTTTGACTGTCTTTCTCTATTTGTTTGTCTCTGTCTGTCTGTTTATCTTGACGTCCGTAAATTCTACCGTTTCAGCATCATAACTCTTACATTGATACGCATATGTAGGGTGTCCCAGAAAAATGGCCCTGCCTCCCTACCTCCCTGTCTACTCCCTGTTTCCCCCTTGCCTGCTCCCTCCCTCCAACTCACAGTGTCTCAGGGAGCAGGCAGGGGGGAGGGAGGGAGGGACATTTTTCTGAGACACCCTATCTATATACTCTTCATTTCGACCTTCGTATGACTGAGTGTGTGTCATGGCCAGCCGAAGCTACGGACCTTACCGTCAAGTAGATAACTGTGACGAGTCTGAGGTCACCACGGAGGGGGGTCAAAGGTCAATTGTTGTGGAATGTTACTGACTGGTCCACCACTATAGGAGAATATTAGATAGGGATTATTACACTATCACCACTACTGCTACCATTGCCACCATCACCACTACTACTATTAACACCACCATTACCACTACTATCACTGCCAACATTACCACAATCACCATTACTACTACCACCACTCACACTCAGAGATACACTATACAGAAGGTCACAGGTTTCAAAGGTCAGCTCCCTCAAAGCCGAAGAAATGAGGGAAGCATTACCACCTGAACTGACCTAACCTAACTTAAGCTACGAATCACTTTATATAATTCAACAAAAACAACGTCACAAGTCAGTCCAACACGAAGACAGTTGTATTATTATTATTATTATTATTAGTGGGAGGAGGAGCTCACTTTATCAAGGTCACACACACACACATATACTTAGGCTTTTATATTAATTGAACTTGGCCAGACGATGGGATAAGGAGAGTGTGTGTGAGTGAGTGTTGTTCTGTGAGTGGTTGGGCACTCTTGCACCTCTCCACCACTACCCCCCACCACACCCCTATCACCCCATCACCACCTCTCACTACTCTACCACCTCCTCCCACCACCCATCTATCCCTATCACCACCCATCTATCCCCTATCACCATAAATGTACAAGAGAAGGAAGGAAAAAAAAGGAAGAATGTGTGGCGTGTCTTCTCTTTCACCACCATAACAGGAACTTGTAAACATCCGCGTCGATCATGCTGTGTCCCTAGTCCCCTCCTCCCGGCTTAACATACGACCCAGAACGACCATCCCAACCTTCGACGGACACTGACGGCCATAAACGGTAGCGTACGTGGTGTGTCTACAGGTTGACCAGCATGGGTGTGAGGGCCATGAACACACGAAAGACGGACAATAGAGTAACATATATGAATGATAAGTGTTGGACTGATTAGGTATTACGTCTTTGGTGCTTTTTATTATCGGCTTAGAAAGGACCCCGTATACAAGGAGGTTAGTATGACTATCTTGTCTACCACATCTACCACACCTACCACAACTACCAAACGAACCCAACAACCTCGCCACCACCAGTTTCTCTTAACTGGAAAAAAAGAGGGACAGAAAACGGCCCTTGATCGTCTTGTGTAGAAAGCGACCTTGAGTTGTTTTCTTGAAGACCCCGACTCCTGAAGCGCCTCCTCCTCTATACATCACACGAATCAACACAATTTGAGACACTGAACTTATATATTCATGTCTGGTGTCGTAATTAATCTATAATATGTATAATTAATTGTTAAACTACATTAATACATTCTAACATCAATATCATCTTCTGAAAAACTCTGTCACATATACAGACTCGTATAGGTTCCAGAATAGTTTCACGTCATATTCAATTCTTTAAAATAACTTCCCCTTAAACACGGTCAAATATTCCCCTTGGTTAGAGAGGAACAGCCGAGGTAATAGGAGGTGAAGGTGATGCGTGTGTGGCGGTGATTCAGGCTATAAGGTCAACGAATGTATTGTGCTGTCAGGTATGCTCTCGCCCGCCCTGAACACCGCGAGGTTTGGGTGCTCTTACGTCGAGATGCCAGAGTCTATGGTGTGTGTACTGTGTGATGCTCTCTTGTTTGTGTATTCAGATGAGGATGTTTTGGGCGGTCTCTTTTGGTTTTTGTCGATCCTCTTTTGTTTTCATATTCAATCGTATCTGTGTTTAGTGACCTTATTTTTTTGGTTATCCTCTTTTGTTATTTTAGTTTAGAGTAGTGAATTGTATCTGGCAATCTTTTGTTTTTGTAGCAGTAGTATAAATTCTATGGAAATTATCCTTTTGGGGGGTAATTTTTTATTTCTTATGTTCAGTTGTATATAGCATAAGGTGTTGTTTGACAGATCTACAAATTGGAAGAAAGTTTTGACTTATTGTGGCTGCTTGTACACAGAGGCCAACCAATACCTCAGGAACTCAGCCACATGCATAGTACTTGTTGAACACTAATTTTTCGTAGGATTTGAGCTCATCTGACGTAATTGTAACCCTACCTTGTCAAAATAGAACCCCACGTTGTCAAATAGAACCCCACGTTGTTCTTTTCACAAACAGAACCCTACGCAGTGACTCAGTATAGGGAGTTGATCTGAGTAATTGTGATGTTGTGCAGACCAAAACAGACGCGTCCAAATCAGCCAGAGAGGAGGACCAGAGGAACAGGTGCGGCCATATAAGTGGTGGCAATTGATCAAGCAGCTTGTTGCGGTGGCCTTGACAAGGTCGCTCTCCCTCCCTCCCTCACCTTCATCCCTCCCTCCCGTGCCATCGCATTCTGTCGCCTTGTACGCTATTTACCCTTATCACTTGTTGGGGGCCCGTGTGGAATTTCAAGTACAAATGCGCATACACACACACGCACATATACTGTACACACACACACACATGCTGTACACACACACGCGCACACACTGCACACACACACATAGCACACACACACACACACCTTCATTAGTCTTTTTGGGGGGATTTTCATTGATGCAGACAATTCTCTTCACTTATAAGAGAACCCAGTTAGCGAAGGTCTACAATGTCAACACCATGTCAACGGCGTCATAGTCAGCATGTTTGTGTCGTAGCTTAACTAAACAGGTTGGACGTGGTTTAACAGTTCATCTAGGTACTGTTGAGGTGACTCATGTTGTTTGATGACACAGATATATGTCACCGTTATCGAGGTGTCTTGACCTTATCAGTTACAGGAGAAGGCCGCCGCTAATAACAACGTGTACTAAACTGGCTCCAAAGTGTGACAGATTGTGATAAGTTATATTGCGTCGCTAAACCATATATAGAACTGTGTATAGATGAGACAGAGGATATATAGATTAATAAGACATTAGTTATAGTAAGTTAGATTGTCTTAGGTTTAGTTAGCTGTTATTGTCCTTGACGTGTGAGTATATATATAAACCTATTACAGTTTTATAACAGATTAACCTCTGTTTATTCTTGTTTTGTTTTGTTTGGTTTAGTTTTTGGACTTGTAAACAAACATTTGTAATCCCATGCTTGGTACAGGTCGCCAGTGAGGTCGGCGGCCACAAGCAGCTTCCATGACAGTAATTAAACACTCCGGGGAGAATATATAAAAACATAATTATATATCAAGTGTTGGTATAAGACCTGGCTCTCGTACACTGGCAGTACTTGACCCTCTCCTCCCTCCTCCTCTCCATCTCCCTCTCCCCTCCTCCCTCCTCCTCTCCATCTCCCTCTTCCCTCCCCTCTACCCTACCCTCCTCCCCTTCCCCCACCCCTTCCCCCACCCCTTCCCCCACCCCCCCACGTACCAAAAGTGGGATGAGAAGGGAATTTCCCCAGGGCAAACCCCCAGACAGCCCCCTAGAGTGGACGCAGAAGTAGTCCAGTCCTCGACGAGTCACGCAACACTACCATAACCCAGGGTAGTTTTTTTGTGTGTGTGTGGGGGGGGGGGGGTGTGGGGAGAGGTGTGGGGGCGAGAGTTGAGGGTGTGTTTTGGGGGTTGGGTTGAGGGGGACAGGGCACATTTAGAACAGTGTGTTTCTTAAATCTTTAAACTCGTTACGTATGTTATAGTCTCCCACGGCCCTGAAAAGAGACAACACGTTATTGTCATTTAGTCTATTAATTAATCCTTAAAGAACGCCACCACCACCACCACCACCACCACCACCTCCACCTCCACCGCCACCACCACCACCTCCACCGCCACCACCACCGCCGCCACCACCACCACCGCCACCGCCACCACCGCCGCCACCGCCACCGCCGCCACCACCACCACCACCACCGCCACCACCACCACCACCATCCCTAAAACAAAACAAAAAGGAAAATGTTGACAACTTTTCCTTCATCTTGGTGCCTCAGTTACCCCCGCGCCCCCCCCTCCCCCCCCCCCTCACCCCCCCCCCTCACCCCTCACTTTCTATTTGTCCTGTAATTCCTCCACGAGTCTTTCATCACTCTAGAAAAGAAGGAGGGGGTGATGCAGAAACTGATCACTAACACCAAAATTGATCAAACGGCACGAGAGTGAATACCAACTTAACGAGACGTGATCAAACATTCATTAATTTTCTCTGATCTTTTGACTCGCACAAAAATTTTCTTCCATCTAATTTCTGTGTTATATCCAGGTTATTGAAGATACGCTTGTGTTCCTCCCCCACAGTGTAGTTCCCCCCCCCACAGTGTAGTTACCCCCCCCACAGTGTAGTTCCTCCCCCACAGTGTAGTTCCCCCCACAGTGTAGTTCTTCCCCCACAGTGTAGTTCCTCCCCCACAGTGTAGTTCCCTCCACAGTGTAGTTCTTCCCCCACAGTGTAGCTCCTCCCCCACAGTGTAGTTCCTCCCCCACAGTGTAGTTCCTCCCCCACAGTGTAGTTCCTCCCCCACAGTGTAGTTCCTCCCCACAGTGTAGTTCCTCCCCCACAGTGTAGTTCCTCCCCCATAGTGTAGTTCCCCCCCCACAGTGTAGTTCCCTCCACAGTGTAGTTCTTCCCCCACAGTGTAGCTCCTCCCCCACAGTGTAGTTCCTCCCCCACAGTGTAGTTCCTCCCCCACAGTGTAGTTCCTCCCCCACAGTGTAGTTCCTCCCCACAGTGTAGTTCCTCCCCCACAGTGTAGTTCCTCCCCCATAGTGTAGTTCCCCTCCACAGTGTAATTCCTCCCCCACAGTGTAGTTCCTCCCCCACAGTGTAGTTCTTCCCCCACAGTGTAGTTCCTCCCCCACAGTGTAGTTCCTCCCCCACAGTGTCAGTCAGGATGGTGGCTCCCTCTCGCTACAGTACAGTCTCAGGGTAACTATGTCATCATTTTAGTTGTCTGGAGGCATAGGTGAGCTTGGGAAGTATGAATGTTGAGTAAACACTGAGGAGCTCGGGTGCAGGAACTCCGAGGGACTTGAGTCGGCGGAGGAGGTGGAGACGAGAACTGAAGTTTTTGTGTATGTGTGTCTGTGTGTGCATCTGTAGCCTCCCGTAACATCTGCCTGCTGGTGGTAGTGATAGGGTTGCTAGTCACTTCCTGCTGGGGTTAAGGTCAGCCAAGGTGGTGAGGCCAAGTCATTGTTTAGGTGTCATCTCAGTCATGGTGTTACGTGGTGTGGGAGGTGAATGGTCCAGAGGAGAAGGAAATGTTTCTTTGCTAAGTTTGTTTCAGTGCTGCTGGTTGCTGCTGTCATGGCTCCCCCCTCCCCCCCTCTCTTGTGTATTAAGAGACTTGACTTTAATCTTACAGGAAACCTTCCTTACGTCTGTACCATCAAATAATGTATCTAATTTTATAGTTTCTGTGTACGTGTGTGTCTGTCTTGCTAAACGCTACACCGGCCGCTGGAGTTAAGTTACCCAATGACCTGTGTGATGGCTTGAGTGGCATACCAAAGAGTACTGTATTACGTGTTAAGAGATCCGGGAGCATATAAGACCATAAAGGAATGTGGGTTTTTTCTTCCCTGTGACCATTATTTTGCTGCCAATAGACTGTACACCTCAGTCCACCAGAAGGTCAGAGACGGAGTATTGAGATCTGAGTGGTGGTGACATGTTGACTGTATCTTAGAGGGGAGGCTGCATGTAGGGTGTGTTCCATGGGGCTGCATGTAGGGTGTGTTCCATGGGGCTGCCTGTAGGGTGAGTGTTCCATGGAGCTGCCTGTAGGGTGAGTGTTCCATGGAGCTGCCTGTAGGGTGAATGTTCCGTGATTCTGCCTGTAGGGTGTGTTCCATGAAGCTGCTTGTAGGGTGAGTGTTCCATGGAGCTGCCTGGAGAATGAATGTTTCCCTGTCTGATAATATTGCCTGACACACATAGTTCGTAAATCTGCAGGATGAGCGGGTCAGTAGCTCCCATATGGTTCACTTAATTGTGATTTACTTGACGTGAACTTTAGCTACCCTTGTGTGGGTCTCTCTCTCTCTCTCTTCTTCTTCTTCTTCCCTGTGGCCTTCCCATCACACACTCCTTTACCTTCTTACTACCCTTCCATCATACACTCCCTTCCCATCCCTTCCATCATACCACCATTACACCAACCCATCCCTCCCTCACTACTCACCCATTCCTTTACCTCCCATCCCATCCTTCACCATCACACCTTCCATCACCATTCCCACCTTCCCACCTCTCCACCATCACCCGCCTTCCCACCCCTTCCATAACCACGGGTCAGACACACACACACACACACACACACACACACACACATCAGATGCATTACGTGAGAGGAAGTAAACGAGCGAGGCATCAAGGAGGTGACCTAGAGACAAGTTGGTTTAAGTGACTCGACGCCTATAGTGTAAGACGTTCACCAAGGGAAAGTGTACAGTAGAGGGCCAGAGGTGGTGGGTGCTGGTGTTTACCTTCGTCAGTAGTGCTCCTCTTCCTCCTCCTCCTCTCCCTACTCCTCTTCCTTCTTTTTCTTCACATCCTCCTTCCTGCTTCAGCTCGGTACTCTCTCTCTCTCTCTCTCTCTCTCTCTCTCTCTCTCTCTCTCTCTCTCTCTCTCTCTCTCTCTCTCTCTCTGTCGCTGTGGTAGTGGTAGTGTCGCCTCGTGTCTCTCTCTCTTCCAGTTTCTGAGATTATAACGATACCTGTGTGTTTTTACCGTGTTTATCCCGTGTTTGGATCGTGTTTGGACTGTGTTTTGTTGCTTAGACCGACTCAGTGTTAAAGAAAGACGGTGTGTGGTCATGTTGAGTCCAATTTGGTCTTATTTAATTACCGTGTTTGTGTGTTTAGACCAGTTACAGGGGACAAGTCTACGAGATGCCTTACTCGCGACCAGCGCGTGACCTCAAGGGTGAATTTCCATGAGCCTAAGTGAATAAAGTGCTTGTAACTGGTTAATGGCGATACAGTAAAACCTCCATATAACGGATTTGCCTCTCCATATAGTCCGGTATATGGAGGGTTTCATATATAACGGACCCTCGATATAACAGACTTTCATCTCTATATAAGTCTGTTAGATAGAAGAGGGAGAGGCGTTATAAAATTCAGTGAAGCAAATCTCAGGAACCTGGACGCCCTTGGACACTGTTATTCCACTGTTTCTTGCCTCTGAGGACAGTCACCGTGCCCTTAAAACAGTCACACGGGCCCTCAGAACAGTCACACGGGCCCTCAGAACAGTCACACGGGCCCTCAGAACACTGGCTCGTCCCTTCCCCCCGTTCTTCAGCATGTAAGTAAAATTTTATGATTAAACCCGACGGACGTGTGTGTGTGCCATGCAGGTCTGTGTACGTGCACCTCCTCGCGTGAGTGAAATGAATGAGTGCTGAGGAGTGAATGAGTCCCTCGTGAGTGACCTTCAGAGTAGCGAGGATTGACCAGTGTTGACACTTATGAGGAACACTTGAGACTGAGAGAAGATAGGTTAGAGATAGAGATAGATGGTAAATAATGTCCCTTTCTTCCACCCGAGTGTTGACATAACAGACACAGTTGGTAGAGGAGAGACTGTCATAGAAAAGTGAAGTGTTTTATAATGGAAGTGATAACTATACGAGAGAGCTGTTTGTTTGTTTTTTATTTGCGAGGGGTAACAAAAAGGGGAGGCTACTTGTTTATTTTACCTGTGTGTGTGTTTTTTTTTGGGGGGGAAGGGTTATGGTGTGTGTTTGTGTATAATTCCCCCACTTGTACACGTATCATTTAAAGAGTTATGTGTTTACACTTGAAAAACACACATACACTTGTATATATTCACACCATACAGCACTACACCTTCCTACACACACACACACACACACACACACACACACACAGGTAAACATGCAGACCACCTCAAACTCACCTGTACAAACACCTGAACCTCACCAATCAAGACGTTCCTTCTTCAGTGTTTCCCTTAACACTTACCTCAGCTAAGTCTACGAAACCTGTAAAGATGGCAACCAAACTGAGCTTAGACTCTACCGTGATGAGAGGGGAGGAGAGGTGAGAGGGGTGATGGTGGGGGAGTGGGATGAGGGGGATGAGGAGGGTCTATAATTCAGTGACTTGAGTGGGATTAGAATCAGTTGAATTATAGTAAGAGTCAAGACTTGTGGCCAGATAAGTGTTTATTGTAGATTAGAACATTATATTTTACCTGTATCCGGCAGCTAATGTAATGGGGAATACCTGACTGTAAAAAGACCTTTGTTGGTCATAAAATAAGTGGCGTTGAGGTACAGTGGGTGGTGTTGGTGTACAGTGGGGGTGTTGGTGTACAGTGGGTGGTGTTGGTGTACAGTGGGTGGTGTTGGTGTACAGTGGTGGTGTTGGTGTACAGTGGGTGGTGTTGGTGTACAGTGGGGGTGTTGGTGTACAGTGGGTGGTGTTGGTGTACAGTGGGTGGTGTTGGTGTACAGTGGTGGTGTTGGTGTACAGTGGGTGGTGTTGGTGTACAGTGGGGGTGTTGGTGTACAGTGGGGGTGTTGGGGTACAGTGGGTGGTGTTGGTGTACAGTGGGGGTGTTGGTGTACAGTGGGGGTGTTGGTGCACAGTGGGTGGTGTTGGTGTACAGTGGTTGGTGTTGGTGTACAGTGGTGGTGTTGGTGTACAGTGGGTGGTGTTGGTGTACAGTGGGGGTGTTGGTGTACAGTGGGGGTGTTGGGGTACAGTGGGTGGTGTTGGTGTACAGTGGGGGTGTTGGGGTACAGTGTGGGTGTTGGTGTACAGTGGGGGTGTTGGGGTACAGTGGGTGGTGTTGGTGTACAGTGGGGGTGTTGGTGTACAGTGGGTGGTGTTGGTGTACAGTGGGGGTGTTGGTGTACAGTGGGGGTGTTGGTGTACAGTGGGGGTGTTGGTGTACAGTGGGGGTGTTGGTGTACAGTGGGGGTGTTGAGGTACAGTGGGTGGTGTTGGTGTACAGTGGGGGTGTTGGTGTACAGTGGGGGTGTTGGTGTACAGTGTGGGTGTTGGTGTACAGTGGGGGTGTTGGTGTACAGTGGGTGGTATTGGGGTACAGTGAGGTGGGTGTTAGTGGTACAGTGGGTGGTGTTGGTGTACAGTGGGTGGTGTTGGTGTACAGTGAGGTGGGTGTTAGTGGTACAGTGAGGTGGTATTGGTGGCACAGCTGTAACCCTTGTATCTCTCGGAATTGTGCCCTGGGTGCGAGTCCCTCTTGGCCTGAACACACATGAGAAAGGTGTTATCCAGTGTGACCCTTACCACAGACTTGTTGAGTAGTGAAGGTAGAGAACTATGATCTACACAGAACTTAACCTTGATATTTGACGATAAAAAACACGATATATTGCTGAGAAATAGTGATAATTGCAGTGGTGGAACGTTAATGTACTTTGCTGCTGCTGGTCTTAATATCTCAAATCTGGAGTATGAGTAAAGATTTCCTGTATAAACCTCAAGTACTTGGCTTACCACAGGGGGAAGGGGTCATTGGTGGTGGTGGCGGAAGTGGAGAGAGAGAGAGAGACGACTTCGTTGCTCGTAGTTTTGTTACTGCGCGAGGCGTAATGGACGGCCTCGTTTAAAGGGGTAACGTGTCTCAAGTAATTTCTATGTGTACTTTAATAAGATAATGTATATAAACATTTAATATTAAACATTTAACACTCGGGAGAAGGAATCATTACTTAAATTACTGCCTAATGTTAGCTGTGTAGTCGTGACACACGTGGATGCTCGACCAGGCGATAATTCCTCCACTGAAAATTTCAATGTATCTGTTGTTGACTGGAAACTAGAGTGATCGTCGCCGCTGCCACTTCATATTAAATTCCTCTCCTGTTTATGCTAGAATATTTTTAAACAGTACCTTTTTATATATATATATATATTTTTTTTTTTTTTTTTTTTTTTTTGTAAATGCGGTGTCGATTAATTTGAGGTGTGACGTCAGGTGAACTATATACAATCAAACACTCGTGTCATTACCCCCACCCCGTGTGTGTCAGCTGCTACAGGTAGTCAGGTAAACAATGGTTATTTATTTGCTTTAAAATTTTCCTTGTACCATCTTTTGCCTGGTTGTTTTTATAGCTGTTAACAAATATTCTTGCTCGAGTCCTCTCTCACAGACTCCTACCTAAAAAGGGAAAACTTCCTCCCAGAATATCAATGTGACTTTAGACCATCACGCGGCTCCTCTGACATGATCTCTGCTTCGTGACCTGTACATGGCTTTCATTGACCAGGCAATCCCTCTGGCGGAGCCTCAGTCGGTTAAGTTACCCACTAAACCTTTCGCTATTCTGAGGCAACTCCACGACGGCATGAACGGCAGTGTCCTGCACCATGGCACCCAGTCTGAGTTCTTCCCCACCCAGTTTGAGTTCTTCCCCACCCAAACGGGGGTAAAACAAGAATGTGTATTGGCACCAAATCTCTTTTCCATTTTCTTGGCTGCCTTCCTTACTCGTGCCAGTGCCATTTAGCCGGCGGGGCGGAGAGGACATCTAGTACCGGATGACGGGACTTTTCAACATAAGACGACTCCAGGCAGGAACAAAGGTGACGGCAGCTTTCAGACGACCTCAACCTCGTCGCTCACAGTAAGTCGTCGACGAAAGTAATTAACCGACCTCGTTACTACCTTACAGACTTAGTTGTTGACGCGTAGTAATAACGTCATAACAACAGCGTCAACGGCTAGGAATACTGATGCGACTCATTCACCCTTCAAGATTAGGTTCAGATAAGGTCTAGGTTAAGTGCAGCTAGGTTAGGTGAAGTTAGATTAGGTTAAGCTAGGTCTAGGCTTGGATGAATCAGATTAGAGTTAGGATAAGGTAAGATTAGGCTTCGGTTAAGTTTAGATCAAGGTTACGCTCGAGTTAACTAAGGCTAGGTTTAGTTAGGTTGGGTAATGATGAGTTTAGATCAAGGTTACGCTCGAGTTAACTAAGGCTAGGTTTAGTTAGGATGGGTAATGATGAGTTTAGATTAGGTTAACGCCTAATTAGTTCATATAAAGGCAAGGCTAAGATTAGTTTAACTTAAGACCGAGATAAGATTAAATTAACTTAAAACTAGGTTAACATTTCATTAGGTTAAGGCCAAGGTACCACAGGTTAAGGCCAAGGCTTCATATAGGTTACAGGAGCGTCAAATGGGATACAGGAGGCTTCAACCGCGACCCAAAATTCGTGGTAATAGGATTAACTGAGAGAGAATTTTGCTTTGATTTTTAGACTAGTTCACATGAATTAATTTAGTGTGGAATGGAGGACCAGTGAGAGGTGTGAGGCAACGTGTTCAGTGAGAGGGAGTGAGAGTGAAGTGAGTGGGAGAGGAAAGTGAAAGTGAGTCCAAATGAGAGAGGTGTAGGTGTGAAGGGGAGAGAGTCCTTGTGAGAGGGGTAGAGGATGAGAGGGAATACAAATGAGAGGTGTGTAGATGAGAGGGGGTGTAAGTGAGTGTAAACAGGAGTGAATGAATAAGTGTAAGCAGGAGTAAGTGTGTACTCATGTTTGGTATGTGTGTGTGTGTGTGTGTGTGTGTGTGTGTGTGTGTGTCGCTCCCGCTGTAAACAAGTGATAAGAGCCGTGGTTATCTGTGTGTGCGTGTGTGTGTGTGTGTGTGTGTGTGCGTGTGTGTGCGTGTGTGTATGTGTGTGTGTGTATGTGTGTGTGTGTGTGTGAAACGCCGGCAGATACTTGGGAGAGTGAGGGAGGGAGGGGGGGGGAGGAGGAGTGAGGGAGGGGAGTGTGGGAGGAAGTGAGAGAGGGAGGGGGTGGAGTGAGGGAGGGGAGTGTGGGAGGAAGTGAGGGAGGGAGAGGGAAGGAAAGGGTGGGGGAGGTGAGGGAGGAGGATGGGGGTGTACCAGAGGCTATAAATCGACCTTGGTGGCCGAGCATGACGCACTGAGGTGATGGCCAAAGGTGACGCATTGGTTAGGTTAGGTTAGGTTAGGTTAGGTTAGTTGAGATTAGGTCGTTAAATTAGGTTAGGTCGCTATAGTTTTTATAGTGAAGAAAATAGCTTAAACAAGTTAGTAAACAAATAGATAAACTTTAACCTAACAAGCCGCCAGGTCCCGAGGAGATATTTTGTCAAAGTATTAAAGGAAGAATTTAGTTATGCGCCCTAAGGAAACTTGTTGGTCTTCTTATTATTGTGAAGTATCGTGCCAGGATCCTGAAGGAGAGGTAATGCGATAAAAATTTATAATAAGGGAGAGAGATCACTGTCCTCAACTTAGCATCAGTTTAACATCTTCGCTACAGGGCCGCCAATTTTGATATTTTATTTGGCTAAGGCTAAGTAATTGTATTCAGCTCAGAGGAGTTAGTGGACTGTCTCCCTAACTTCAATTGTAGGAAATTTTGTTAGAATTAATAGTTACAAATTCAATTCGTAATCACCAGGGGGCGTTCGTGTCCAACAAATCATACTTTCGATTTTTTTACGAATTTGATGACTCTGGACACAACAATGATATAGTACTCAGTCACTCAAAAAACTGTCTTTACAAAATTATGTTGAAAAAATATGACACAACGGACGAAAGATTTTGACAACCCTACCTAGACAACAGGAGTCATAGTGTTCATTCTGAAACTCATCGATCACCCCGAGTACAGGTAGTTTTTGGAGTTACTGTACATATACCTCGACTTAAGTAAAAACTTTTGGTAAGAGTCCTCACAAAACACAAATGCAAAAAGTAGAGACACGACAATGGAAGAGAAATTCTAAACTTCCTTAGACTATTTATGCTATAATCACTGTACAGGAAGCAGAGAATCACAACAGGACAAAATCAGACTGGGGTAACAACACTAGCAGCGTCCCCAAAGGCTCAGTACTTGGACCATCACTATTTAAGGGATATTACACACACATTGAGGACATACATACAGACGTTGACAAAATCATAAGTATAAATAGGGAGACTAATTAATCCTGATAAGAACCAAGTTATCAAACATCATCATTAACTCGAACACGCTGGGAAGCTTCAAATATAGGTTGGGCAGGTGTGTGAGTGATAAGAGCTGGGGGTAAATCAGGTCTGATTATTATGGGTCAATATGTCTACTGCAGTGTCGTTCAGTCTCAGGTTAAGTCAGATAGGTGGTTAGGTTAGGTTGTAGTGGCCCCTGTCTCATCAACAGAACGTATTATATAAATGGGTTATTTACATCTGATTTATATTCAGATTCATCCTCTGTAACTTTCCACTGGCTATGAGGCGACATGTTCAATGCACGTGATAAGGTGTGCCCACAGGAAGCTGCGTCATACTATGCTGAGTAAAGGCATAAAGTAGCCGGCTCCTGGCCACCTAAAGCGGGCAGTAGTTTGATATCCTTGACTAGAGGAAGACGTTATTTGAGAGCAGCAGTGGATGGCTCCGTCTTCCCTCGAGGGGGAACAACGTACCCATACCGTTCTTCCTCGATGGGTCACTACTCAGCAGTCACTCACACCAACTTTTTTCGAACGGACGTTGATTCACGTTTATATTACATAAACGCCGTCCTCTTTCTCATCACACTCATAAATAGTGGAACTTACGGTTGATACACACTCAGGAATTATAAACATAATACTTTTATAATAAAACAAGAAACTTCAATTGGGTTTCGTTCCCAAAAGCCCAATTATATTATTTGTGTACCAACCTGGTCAATTGGGGAATTAACCAGCATATCAAGGTTAGGAAGTTTCGTTCAATTGAAATTCTATTTAAGAAAAATTTTACCTACCTAAGTCCTCTCAATACGGTGTATGGAGAGAGGGGAGGAGTGAGAGGCTATAGTAAGGGAGGAAGGGGAGAGGACAGTAGGGGGAGTAAGAAGGGAGGAAGGGGAGAGGACAGAAGGGAGAGTAAGGGGGAGGTGCGCGTTTTTGGCAAAGGACAGTCTTTGGTGTGACGCGGTCAACCTCCCTCTGTGGTGTGGGGTGGGGGTGGAAGGTTGTGGTTGGATGGTGTTGGAGGTGTGGTGATGGTGAGGGAGATAGTGGGAATGATAGGGTGGGGGTGGTAGAAGTGGAGGTGTGTGGTAGGAGGAGGACGGAGAGGCTCTGGTCTTCATCTGTTCCCACAAGTGAATATAAGTGGGTCACCTGAGATGTATGATGATGATGATGATGACGATGATGATGATGATGACGATGATGATGATGATGACGATGATGATGATGATGACGATGGTAGCATTCATAATACTAATCATAATAATTAGAAAAGAGTGAAAGTGTGTCCCACAAACCTTTGGTACACAACGAGACGGTATGGCCGGCACTGCACTAGACCACTACTCACTTCCCCAACTGTAACATTAGGTACTCACTCACAGCTTAATAAACTATGAGAACCATGAACGCGAACCAGTGAACCTTAGGACGGGAAGTTAGTATTACAGCCATCCACTCATCCACGGCACTTAAATCATAAAATATTTAGTGATAATAAAAAATAATTACAATAACAAGATAAATGAGGCGAATGATAATAAACACAACACACTACAGTAATAACACCTGGTGGGGGGGGGGGTGTTACCTGTACCTGGGGGTAATTACCACTCAAGGTCGAGAAAAGGGTTTACCTGTCGCCACTGTTTTCTGGTAATAGTTGACCATATAAATATTATTTGTCCGTTGTAGTTGATCTGTAGAAAGGGATAGAGTTGAGGGGAGGTGTAAAGGGGGATTAAGGGGGTGGGTTAATGGAAGGTCGAAATAGGATTAAGGGGGTGGGTTAAGGGAAGATGAAAAAGTTAGGGGTATATATATATTTTAACAGAACAGCATCACAATAGCAGCGAGGTTGATGCTGTCCCCTCCGCTCCTCTGATTGTGTTTTGTGTCAACATTGATCGAGTCTCCGGGTATAGGTTAGGTCGTTTGCCTTCCCGTCACGACGAAGCAATTTTGTAGAGCTCGCCTTTTTTTTTTTTAGGTCTACTACAGGAGATCTTGGTATAATCAGTCTATGAGTAACGAACAGATATTACAGGTTTATCTTGTGCAACAGGTGTGTGGGTCTGGGTGTACAACAGGTGTGTGGCCCTGGATGTACAACAGGTGTGTCTTCACTAATCACTACAAGAATAACACTATTCTCTCTCTCTCTCCCTCAGGTGTGTAGTGACTGATACCTGGTTCACCTGCTGCTTAACTCAGGTAATTAGCTCACCTGTACACCTGTCTTACCTCTTGACAATAGATAAGATCATTTCTGGTTTTTATTTAATGTTTTTTTTTTTAGTTTTATCAAGAGAGCAGAATATTGACTGAGTTGAACATGGAGTTGAGTTTCAAAGCACACAGTATATCCACTCCTCATTTCCTCACAATTTTTCCTGGAAGAGAAGCATTATTATTTCATTAACAACAGGTAGATGATTTTAAATCCTTAATTAATTTGTATCACCTTGTTGTTTACGTCTTTATATTCATTGTTTATCCCGGCGTCAGTGTTTACAGAAGTTTGTTTACAAGAAGAATGCTGTTTGTATTTAATGGATTTTGTTGTTTTTCTCCTTTGGGGTTTTAATCTGTTTATGCCGGTAATATGATCAGTAGGGGCATATGTTGCTAAGTATGCCTCCTAGTCTCTAATAGTTAATAGCTTCCATGGCGTAGTTGAGGAAATGTTTCGCCAATATTGACTGACATTAATTTATAACTTCACTTACTTGTTGGTCCGGTCGACATCATAAAAGGGAAGTTAAATTCTCCCCTCCGCTATCTTCCCTTTCCTTCATTTTCCTTCCCTTTCCTCCCTCCTCTCTTTTTCCCTTTCCTCTCTCCCTTTCCTTCCCTCTCTCCCATTTCCTTCCTCCTCTCTCTTCCCCTCTGCTCTCCTCTCCTCCTCACTACCTTGAAGAAAAGTTTAACTCTCCCTTCCTTCACC
The DNA here is from genome assembly GCA_958450375.1 of Homarus gammarus. Lineage (NCBI taxonomy): Eukaryota > Metazoa > Arthropoda > Malacostraca > Decapoda > Nephropidae > Homarus > Homarus gammarus. The sequence goes on from CAUDMG010001926.1 coordinate 325,279, forward strand.
TCGCTACTAGCCTGAAGGAGAGGAACACGAGACCCATGAACTCCTCCAGGCTCCTCTAGGGACACAATTACACCACCATTAGGTTACAATAGTCACCCTCACAACACCAGCAGGAGAGGCGAGTCTGGTGTTACGTCTGGTTGTGGCGGTGCGTCTGTTGTAGGACTCTCTCTCTCTCTCTCTCTCTCTCTCTCTTTGTCTCTCTCTCTCGTCCGGCAAATTCCGTTTTAGAGATATCACGGGTTAGTTTAGGTTAGGTTAGGTTAGGTTAGGTTAGGCATCACTCTTGTTAATACTTCACAAGACACAACAACAGTGGCCGCTGCTCCACTACTGTCACAACACTAAGATCAGCTAAATTAATAGAGATGGAAGGAGCTTTTTTTTTCACCTGTCAGCCCCTCTCTCCCCCTCTCCCACCCTCTCTCTCACTCTCCCCACTCCCTTCCTCTCCGTCCCCCTCTCTCCCTCACCACCTCTCTCCCTCACTCGTAAGACATTAAGGGACCTTTTAGTTACGGTATAAGTTAACTGTATAGGTCCGTCTTCCCGCCCCTGGTGTCGGGGACCCAGGAAGCGGTAAGCGTCTTGGGACTCCCAGCCAGTCATAAGCCGGTATTATCAAACGCCAGGAATGAGAGAAGGGATTCAACCAATCAGAGGCCAGGGGATTCGGCTAATCAGAGACCCTGTTTTCTCATTCTTTATAGAGAGGTTAGCTTTGCTCAGGTTAGGTTAGGTTAACTAAAGTATTATTTTACCCTTTAATCTGTTTACTGCAGCCTGAGTCCTGATTCTTTTGTGAACTGAAGACTTTTCCCTTAAGGTTCATTAAGACGTAATGTTGTTTAGCGCACCTCACCCTTAATAGACCTTGGTGGATGACATTATCTTAATCCCAGACCTGAAAATACATGCAAATAATTCTCAGAATATTTTATGCTATTTGGAGACGCATCCGGATGTTGTACGTAGGTGGGTGGGTGAGGGGGGGTATGTGGGTAGGGATTTGGGTAGATCTCTATGGAGGTGGTTGGGTATGTGGGATGGTTGGTGTGTGGTGGGTAGGTAGGTAGGTGGGTGGGTAGGGGGTATGTGGGTAGAGATTTGGGTAGATCTCTATGTAGGTGGTTGGGTATGTGGGATGGTTGGTGTGTGGGTGGGTAGGTATGTGGGTGGGTAGTTAGGTGGGTGGGTGGGGGGGTATGTGGGTAGAGATTTGGGTAGATCTCTATGTAGGTGGTTGGGTATGTGGGATGGTTGGTGTGTGGGTGGGTAGGTATGTGGGTGGGTGGCTTACATAGGTGAAATTTTGATGAATCCTTAACGACTAGACTTGTTTAGACTGTAAATAAAGCCTCATCAAGTATAGATATGTTCCATGAAGTCTTTAAAACTTTTCAATGGATAGAAAAAATGAATCACTGACGAAAATTTGACGAAATAGTGGCGAAAACTGGCGAAAAAATGACGAAAATTGACGAAAACTGACGAAAACTGACGACAAACTGACGAAAAAATGACGAAAAATGGCGAAAAACTATGAAATATACAAAATTGTCTTTTAAAAGGTTACTCCCTCGTTCCTTACATCACTAATGGTTTTTATTTACTTTTGAGAATTATAAAGAATTTCTTATATACTGGACGGACTTCAGCACTCATTTTCTCGCTTATATGAATTGTTTTAAAGAACGTCTATGTTAGTTCCGGGTAGACTAGAGAGATAGAGAGAGTGAGAGAGAGAGAGAAATAGAGGGAAAGAGGAAGGGAGAGAGAAAGAGAGAAAGATAAAGAGAGAGACGGCCCTGGTGTTGGGCATGTGTATCACGAGCCGATATAATATTTAAGTGGATTATCGTGGTGTTTTCTGTCGTCGCTGCCGCTACTGTAAACAAACACACCGGGAGGGAAGTGGTGGGGAATACCTCAAGGCTCCATGGTCTTGTCTAACTCACGGCTCTGATATGAGTCTAGGATGTCTATATATAATATCCACCGACACGTAATCTCTTCTGTTTTGTGTATAGGTCGAAGCTATATTCCTAATCCTCATGGACTCCAATCAGTCTAATCCAGTTATCAATCACCAATCTTGGGATACACAAAGATCCTGGAGTTTATCTGGACTCAAGGAACCCATCTGCTCTAGTGTGGTTGAGTCTATGAGCAACTCCAAATAACTACCTGTACTCGGGGTGATCGATGAGTCTCACAATGAACACTGTGACTCATGTTGTCTCGGTAGGGTTGTCAAAATTCATCATCCATTGTGTCATATTTTTTCAACACAATTTTGTATAGATAGTTTTTTAAAGTGATTAGACCTGATATCTTTGTGTGTTAAACGACCTAGTTAACTACGGTCTCATACATCAGACATAGTTAGTTATGGAGGTAAAACTTATTGACTTAAGTTTACCGTTGTTAATACCTACAGGTGTGTTTAACGACCCGTGTTACCTGTGGCTATTTTTACACGGTCATTTCCACCACCAACAGTTGAATAAAACAATTATGTATTTTTTTCTTGTAAGTCATTTATATGTCATGAGTGTAAACGAAAGTCTCTTGCCTCTCATGTTGGGAGGTCATGAGTCTTCCAGTTTAATGGGACGAAGCTGTCAACATGTGTGTGTGTGTGAAGCTGTATATTTTCAGGCTTTTGACTGCCATGTTCTTTCAATGAACCGTGTATTATTATCATCATCATCATCATCATCATCATTATTATTATTATTATTATTATTCTCATTATTATCATTATTATTATTGTTATTATTATTATTATTATTATCATTACACACACACACACACACACACACACACACAGTCATGAGAAATACCTCCAAAACACACACTACACATCACTCCAAATTATACCTGTAATTACACTCACGTGTCGAGCACTCATGCTAATTACACTGAGCACCTGTCACATTGTTCACGAGCCTCACCTGAGATACGAACAGTACAGCACAGTACACTCAACTACTGAAGACTGTTCACCTCTCCTCCTGAACCACGAACCCCCGAGAGATTCAGACTCGTGAACCCGAAGCAATAGACTGATACATTATTCTGTCCATTAAGGCTTCGGGTTCACGAGTCTGAATCTCTCGGGGGTTCGTGTTTCAGGAGGAGAGGTGAACAGACTTTAGTAGCGGAGTGTACTGTACGGCCAATGACCTTCGAGTGTCCCATTAATTCTAATTTGAAACTTCCACCCTCCAGACCCACATACACACGCACACAAACACACACACGCGTGGAAGGTGAAAGGGGTTGTTGGTTTCGTAATGTGTGTGTTTTTGTGTTTGTGTGTGTGTGTGCGTGTTTGTGTGTACCTGGTTGTGCGTGTGTCTATCTATATATGTCTGTTTGTATGTCGTTGAAGTAAATAAAAGAATTCCTTCTTCAACTAGCGTGCTACTCTACTGCAGCCCTGCCCCAAATTGTTCCCTCGCTAACAACACACTGATTTAGCCTCGGGAAAAAAAATAATGTGATGTGATAAATTTTATCGTCTGTAAAAACCAACAAAGCTATACACCTGGTGGGACGTTTATTGGCCTTAATTGGAGGTACAGCCAAGTACGTTAGGGTAGTTGCTGTGAATTGTGATTGGTGGGTTGTGGTTGTTGTTAGTTGTAGTGGTAATAAGGTTGGGACTTGTTGTTGTGGATTGCAGATTGTGGTAATAATGTTGAGTTTTGTTGGTAGAAGTAGTAGCACACACACACACACACACACACACACACACACACACTTGCCTCCCTCACGAAAAGCAAATTGAACGTGGGATCCAGGAGGCCACCTTTGCATAGCTCGGCGTTAAATCCTGCCGCTCCTTCACGCCTGCCACATCTTCTGCCAATTCCCATGATATACTGACCCACAACGCCTATAAACGGGATATTGTGGGGGAGGGAATATATATTTTTGGGGGGCTGGTTCGATTATATGTAGGGTGTGTGTGTGTGTGTGTGTGTGTGTGTACAGGGGAATTCATTCTTGCTCTCTATCCTCATTTTTTTTCTTTTTTTTTCCTTCCCTCCTCTCCCATTCCTTTCCTTCATCTCCTCCTTTCCCCCTTACACCCTCCTTTCCCCTCCCTTCACACACCATTTCCCCTCCCCTCACATCCCATCTTCCCTCCCCTCACCCTCTTTCCCTCCATCCCCACCCTTCCCCACCCCTTTTCTCCCCTCCCCACCCCTTCTCTCCCCTCCCCTCCCCACCCCTTCTCTCCCCTCCCCACCCCTTCTCTCCCCACCCCTCCCCACCCCTTCTCTCCCCACCCCTCCCCACCCCTTCTCTCCCCTCCCCTCCCCCCACCCCTTCTCTCCCCTCCCCTCCCCACCCCTTCTCTCCCCTCCCCTCCCCACCCCTTCTCTCCCCCCTCCCCACCCCTTCTCTCCCCTCCCCTCCCCACCCCTTCTCTCCCCTCCCCACCCCTTCTCTCCCCACCCCTCCCCACCCCTTCTCTCCCCTCCCCACCCCTTCTCTCCCCACCCCTCCCCACCCCTTCTCTCCCCTCCCCACCCCTTCTCTCCCTACCCCTCCCCACCCCTTCTCTCCCCACCCCCTCCCCACCCCTTCTCTCCCCACCCCTTCTCTCCCCACCCCTCCCCACCCCTTTTTTCCCCCCCTCCCCTCCCCTTCTCTCCCCCTCCCCTTCTCTCCCCTCCCCTCCCCGTCTCTCCCCTCCCCTTCTCTCCCCTCCCCCACCCCTCCCCACCCCTTCTCTCCCCTCCCCTCCCCACCCCTTCTTCTCCCCTCCCCACCCCTTCATCTCCCCTCCCCACCCCTTCTTCTCCCCTCCCCACCCCTTCTCTCCCCTCCCCTTCTCTCCCCTCCCCTCCCCACCCCTTCTCTCCCCACCCCTCCCCACCCCTTCTCTCCCCTCCCCACCCCTTCTCTCCCCTCCCCTTCTCTCCCCTTCTCTCCCCTCCCCACCCCACCCTTTCCCTCCCCTCCCCACCCCACCCTTTCTCTCCCCTCCCCACCCCTTCTCTCCCCACCCCTCCCCTTCTCTCCCCACCCCTTCTCTCCCCTCCCCACGCCCGGCCACCAGTAAGTCTCAGCTCACGACTCAGGACAACACGAGACATTAACAAGGGAAGTGGTCTCTCCCGTAATCCTTCCTATCCCTCTTCCCTACCTCCTCATCCTTTCCCCTACGTCCTTTTCCTTTCCAGATTTCCCCACCCACCCCTCCCTCCTCCATCTTTCTCTTCATCCTTCCCTCCCTCCTTCTCTCCATCCTGCTCTTCCTCTTCCTATTGCTCCTCCTCCTATCTCCTTCTTCCTCCTTCTCCTCCTACTTCACTTCCTCCTCCTTCTCCTCATCTTTCTCCTCCCTATTCTCTTAATCCCCCTCCTCCTTCTCCTTCCTAAATCCTCTTCAAATCCAATCAGATTCTCCTAAAGCCGATAAATCTGCCCTTAATCAGGCAATAATTTCTTAGGAGTTGACAAAAAAAAATTCTTCGTCGAGGAATTTTTTTTTTCCTGAGGGTTCGTGCAGTCTGGGGTCATTGTTTCTTCCTAGGTGGGATAAGGATATGTGTGCCTCTTGACCTCTACGGTGATTTGAGGAGTGGGAGGGGGGGGGGGTTAGAGATGGGGTTGAAGGTTTAATTTAATGTTCCTCTCCTTTTTTGGTTTAACTTGCCATCCATCAGCCATTATCACAGTTTATAATTGTATTCAAAACTCTCTCATTATTATACACTGATTGTGACTGACTGACTACCTCTCATCTCTCACTTCCTTTCAGTGTTAGTGAGGTATTGTGTAAGGCCAGACACAGGTGGAGGCCAGACACAGGTGGAGGCCAGACACAGGTGGTGGCCAGACACAGGTGGAGGCCAGACACAGGTGGTGGCCAGACACAGGTGGAGGCCAGACACAGGTGGCGGCCAGACACAGGTGGAGGCCAGATACAGGTGGAGGCCAGACACAGGTGGAGGCCAGACACAGGTGGAGGCCAGACACAGGTGGAGGCCAGACACAGGTGGTGGCCAGACACAGGTGGAGGCCAGATACAGATGGAGGCCAGACACAGGTGGTGGCCAGACACAGGTGGTGGCCAGACACAGGTGGAGGCCAGATACAGGTGGAGGCCAGACACAGGTGGAGGCCAGACACAGGTGGAGGCCAGACACAGGTGGAGGCCAGACACAGGTGGTGGCCAGACACAGGTGGAGGCCAGATACAGATGGAGGCCAGACACAGGTGGTGGCCAGACACAGGTGGTGGCCAGACACAGGTGGAGGCCAGACACAGGTGGAGATGCATAATGATAATTAGACTCAAGCTGATGTTAACGTGGCCGAGGGGAAAAGTCGCATACTACAATACATTAATACAATAATATATACAAAACTAAAAAAAAAAACATTTGGTTTATAGTAACTTGTAGATCGACAGATTATCATTATTCAGAGTGTGTCGGGACGAACAGACATATATGGGATGACAACCAACCGTGAACAGAATAATACAGGTAGTCTAGCCACCCACAGCCGGTGTCTTAGTTACCAGGATGAGTGTGTGTGTGTGTGTGTGTGTGTGTGTGTGTGAGTGTGTGTGTGTGTGAGTGTGTGTGTGAGTGTGTGTGTGTGTGTGTGTGTGAGTGTGTGTGTGTGTGTGTGTGTGTGTGTGTGTGTGAGTGTGTGTGTGTGTGTGTGTGTGTGTGTGTGTGTGTGTGTGTGTGTGTGTGAGTGTGTGTGTGTGTAATAATAATAATAATAATTAACGATTTATTGAAAGAGCTTGGCAGCCAGAAGGCTGAAAATATACAGTTACATATTTGGGGAATGGGTTACGAATTACAAATAATATACAAGTAACATAAGTGACACAGATAAGACATATAATAACTTAGATGGGGAAAAGCTCAAACTACAGTTCATTTCAACATAGTGACAGTGTTACAGTATTACAAGTTATTGATAATTTTTACAATGGTTGGGACTGGGCTGTTCTTATAGCGATCAGTTCGTGCACGTATGGGCTGGATGCGGTTGTGGTGTCGCACAGCAATTCTCGGACAAGGGATCTCAGGTGGTAGTAGGAGCCGGTGTCGGGGATGGTGTAGAAGCTTCTTACCAAATTTGCAGATGAGGTCGTGGTGATGGTCAGTGAGAGTCGAAAGGGTCAGTGTGTTGAGCGCTTCTTGATATGTGTGTGTGTGTGTGAGTGTGTGTGTGTGTGTGAGTGTGTGTGTGTGTGTGTGTGTGTGTGTGTGTGTGAGTGTGTGTGTGAGTGTGTGTGTGTGTGTGAGTGTGTGTGTGTGTGTGTGTGTGTGTGTGTGTGTGTGTGTGTGTGTGTGTGTGTGTGTGTGTGTGTGTGTGTGTGAGTGTGTGTGTGTGTGTGTGTGTGTGTGTGTGTGAGTGTGTGTGTGTGTGAGTGTGTGTGTGAGTGTGTGTGTGTGTGTGAGTGTGTGTGTGAGTGTGTGTGTGTGTGTGAGTGTGTGTGTGTGGTGTGTGTGTGTGTGTGTGTGTGTGTGTGTGTGTGTGTGAGTGTGTGTGTGTGTGTGTGTGTGTGTGTGTGTGTGTGTGTGTGTGTGTGTGTGTGTGTGTGTGTGTGTGTGAGTGTGTGTGTGTGTGAGTGTGTGTGTGAGTGGATTTTCTTATATTCTTATGTACTCTCTTCCTCTCGTTGTCATTCCTCCTCCCCATCCCTTCCCCTCCCCACCTCACCTCCCCTCATCACTCCCCCTCCTTCCTAATCTCTACAGGATACTCCCTCCCCAAACTCCCTCTTGATAACTGGTGAATTTATCTCTCTTTCCGTCTGACCGTCGCCACAACAATGAGTATCATCCATTAGTGTAGTGTTGGAGGCTGTTGACGTATTAGGTACAGTGGTGGCCGGTCCTCAGCAGCGGGACTCATGTCTCCCCATAAGGCTTTTGTTGTCCGTCACAAAGTAAACAAACCAACTACTACCACTGGGCCTCCTACAGGGTGTTCCTTGTTCCAGCCCTCTTTATTAGTTCCCTCTCAGGAGCTGGCGATGGGGTGATGGGAATGAGTTTATTTTATGGGGAGGGAGTTACCAATGAGGGGGGTTAGGTTAGGTCAGGTTAGGTTAGGTTGTATGTGTGTGTGTGTTTACAGAATGGTTGTAGCTGGAGACACTCTGTACCTTTACTCTACCAAGGTAAATCCTGTCTTCTTCCTAACCTAACCTGACCTGACCTGGTGGAGGAGGTTGTGGGGGAGTGGTTGGAGGGGTGTGGTTTGGGTGGAGGGGTGTGGGCAGGGATGTACTGTACACGGAGCACATACTTGAGTGCCACTGGCTCCTCTCAACCCCCAGGCGGACGTCTCCCTCTACCAGCCTCGGAGACCACCACACACACTGTCCGTCCTTACATAACCTAACCTAACCTAATGCATAGAATATAGGTATATTGGTAGATATACGGTACAGCATACATGAACATACATACATACATACATACATACATACATACATACATACATGCTCAATCACAGTAGTTCAACATGTACACAAATAGTAAACATTAAAACGATTCCATTAAGGACAGCCAAAGAAAATCACCCAAATCTTTTCTTCCCGTTAAGTTCCTTAATACAACCAATCAGAGTTAACGACCAGTCTCTCTTTATTCATCTTGGCTGCGTCTATAGTCAACAGAATCAACGACACACACACACACACACACACACACACACACACACACACACACACACACCGATGTTCAGTTCATTAATGTATAGTGTTGCGTCGTCGTGGTGTGTTGTGTCGTCGTGGTGTGTTGTGTCGTCTTGGTGTGTTGTGTCGTCTTGGTGTGTTGTGTCGTCTTGGTGTGTTGCGTCGTCGTGGTGTGTTGTGTCGTCGTGGTGTGTTGTGTCGTCGTGGTGTGTTGCGTCGTCGTGGTGTGTTGTGTCGTCGTGGTGTGTTGTGTCGTCGTGGTGTGTTGCGTCGTATACAGCCTTAACAACATCAACCTAGAGAAGTCGACTTGTGAAAGAGACCTAGGGGTACTTGTAAGCCCGGACCTACGGCCTAGAAAACAGTTCGTTAATGTTCGAAATACGGCAAACAGAGTATTGGGTTTTATATCTAGAAGTGTAAGTAACAAGAGTGCAGAGGTCTTATTGCAACTATATCTTGTGCTAGTCAGGCCGCACCTCCATTATGCGGTTCAGTTCTGGTGCCCTTATTATAGAATGGATATAAATTCACTAGAGTCGGTGCAGCGAAGAATGACAAAAATGATTCCGGGACTTAGAAACCTTCCATATCAGGATAGGTTAAAGAAACTAAACTTGCATTCCCTAGAAAGACGAAGAGTGCGGGGAGATATGATAGAAGTATTTAAGTGGGTGAAAGGAATCAATAAAGGGGATATAGATAAAGTTCTTATAATATCCGAGCAGGATAGGACTCGGAGCAACGGATTCAAGTTGGATAAGTTAAGGTTTAGGAGGGAGCTAGGAAGAAACTGGTTCACAAATAGGGTGGTGGACGAGTGGAACAAGCTTAGCAACTTTGTAGTAAGTGCTGGAACGCTGGAAAGTTTCAAAAGGAGGCTAGATAGATTCATGGATGATAGAGAGTGGTAGTAACTCTCGACAGGAGCTGCCATGCACAGGCCAACCGGCCTATTGCAGACTCCTTATTTTCTTATGTTCTTATGTTCATGCTGCTTTGCGTCGTCATGGTACGTTGCGTCGTCATGGTGCGTTGCGTCGTCATGGTGCGTTGCGTCGTCATGGTGCTTTGCGTCGTCAAGCTGCTTTGCGTCGTCATGGTGCGTTGCGCCCATATACAGTGGTTCATATCCTGGTAGAATCTTGGTCGGGTTATCGCTGTCCTGCCCTCCAGCGGTAACCCAACACCCACATAAGGCTCCGTGTATAGTGGCTCTACTGTACCAGTTATTTATTACCACTTAAACGATCATCTTCAGTGGAAATGTATCTAGTATGACTATATGAGATGCCAGCCTGTCCGTCAGTCTGTGCCCCATCTCTCTTCCTTCTGGGGATTGACTGTCTGTCTTGATGGGTGTGTGGCTGGGAGGCCCTGAGGGGAGTGCCTGTGTTATCTGGCACTGGGGAGGGGGTGTAATGATGATAATAATAATAATAACAGTAATAACAGTAGTAGCAGTAATAATAATAATAACAACAACAGCAACAACAACAAAACAATCACAACAACAACAATGCCGTAGTTCCCAGTTCCCTAAACATACAACAGCAGACAAATACTAAGCGTAGTGTACATGACATAACTAATATGTAAGATGTTTTTTTTCCTTTCGGGGATTGTTTCTCGCGGTGGCCAAGTACCTAAGAGTCAGGAAATGTTTGTGTTTATTTCAGTGTGTCAAAACTGTTTACCTGTGTACGTCAGCAGTGACTTGAGAATGAAAACAGCTATCAAATCACCTGGAGATTACCCCCCCCCCCCCCCCCACAGTTTGTTTCGCTTAATGATTAAAGTTTAAGCCCCTCACATTAGCGTAAGTTTAGGTTTAGGAGGGAGATAGGATGGAACTGGTTCACAAATAGGGTGGTGGACGAGTGGAACAAGCTTAGCAACTTTGTAGTAAGTGCTGGAACGCTCAAAAGTTCAAAAGGAGGCCGGATGGATTCATGGATGATGGAGAGTGGTAGTAACTCTCGACAGGAGCTGCCATGCACAGGCCAACCGGCCTATTGCAGACTCCTTATGTTCTTATGTAATATAAACCTAACGCTAACCTGACTTAACCTAATCTATACTAATGCTAACCTAATCTAACCTAGCCCCCCGCCCCCTTTCCACAGGTAGCGTTAGGGTGTTTAATCATCAGGTAAAATAAGGTGAAGGTGTGCTATCTCCCAGTTACCTCTTACGGCGGTATTTCGAGGTGACTCTCCCTGTGTATTATATTATCACGAACAAACCCTCCCTTAACACTGCTGGGACACACACACACTCCTCTGGTCTGCCCATAGATGGTGTTGAGGTGTCTCAGTTGGGTGCCGTACAGTGTTGAGGAGGAGGAAGGGTCTCATGAGGGATTAGGTTAGGTTAAGTTAGGTTAGGTGAGGTTAGGTTAGGTTAGGTTAGGTTAGCTTTGGGTGTTCAATCATCATGTAAAATAAGCTCGGGTGTCTAATCTATAGGTCCTCATTCTTACACCGTTGTAGACGTCTATGAATAAGTGCATTCTCCCCTCACCAAAAAGTATCTCTACGGGGGTGATCGATGAATTTCACAATGAACACTACGACTCATGTTCTCTCGGTAGGGTTGTCAAAATCCTTCGTCTGTTGTGTCATATTGTCTCTCACAAAATCGTAAAGATACAGTTTTTGGGAGCGAGTGTCTAATACCTGTTGCTTCAGTGGTGATGTAGTGTGTGTTTGTGTACAGCTCCTGGGGTTAAAACAGCATCTGCATAACACTCTTACTAGGCCATCCCGCCCTCATCCACCACCCATACATCCACTCCCCAACCACCCACTCCTAACCCCTCCCCCGCCCACTACCCCGTCCCCTCTTCTACACATACACCCACTCCATCCCTACCACCCACCCTCTCCCTGGTCCCCCACCCTGCCACCCACCCTCTCCCTGGTCCCCCATCCCGTCCACTTCAGGTCATTGCCCCGATATGATCATTGCACGCCCGGTTCACTGTACTCGTATTTGGTCCACCTGCACCCTCACCTGTATCCTCACCTGTACCTCACCTGTATCCTCACCTGTACCTCACCTGTATCCTCACCTGCACCTCACCTGTACCCTCACCTGTACCTCACCTGTACCTCACCTGTACCTCACCTGTACCTCACCTGTAATTAGGAATTTCCACCATTTTAATCGCCATCACAATTCTTCCATCACATCAAACAACTGATAAATTCTTTACTGTTATTTTATTACAATTTTTATTTACACTTTTATGGGATAAATTTATGATTTTTGGTCAAAGGGGAGAGGGGGAGGATATTGCCATTGGATTTTTTATACTAATTTACCGATTAATCTGTTAGTCAGGTACTGAAGGGACGGATGTTGGAATAACGTTCGTACAGTGACGGGTATAAAGACGGGTGACGGGTATAAAGACGGGTGAGGGGTATAAAAACGGGTGACGGGTACAAAGACGGGTGACGGGTGTAAACCAAGAAAACTCCTGTCAGTCCCCCGTCCCATGCATGAACCCTGAGATTCGTGAAGTTGTGAATCCGACTCTGAGAATCGTAAACCTCTGAATCCGAGACATCACACGAACCCAATAAGGAAGAAGAAGAAGAAGAAGAAGAAGGGTGATAAAGCGGGGTATGAGAGAGGGCTTTAAAACTCCTGAAGAATATCGAGAGACGAATGAGAAGAAGAAAAGAGAGGATTAATTACGTGGACACAATGATAAACGAACGAGAGCTTGAGAAAGAAGGAGCTCTCTGTAGTGTGATATCGAGACAGAAAGAAAAATTGGGTTAATGGTGAAGGCAGAATGGGAGGGAGAGGAACAGGGGGGGGGGTGGTATCTTGAGAACTGGGTCCTTGGGTGTCTTGAAGGAGGGGCAGACAATGGTAGAGCAGGAGGGGATGTAGGAGGAGGTAAGGACCAAGGAGTAGTGGTGATGATGGGTTGGTTAAAGCTAGTGGATAATAACAATGTCCCCTCATTAACCAATACCAGTACAAAAAATGAAAATAATTATACCTTTTTAATAATTCAATGAACAAAAATAAACATTGTCATTACCCAATACAATAACGTTTCTTTATGACCTGACTAATGACCTTGTTATAACAGTAAACGTAATTATTAAAATTGAATGCTTTTACATCGAACTATTTTGAGAGTTGCTAAATACGCTATATGTATGTATGTATGTATGTATGTATGTATGTATGTATGCGTTTGTTGACTTGCTTATCATTAATATTAATCACTTAAATGTTTGTACGAAATTTATGTAATTAATAATGAAGGTGATTCCCGCTGGCTATGTTGTGTGGTAGAGGGTGTGGTAGTTGTTGTTGTGTGGTAGAGAGTGTGGTAGTTGTTGTTTTGTGGTAGAGAGTGTGGTAGTTGTTGTTGTGTGGTAGAGAGTGTGGTAGTTGGTGTTGTGTGGTAGAGGGTGTGGTAGTTGGTGTTGTGTGGTAGAGGGTGTGGTAGCTGGTGCTGTGTGGTAGAGAGTGTGGTAGCTGGTGTTGTGTGGTAGAGAGTGTGGTAGTTGGTGTTGTGTGGTAGAGAGTGTGGTAGCTGGTGTTGTGTGGTAGAGAGTGTGGTAGCTGGTGTTGTAGTGATTAATTCTGACCCGCTGATGTCTGATTGGCACTAACCTGATCTGATTGTCTTGTCTGATCAGGTGTGAGATTTTTTCTTTTATTATTTATCATTCTTAATTTTTCTATCTTTTTATTCTTCATTTCCTTCTTCCAATCCTTCAATTCCTTCTTCCTTATCCTCACTCCTTCCTCCTCCTCTCCCTCCTCACCCTCTTTCTCCCTTTCCTCCTCCTCCTCCCCCCCGCCCTCCTTCTGCTCCTTCCTGCGCTCCCGGCGTATAAGCAGGACTCGGGACTTTTGCAGGCAGGCGGCCGTGGGTAGTTGGCTGGCTGCCGGAGTGAGTCTCTCTGGGTCTCCCTTAGTGATCACAACCCTGCAGCCGCCTCACCCAACACCAACCTTCCGTATCCATTTCTGTTTTTCTCTCTCTCACTGCCCCGTCGCCTGCGTGTGTGTGTTGGTAATTCAGCTTTTGGATAGAAGACAAGAGATTATTTTTGTGTTTTTTATTCCATAGTGAAGATGGTAAGGTTGTTATTATTAGTGTTTTGACTGTAAAGAAGACAAAACAATTGAAAAACTATTTATAAGTGATTAAATGGAACAAGGTATTTATCGCCGGCCAACTCGTAAGGTAAGTTGTATTACAGTTTAAATGTTGTTATTATTATTATTCAGAAAACTTTTATTGTTTATGTTTTTTGTTTTTTAAATTTTCTTGAAAGCTTATGTACGTAAGTTTAAGGCATTGTGTTTTATGAATTGAATGATTCTATTGCTGCAAAAACATATTATCTCCACTTAATATGTGTTCAGTTTAAGTCAAAATTACCTCCACAGTTTTGTTTCGTAAATATGATTGGTGTACAAGGTGGTGACGTCAGGCTGCTTCTTGTGGTAAATTATATCAGAATTAACAACATGAAATACTCTAAGGAACCTCACAACAGTAGCCAGACTAAGGAGGCTTGATAAACAAACACAATGGTGCCACATCTCACAAAACCCCACCGGTCACTGTATTAGGTGTAAGTGGAAGCGATTGAACAAGTACTGAAGGTTCAAATGACAGTCTATAGTTCTTATGCAGTATTGTAAATAAAAAAAATCCCATCTCGTATTATTTTGACAACACGATAAGTAACGTCCCATATAGGTATCGTAATTGTTTTTGTCAATAATTTGAATGCCAAATGTTAAAGTGAGTGAACAAATTCATTCAAGCACAACAATCTTTATCGCTCTTGTGTGTTTAATACCTGTAGAAGTGTTTGTAAATAATGTCCTCACACACCTGTAGAAGTGTTTGTAAATAATGTCCTCACACACCTGTAGAAGTGTTTGTAAATAATGTCCTCACACACCTGTAGAAGTGTTTGTAAATAATGTCCTCACACACCTGTAGAAGTGTTTGTAAATAATGTCCTCACACACCTGTAGAAGTGTTTGTAAATAATGTCCTCACACACCTGTAGAAGTGTTTGTAAATAATGTCCTCACACACCTGTAGAAGTGTTTGTAACTAATGTCCTCACACACCTGTAGAAGTGTTTGTAAATAATGTCCTCACACACCTGTAGAAGTGTTTGTAAATAATGTCCTCACACACCTGTAGAAGTGTTTGTAACTAATGTCCTCACACACCTGTAGAAGTGTTTGTAACTAATGTCCTCACACACCTGTAGAAGTGTTTGTAAATAATGTCCTCACACACCTGTAGAAGTGTTTGTAACTAATGTCCTCACACACCTGTAGAAGTGTTTGTAACTAATGTCCTCACACACCTGTAGAAGTGTTTGTAACTAATGTCCTCACACACCTGTAGAAGTGTTTGTAACTAATGTCCTCACACACCTGTAGAAGTGTTTGTAACTAATGTCCTCACACACCTGTAGAAGTGTTTGTAAATAATGTCCTCACACACCTGTAGAAGTGTTTGTAAATAATGTCCTCACACACCTGTAGAAGTGTTTGTAAATAATGTCCTCACACACCTGTAGAAGTGTTTGTAAATAATGTCCTCACACACCTGTAGAAGTGTTTGTAAATAATGTCCTCACACACCTGTAGAAGTGTTTGTAAATAATGTCCTCACACACCTGTAGAAGTGTTTGTAAATAATGTCCTCAACACACCTGAAGAAGTGTTTGTAAATAATGTCCTCACACACCTGTAGAAGTGTTTGTAAATAATGTTCTTCTGTGAACTGTTGATGTTCTCTTGTCCTGACAGTTGTGGACAGAATTGTATTGAACGTTTGTACTACAGCTACTAATGCCACTATAGTCGTCGCAGTAGTAGTAGTAGTAGTAGTAGTAGTATCGTTAAGTATAAAGATCACTCATATAACACCAAACTCCACGGACACAACACACCATAGCTGATCAATAGTCTTAGTGTCAGGCTCCTGTAAGGGTCTCCTCCTGTAACACCTTGTATTCTTTGTAATTTTATCAGTATTAATAAAAGTCAAGGTTCCAATACTGTGTTCGGCTTCTCTCGTCATCACAGGAGGAGGGAGGGAGTTGTCTTGCTTACCTTGATGTTAAGTAGTCCTAACCTAACCTAATCTAACCTAACGTGATACTGTTATAAGCTGGTATTGAAGTTAGGTTCTTTTAATCAAGGTTAGAGATGACACACACACACACACACACACACACACACACACACACACACACACACACACACACACACACATACACACATACACTTTCTGGCTTTTTACCGAAATTAATTCTGAATTTTTTCCGTTCATTAACTTACCTGAATCCTGAAGGTGACACGAGGTGGATATATTACCTTCATAAATACTACGTACAATAAATATCGCTTAGGAATATTAATACTTACAATAAATATCTTTGACTAATATTAGAGCATCAGTATTTAATTTATAATATTTTTCTCAGACTGTAGGAAGGATATAAGATAGTGTGATTATATAACCCGGGTGCAGGTGTCAGTCAATCAGACAAATTGGCCCTGGGACGTGTCGTTACCTGGCGCTACGGTCTACCTTATGCCCTTACCTGGTTTTTAATTTAGGGACAGGTATTTCCGTCCTCCCTTCCTGACCGAACTGATTAGCGTTTTTTACACCTGAAGGAAAAAAAGTGCTCTTGAAATTAGGTAATGAGGTGTGTGTGTGTGTGTGTGTGTGTGTGTGTGTGTGTGTGTGTGTGTGTGTGTGTGTGTGATATGTCTCCCTCAACACTGCCTGTGGGGATGTGAGTTGTGGGATGAAGGAAGGGAAAGAGAAACGAAAGAAGGGATGACAGAAAAGGAGGGAGGGAAGAAGAAGAAGGGGGTGGTGGACAAGAAGAAGGGAATAAAGAAGGAAAGGGGGGGGAAGGGGGAGAGAAGGGGGTGGTGGACAAGATGGTGGCCAAACAAAGGTTCTTTTCACCCCATTGAAGCTCCTCTACAGTAGCCACTTACAGGCGACCGTACACAGGAGACGTCCAGAGCCAGAGAGAGAGTGTGAACAAGAGCCAGAGGGAACGGGGTAAGGAGTAGTGAGGCTAGAGATGGTTGGATAGAGGGATAGTGAGGCGGAGCGATAGAGAGAGTAGAGGTGAGGCGGGGCAATAGAGAGAGTAGGGGATTGTGAGGTGGAGCAATAGAGGGATAGTGAGGCTAGAGATGGTGTTGGATAGGGGAAGAGAAGAGGAGAAGAGAGAATGAAAGTATTTGGAGAGGGAGAGACAACATGGTAAGACTGTAGTAAACTCTGTCCCTTGATGGTTAGGTTAGGTTAGGTTAGTTGTTGGTCAAATGAAGCCCCAGTCCTCTTAGGCCCCAGTCCGCCTAGGCCCCAGTCCTCATAGACCCCAGTCCGCCTAGGCCCCAGTCCTCATAGACCCCAGTCCGCCTAGGCCCCAGTCCTCATAGACCCCAGTCCGCCTAGGCCCCAGTCCTCATAGACCCCAGTCCGCCTAGGCCCCAGTCCTCATAGACCCCAGTCCGCCTAGGCCCCAGTCCTTATAGACCCCAGTCCGCCTAGGCCCCAGTCCTTATAGACCCCAGTCTGCCTAGGCCCCAGTTCTCCTAGACCCCAGTCTTCATAGGCCCACATAAGGACAATTGATTTATTTTTCTAAGTGGCAATTTACCTTCATGTCTGAACATTGTATTGTCACCATATGTTTCAAAGGTGTTTACCAAGACCACACACACACACACACACACACACACACACAGATGGTATAATGTATTTACAGACACTAATTAGTTATTTAATATACGTACCTGTGAGTACACAAATAACACCATAACACAAACAACACCATAACACAAACAGAGATCTCATCCACACACCACAAACACAACAAACCAACAAAACACCAAGAAAGGCGAAGACAGACGTGGATGAATGCAACCAGACAAGCAGCTACAGTGAGGGGATGAATAATGTATTGTGATGTATGTATAGTGAGGTGCAAGTGATGGTGATGATGGTGGTGGTGACAGTGGTGGTGGGGTGGTAGCAGTGGTGGTGATGTTGGTGGTGGTGGTGGTGATGATGATGTTGGTGATGATGGTGGTAGTGGTGATGGTGAAGCAGGTACAGTACAGGTGGAAAGCTTTATAAGGGTAATTGGAGTGAGTGAATGGTTAAGGCAAAAGACGTGTGTGTGTGTGTGTGTGTGTGTGTGTGTTCCCATCAAGGCTTGAAAGATGATGTTGGTGACATGACTCTCTGGTCACGCCCACGCCCACAGATACCATCACTTGCAGCCAACCATCAAGCTCTCCGGTTGGACTTATGGTAAAATGGTCGAGATGGTAGTGATAATATGAATCCACATACGCCCACACACGCCCACATCCCACCTCTGACTTCCACACACGCCCACACCCCACCTTTGGCCTCCACATACACCCACACCTCACCTTTGGCTTCCATACACGCCCACACCCCACTTCTGGCCTCCACACACCCCCACAGCCCACCTCTCACAGTTCGGTCAGGTTAGGTTAGGTTAGGCCCATAGGTGTGTCATAGAAGCAGACTGGCCGAGACACGAGTGAGGCGAGTCAACTTGGTCTGGCTAGTACCCGTATACCAACTCCTCAACGTCCCCTTCTCCGTGGCCGTCACAAACAAGTTAGGGGTTGTTTTAAGCATAAAAATATCTCGTTAGCAGCAGCCGTAAGACAACTGTTGTTTTTAATCGTACGTCTGGAACCCCGGTAATGACTCCTCCCGCTCAGGTGTTAACAGGTGTTTCAATAACATGTTAAGTTCAAACACTTCAGGTTCAAGTTCTATTTTACGATCATTTTAGTGAATTTGAAACTTTTTTTTTTTTAATTTTCAGACAAAAATTCAACTCTGCGAGATGGACTCACACAGAATAAAACAAATTACACTGTTTTTTTCTTTTAATGTGCTATGGTCTCCACTCGGGAGTCTGCTACAAGAGAAAGTTATTTTAAATTTGACAAATTGCGTAGATTTTGATGTCGTTTTTACAGCTGTGGAAGTAGAAATCCGGGGTATAGATGCAGGCGTAGTTAGCGCTGGTGCCTCCGTCAGGTTGTGCGGGGTGGCAGGGGTACCAGTGAGGGACGCCCATCGGCATCGGTGAGGTGTCGCTGATCCAAGTCCAACTGCAGGAGAGACGAGGACAACAGTGTATTAGAGAGACAAGAGGAGATGAGAAAGAAAGACACACACACACACGTACCTGGCACTCCTCTCGGAGCAGCCAGGTCAACTGTTATGTTGGCCCATACCAACCCCCTCCCCTGAACCCTCCTCCCCACCGGAATATCAACAAGTTCTCGCCAGAAGTTACAATTTCATTTAGGAAAGGAATGGAACCAGTGTTAAACAGAGGTGAACAGTGGTGAACAGTGCTTAAGTCAGTGAGAACAACTCAACAGTAACACTCGTACCCAAGTTAACCTTCACACAGTGAGGTCCCAGGTACCCAGTGATAACGGCCCATGAGACCCAACAACAACCAGCGATGTGTTAATCCGTCTACGATAGGAAGGCCTGGGACCACACCTCACTCAATAACACCATCTGTGAGGGAATTACTACACCACGTCAAGTCCCTCATAACACCATCTGTGAGGGAATTACTACACCACGTGATGCCCCTCATAACACCATCTGTGAGGGAGTTACTACACCACGTCAAGTCCCTCATAACACCATCTGTGAGGGAATTACTACACCACGTGAGGTCCCTCATAACACCATCTGTGAGGGAATTACTACACCACGTGATGCCCCTCATAACACCATCTGTGAGGGAATTACTACACAACGTCAGGCCCCTCATAACACCATCTGTGAGAGAATTACTACACCACGTCAGGTCCCTCATAACACCATCTGTGAGGGAATTCGTACACCACGTGACGCCCCTCATAACACCATCTGTGAGGGAGTTACTACACCACGTGAGGCCCCTCATAACACCATCTATGAGGGAATTACTACACCAAGTGAGGCCCCTCATAACACCATCTGAGGGAATTACTACACGTGAGGCCCCTCATAGCACCTTTTGTGGGGTAATTACTACACCACGTGGTCCCTCATAACACCATCTGAGGGAACTGCTACACCACGTGAGTTCCTCCTTACACCATCTGGGAGAGAGTTACTACACTACGTGTTTGCTGTTCAACACCTACATTAATCTGTATGTTCACTGTATGTTCCTTTACCTTTCTCTAATGAAGGGTTTTGTTAAACCACCAATGTATGTAATAAGTCATTTATGTCCAATGTATATTTTCAGCCTTCGGGCTGCAGAACTTTTTCAATAAACCGTTAATTATTATTATTATTATTATTATTATTATTATTATTATTATTATTATTATAAGGTCTCCGTCAACCAGATTTTAGTCCTCAGCTCTGAAGATTTTATGAGACGTTTATCTAAGGTCTCTTTGTTGTTGTATTTGTTATGTAACACGTGACTCACCTGCCCTCGTGGCCTTCATCAGTACCGCCAATCCAGAAGCCTTCGTCTTGTAAGTCTGAAATAAATGTTTTCTTCGTCAATACGTTTTTTATTATATTAATTCACCAAATTTTTTCCATTTTTTTTGTCTGTCCATTTTCTACTCCTATCAACCACAAACTGTATTGATATTTCCAGTCACAGATCACGCCAAATTGTAACCCGATATTTTGAACCTAAAGACAGCACTTTAGATTAAACAACCTGCCTGCTCTCCCATCCCTAACCATCCAATTCACTCGCTTACTGAATGGATGTGTCCATAACTAAGTACTCTTACTCCCAACCCAACCCAACACACACACACCCACACACACATCCACACACACACGCACACACACCCACACACACATCCACACACACACACACACCCACACCCACACACACACCCACACACACACACACACACACCCACACACACACACACACACACACCCACACCACACACACACACACACATCTTACCTTGGTGATCCATAATATACTCGTACACTTGGTGGTGAAGATCACCCCTGAGCTCGGCCAGATCTGCTCCTTCAGCCTGACACAGACTCCTCATGCTGTACCAGGTTCCCTTCCCGTACATAACGAACTTGAGACACACTGGTGACATGGGATCCACACTGAGGTCTAGCCATCCCACTGGGCACGGTCCGGCCTCTGGGCATGGTGAAGAATTCAGTATATAGTTTAGGGTTATATGAGGTTGGGTATGGCCATAGGGGTCTTTGGGGGGTGGGGGGGGGCGCTAGGGACAGTGTGGCCCTAGTGATAGTGTGGCCCTAGTGATAGTGTGGCTCTAGTGTCGGTGCGGAGGGTCAGGTAATTGCCACACCATAGCAACCCATGGGAGGGACACACACACACCTTGACTCTCTCGGTGTGAACGCAAGTAACATACTGTGTTCCTCGCCTCCACACACTCGACCTACACAGTGATCGAAAAGTCCCTGTGCACCTGTATTGATTAACACTATAGTTCCTTATTATACCAACATAGTTTTATACCTTGTTATACGTACAGTAAATCTCACGAACGCTATCCACTTCCAACATTAACTGTGACCATTTCTAATATTTATTGTAAGTAGAAAAAAGTAAATGTCTTTATTTTTAATCATTTTAGGTGTACAGGGACTTTTACAACACCCTGTAGTATAGTTTCTTCTTCTGTTGTAGTTTTTTTTTACTAGTACTATTGGTGGTTAATGATTCAGTAGTTAAAGATGGACTTAATAAACTCTTGAAGGCACTTACCTTCACTCAGGACCAGCCCGAACGCCGCTGTGGGAAGAGAAACAAAGACGATGGATTAATATTCAACACCAACAGGAATTACATATTAAACTGTGCCCGTGTAACTCCTATGGTGGTGAAGCAAGAGATGATGTGAACCTTTATCTCAAGAGGGCGTCCACTGGCAGATTAGTAAACATGGTCTAAACTTTAATGATGAGGAAAGTTGTACACCAAAGTCAAATTAGAGCTGGAAATAGGCACTAGTCTTCAGGGTCATCAGAAAGTGTCTCAGGAGTTGTGGTGGAGTCTTTTACCATATATACTGACTGATTGTCTCCCTCACCTGCAACCAGGGCCAAAGTTGCTGCCCACTTCATGCTGCTCTATGATGTGCTATGCTGTGTTGCACTATGCTGTTCTGTGTTGCTCTGTTGGTATATCAAGAGAGAGTGAGAGACGCGTGTGGGTTCTAGCACATATATACACAGTGAACTGTCAGCTGCAGAGATGTAACTTGCTCGCCCTTATAGTGTTGCGTGTCACTGTGTATCCATCCCTTTGGTCTCGTTAGCACCGCCTGCGCCATACGAGTCCTCTGGAGGTTTCTCACTCATAATCATGAAAGAATACATATATATATATATATAACTATATTTTATCAAGTACTGAGTTGACTGTACTGATGACATCGTATTTAATAAGGTCAAGAGATCTTACTCGCTGGGCTAATTTATTGTACTCAGGGGATTGGTATCATACTCAAGGGAGTAGGTTATCCAACTCAGGGTGTTAAGTCATCGTACTCAAGGGATGGAGTCATCGTACTCAAGTCCATCTTTATCATCACTATTCGATGATATTCTTTGGACTCTGGCTATTCAACGTTCAGTAAGACACTTTTTACCAAGGCCATTAGTTAGGGAAATCCTCTTATTTTTATCAACAGAAAAACTCACGTGTCCAGGCGGGGTAATGAACACAGTAGCCTCACCAAAACATCTCATTCGGTAGTGGTTCAGTTAGTGACCGATGGAACAGAAAACGAGCGATAACTTCAGACACGTTCATGTATCAATTGTATTGGGTTGGGTTTATCTTCCTTCGATATTTCATATTCTTTCGGACGTCTGGGGTCTTGATACTTTTTTGGCATTAGCTCTACACCTTCAGGAGCTAGCCAGTATGCATTTATTTAACGTGTCTCGTCACTGGCTATAGATCAACAGCTTCTATTAATGTAATGGCGGGAGTTAAAATGTATGGCTTCTTAACTCTGTCGTAATGGTTGTATTTAAGTTATGACGTCCAGTTAACTTTATCCTAGTCATGTTGCATATAAAGTAGGAGAGGTGAGGCAGGTGAGGGAAGAGGGTGGGGGGAACCTCACGGCAGATGTCAGCTGAAGGTTCTCCCAGGGTAAGACACTTCACTTCGGAGAGACAGATAACCCACCAGACTGCTTCTTCATGTAACTTAACGCAACATAAAGCGACATCTGCTCTACCAGTCAATCAGTTATAGTTCCATTCAGTTATAGTACCAGTTAGTTATAGTATCAATCAATTATAACACCCAGTTATAGTACCATGTTCCTGTGTGTGAGGGTTGGCGACCACGGCCCACTTCTCCAAACATTTCCTGGCTGTTATTATTATTATTATTATTATTATTATTATTATTATTATTATTATTATCATTATTATTATTATTATTATTATTATTATTATTATTATTATTTATAAGCCTCACTACCTTCGATCATCTTTCTTCTGCTATACATTTTATTTTTGAATATTTTGATTTTTTTTGTCTTGGGGGGGGGGGGGGGGGGAGGCCGTCTAGTATATTTTAACCATTTTCCTGTTTTGGGTTTAATTTGGTTTGGTCTGGTTTCTGTTGACGTCAAACAACACTCTGAAACCTGAGGGATTTTCTCAAACAAAAACACAAAAAGGAAAACTAATGATAGATTTATTAACAGTTTCAACCCCCATAAAGGAGTCTATCATAAGAATGGAAGGTTCTAAATCTAACATAGCCTAGCTTAAGGTTCTAAATCTGGCAAATAGCGTAAATCTTGATGTTATTCTCGCAGCTGTGGAAGAAGAAGTCAGGGGTGCAGATACAGGCGTAGTTAGACTGGGTGCCTCCGTCAGGTTGTGGGGGGTCGCAGGGGTACCAGTGAGGGACGCCCATCTCCATCGGTGAGTTGTCGCTGTTCCAAGTCCAACTACGGGCGAGAGGAGAGGGTATCAGTGTGTAAGAACGAGAGAGAGAGAGAGAGACGGATTGAGAAAGCAAGAGAAATATACAGAAAGCAAGAGAAAGAACGAGATAGAGAAAGGGAGAGAAAGAACGATAATTTTGAGAGAACAGAATAGAAATGAGGGTAAGTGAAATACAGAGATGAAGTAGCCTCAGGAATATGTTACTTGACTCTACGGAACATTGAACACACCTTAACTACCTCACCCAACACGTTACTTAGTCATCTCTGCCGTCTGGAACACTCAGTAGCACGTTACTTTTGTAGTTCGGAACAGTTAGCTTTAGCGTTACTTACCTTCCCTCGTGTCCTTCGTCAGTTCCCCCAATCCAGAAGTCTTCATCCTGTAGTTCTGAAATGCAGGAGGTTATATTGATTCTTACTTGTCTAGCTTCTGGATTTTCATCTAATTTGTGTTTTGAAATTTACTCCTACGTCAAATTTGTACACACACACACACACACACACACACACACACACACAAGTATCTGTATGGAGGGGTACAATGAATTTCACAAAGAACACCGCGACTCCTGTTGTCTTGGTAGGGTTGTCAAAGTCCTTCATCTGTTGTGTCATATTGTCTCACACTAAAATCGTAAATATACATTTTTGGAGTGTGTTTGTGTACTGTATTTGTTGTAGTCACCAGTGTGTTGGTAGAGGGAATATTAATTCGAGTATTATGTTTAAAGGGGAAAACATATAAATTTTGTATCTTCCGGGGAGGGGGGGGACTCGATCCCTCCTCTCACAGAAAACGGCGATAGACGAGGATAAATATCAAAGAAAACGGCAATAAATGAGGATAAACTTATCTATTACTTTTTGTGCACACTACACGAACAATATTGTTCTTTTAACGTGTAACTCTTATGAAGGAAGATATTATTATTCTTAATATGGATTTCAGTGTTGTTTTGAAAGACAATACTTGACACAGAGTGTTATAGAGCTCGTCTCTCTCTCTCTCTCTCTCTCTCTCTCTCTCTCTCTCTCTCTCTCTCTCTCTCTCTCTCTCTCTGTATTTTTCTCTCACTGTCTCTCCTTCTCTCTCACACATATAAGAAAATTTCTGTCATCTTACCTTGGTTATCCATAATATACTCGTACACTTGGTGGTGAAGTTCACCCTTGAGCTCGGCCAGATCTGCTCCTTCAGCCTGACACAGACTCCTCAAGCCGGACCAGGTTCCCTTCCCGTACATAACGAACTTGAGACACACTGGTGATATGGGATCCACACTGAAGTCTAGCCATCCCACTGGGCACGGTCCGGCCTCTGGCGCTGAAGGATTTATGTGGTGGAGAGTCACACTTTGTTGATAATGGGATGTGGGGTGTGAGAGGATGGGAACTGGATGTAGCGATGGTGTTGGTGATGGTGTTGGTGATGGTGTGGTGTTGGTGTGGTTGTAGTGAGGTGTGGTTGTGGTAATGCTGAGGTTGTGGTCATGGTGTGACTGTAGTAATGGTGTGATTCTAAATATGATGTGATTCTGGTCATGGTGTGGATCTGGTGATAGTTTGGCTGAGATGATCATAGGCCCTGGTGACGGTGTGGAACATAAGAACGTAAGAATGGAGGAAGCTGCAGCGGGCCTATTGGCCCATACTGGGCAGTCCCACTTACGCCAAGCCCCTATTGCTCATATATCCATCCAGCCTGTGTTTGAAGCAATCCAGCGTATTCGAGTTAATGATGATATTTGGTAACATGTTCCAGTCGTCCACTACTCTATTTCCAAATCAATGTTTACCTATTTCGCGCCTAAACCTAAATTTGTCTAATTTAAAACCATTGTAACGAGTTCGCTCCTGGTTGGAAAGTTTGAGTACCTTTGTAATGTCCTTTTGTTTAGCCCTGACTTCCATTTATACACCTCGATCATGTTGCCCCTCGCTCTACGTCTCTCGAGGGAGTGCAGATTAAGATGCTTTAACCTGTCTCTCTACTCAAGGTTCCTAATGCCCGGGATTAGTCTTGTCATTCTCCTCTGAATTCTTTCCAAGGATTCTATATTCATTCTGTAATACGGTGACCAGAACTGAACTGCGTAATCCAGGTGTGGTCTCACAAGCGCAAGATACAGTTTTAAGATGACCTCGCTAGTCTTGTAACTAACACTCCTTTGTATGAACCCAAGTACTTTATTAGCCTTGTTTCGAGCAAATACACATTGTTTACTTGGCTTAAGATTCCTACTTATCATAACTCCTAAATCTCTCTCGCAGTCGGATTTCTCTATGGCATCGTTGTTCATCTGGTATTTGGTTCCCTGTTTACATCTCCTATACTGAGTCCTTTACATTTGTCTACATTGAATTTCATCTGCCATTTTTCAGACCATTCGAAAAAATTTTTTAGATCTTCCTAAACACGTCCTATTTTAGTGTCATCAGCAAATTTACTTATGTTGCTGTCTATGCCGATATCTATGTCGTTTATGTATATAATAAATAATAATGGTCCAAGTACTGAGCCTTGCGAAACTCCACTTGTGACGTTGCTCCAATGAGATTTAGTGCCGTTAATGCTCACTCGCTGTTTTCTGTCCTGTAACCACGCTCTAATCCATTTTAGAATATCACCTTTAATGCCATGAGCCTCCACTTTTCTTACTAGTCTTTCGTGGTGGACTCTGTCGAAGTCTTTGCTAAAGTCGAGATATACCACATCATAATTGTGCCCCTCGTCCACCGATTCGAAAACTGATGAAAAGATTGTTAATAGATTAGTTAGACATGAACGCCCGCTTGTGAAGCCACGCTGGGAATCATTGATCAACTTGTGCTTCTCCAGGTTTTTTCGAATAGAATTTGAAATGATTGCTTCCAGTAATTTGCCTACAATTGATGTTAGACTGATTGGACGGTAGTTAGAGGACAGTGATCTATCTCCCTTTTTGATAATCGGTATAGTGTAGGTGTGGTCATAGTGTGGTCCTGGTGATAACATAGGACTGTGGCACAAAGTACTATCAAGTCAATAGAGACCAGAACACATTAAAGATCCTGAAACAAATAATATTGTCTTTACATGATCAGTTTTCACCCATCCATTACGAGTTCTGCGCTGGAGACAAAGGGAGGACGGGAAGACATTAAGCACGGGAAGACATTGAGCACGGGAAGACATTGAGCACGGGAAGACATTGAGCACGGGAAGACATTGAGCACGGGAAGACATTAAGCACGGGAAGACATTGAGCACGGGAAGACATTGAGCACGGGAAGACATTGAGCACGGGAAGATATTAAGCACGAGAAGATATTAAGCACGGGAAGACATTAAGCACGGGAAGACATTGAGCACGGGAAGATATTAAGCACGAGAAGATATTAAGCACGGGAAGACATTAAGCACGGGAAGACATTAAGCACGGGAAGACATTGAGCACGGGAAGACATTGAGCACGGGAAGACATTGAGCACGGGAAGACATTAAGCACGGGAAGACATTGAGCACGGGAAGACATTGAGCACGGGAAGATATTAAGCACGAGAAGATATTAAGCACGGGAAGACATTAAGCACGGGAAGACATTGAGCACGGGAAGACATTAAGCACGAGAAGACATTGAGCACGGGAAGATATTAAGCACGGGAAGACATTGAGCACGGGAAGACAAAGGGAGGACAAGAAGACAAAGTGAATTTTCCATGATAACGGACTGTATGGAGATGAAAGTCCGTTATATCGAGGGTCCGTTAAACGTGAAACCCCCATCTAACGGATTATACGAAGAGAAATCCGTTATATAGAGGATTTATCAGTTCAACTTACCTTCACTAAGGACCGTCCCAAACGTCGCTGGAAAGACGAAACAAATCAATGGTCAATAAACACAAGGAATTATATCATTCATTTTTTCCCAGTTAATGACACTATAGACCTCTAGTTGACCTCTATGGCCCCTGAGACAAGTTTAATTGATGTCAAAGGTCAAGTTTTACTGGATATTGACGAGAGAACTTGTTTTTGTCATGTTTTTTTTATTTGAATATAACCTCGTGATTTATTTAGGAATATAACTTCTTGTTCATTTGTAGTGAGATGAGATGAGGGCGGTGAAGTGAGGTGAGATGAGGTGAGGTGAGGGTGGTGCAGTGAGGTGAGATGAGGGAGGTGAAGTGAGGTGAGGTGAGATGAGGGAGGTGAAGTGAGGTGAGGTGAGATGAGGGCGGTGAAGTGAGGTGAGGTGAGATGAGGGCGGTGTAGTGAGGTGAGGTGAGATGAGATGAGGGCGGTGTAGTGAGGTGAGGTGAGGTGAGATGAGGGAGGTGAAGTGAGGTGAGGTGAGGGGGGGTTAGGTTAGGTTAGTCTAGATCAGGTCAGGTTAGGCTAGGTCAGGTTAGATCACGTTATGTTAGGTTAGATTAGGTCCTAACCACCCTGGGCCAAACCAAACGTCAACCGTCTAAGAGCTACCTGGTCGACTTTATCCCCAACATCAGTAAAGTTTACTTCATAATGTTGTCTCAGAAATAATTCCCTTACCGGCGGCAAGAACCAAAATCGCTGTCCAGTTCATGTTGGTGCTGTACTGTGCTGTTATGCTATGCTGAGTTTTACGCTATGCTGTGCTGTTTTGTTATGCTGTGCTGTGTCTCGTTATGCTGTGTCTTGCTTCGGAGGCATCGAGACAGAGTGGAAGAGAAGCATCAGTGTGCGTGGTCTATATATAGAGAGAGTCCACTGTGGCTGCTGTTGCCTTCAGCAGTTATCACCATCACCCTCTCCTCCTTACCTACCGGGATCTCTTTCTTTCTCACTCATGAAAGACACGGTGAGTGGACGTTTGGGTTAGGTTAGGGTAGGTCCTATCCATCCTGGCCCAAATCAAACGTCTCATGGCCCAAAAGTCCTACATTCTAAAGGCATTGGGCCAAAGAAGTGATCGTTTCTTGATGGCAGAAGAAAAACGATTGAATATTGCCCAAGGCCCTAGTCACACGTACAGGTGTGTGTGTGTGTGTGTGTGTGTGTGTGTGTGTGCCTGTGTGTGTGTGTGTGTCTTTAGGGCCCTAAGAAACACATTATCTAACATGTTAAAAAAATCGTCTATTGATTCTTATTTTTCTTACATCTTTTTCGAATTGATCTCAGACCGAGCCTCAGGGAGCTATATATATATATCGGTCTTATTGATGGCCGCTGAGGAGGAGGAGGAGGAAGGAGAGAAGTATGAGGAAGGGAGGAGTAGGAGGAGGTGCAACAGGAGGAAGAGGTGCAACAGGAGGAGGAAACATAGACGGAGAGGGTATAGAAGGGGAGGATAAACCATACCGAGAATGACTCCCACACGTCAGCTGAAGGTTCTCCCAGGAGCAACAGTGATAACCCATCCACCTGTTGTTGTTCGTATTTAGTTCATTTGGGGAGGGGGTGATATCTCCTCCGTCTCAATTAAGATGTCGTTTACCTGAGTTAGATAAGGTTAGGTTAGGTTAGGTTAGGTTATCATCACTATTAAGTATGATAAATATGTATGAGTGGTTAAGTGTGTAGACGAGATCTTCACTACAGAGAAAGGAAAAAATAAGAATCGTTCATGAGAAGTTAAGATCATTCTTTCCTGGACTGTGGACAGATGTGCTCTTATTCTCCTCCACTCACTTCCTTCTCTCGTGCCTCACCCCCCCCCCCCTTCCTTTCGTTTCCTCCTCTCCGTCCTCTTCCCCTTCTCTGCCTCTCCTCTCCTCCTCTCCTCCTCCCCTTCACATCACGGCTCACAACCAATAATAAAAAATCAAAAGAAAAACTTGAAATCACTGAAGTACAGAGTGTGTGGGGCTGAGTGTGGGACTCATGAGAGAGACGGCTGGGAGTGAGGGATTACACGGCTGCTGGGGGCTGGGAGGGGGTTTACACGGCTGCTGGGATCTGGGAGGGGGTTTACACGGCTGCTGGGAGTGAGGGATTACACGGCTGCTGGGGGCTGGGAGGGGGTTTACACGGCTGCTGGGAGTGAGGGATTACACGGCTGCTGGGGGCTGGGAGGGGGTTTACACGGCTGCTGGGAGTGAGGGTTTACACGGCTGCTGGGGCTGGGAGGGGGTTTACACGGCTGCTGGGGGCTGGGAGGGGGTTTACACGGCTGCTGGGGCTGGGAGGGGGTTTACACGGTTGCTGGGAGTGAGGGATTACACGGCTGCTGGGGCTGGGAGGGGGTTTACACGGCTGCTGGGGGCTGGGAGGGGGTTTACACGGCTGCTGGGGCTGGGAGGGGGTTTACACGGTTGCTGGGAGTGAGGGATTACACGGCTGCTGGGGCTGGGAGGGGGTTTACACGGCTGCTGGGGGCTGGGAGGGGGTTTACACGGTTGCTGGGAGTGAGGGATTACACGGCTGCTGGGGCTGGGAGGGGGTTTACACGGCTGCTGGGGGCTGGGAGGGGGTTTACACGGCTGCTGGGGGCTGGGAGTGAGGGGGTTTACACGGCTGCTGGGAGTGAGGGTTTACACGGCTGCTGGGGCTGGGAGGGGGTTTACACGGCTGCTGGGAGTGAGGGGGTTTACACGGCTGCTGGGGCTGGGAGGGGGTTTACACGGTTGCTGGGAGTGAGGGATTACACGGCTGCTGGGGCTGGGAGGGGGTTTACACGGCTGCTGGGGGCTGGGAGGGGGTTTACACGGCTGCTGGGGGCTGGGAGGGGGTTTACACGGCTGCTGGGGGCTGGGAGTGAGGGGGTTTACACGGCTGCTGGGAGTGAGGGTTTACACGGCTGGGAGGGGGTTTACACGGCTGCTGGGGGCTGGGAGGGGGTTTACACGGCTGCTGGGAGTGAGGGGGTTTAAACGGCTGCTGGGGCTGGGAGGGGGTTTACACGGCTGCTGGGAGTGAGGGGGTTTACACGGCTGCTGGGGCTGGGAGGGGGTTTACACGGCTGCTGGGGCTGGGAGGGGGTTTACACGGCTGCTGGGGGCTGGGAGGGGGTTTACACGGCTGCTGGGGGCTGGGAGGGGGTTTACACGGCTGCTGGGGCTGGGAGGGGGTTTACACGGCTGCTGGGGGCTGGGAGGGGGTTTACACGGCTGCTGGGGGCTGGGAGGGGGTTTACACGGCTGCTGGGGGCTGGGAGGGAGTTTACACGGCTGCTGGGATCTGG
Organism: Homarus gammarus; assembly: GCA_958450375.1. NCBI lineage: Eukaryota > Metazoa > Arthropoda > Malacostraca > Decapoda > Nephropidae > Homarus > Homarus gammarus. The sequence goes on from CAUDMG010001926.1 coordinate 356,169, forward strand.
GAGGGGGTTTACACGGTTGCTGGGGGATGGAAGGGGTTTACACGGCTGCTGGGGGCTGGAAGGGGTTTACACGGCTGCTGGGGGATGGAAGGGGTTTACACGGCTGCTGGGGCAGGGAGGGGGTTTACACCGTTGCTGGGGGATGGAGGGGGTTTACACGGCTGCTGGGGGATGGAGGGGGTTTACACGGCTGCTGGGGGATGGAAGGGGTTTACACGGCTGCTGGGGCAGGGAGGGGGTTTACACCGTTGCTGGGGGCTGGGAGGGGGTTTACACGGCTGCTGGGGGATGGAAGGGGTTTACACGGCTGCTGGGGGATGGAAGGGGTTTACACGGCTGCTGGGGGATGGAGGGGGTTTACACGGCTGCTGGGGGTTGTTAGTCCAAGCTGGGTGTTTATGAATCATTATAACATGTTAACACTCACCCATAATCATGACTACAAACATAACACGTATTGATGCGTTTATTTCTTTGCTCAGTCAACTATAAGAGTCCGTTCGTTTACCTCTCCTCCTGAACCACGAACCCCGAGAGATTCAGACTCGTGAACCCAAAGCAATAAACTGATACATTATTCAATCAATAAATGCTTCTCATTAATGAGTTCTGAATCTTTCAGGGGTTCGTGTTTCAGGAGGAGAGGTGAACGGACTTTAGTAGTTGTCTAAGGGCCTCAAGAGAGACAACACAGACACCGAAGCCTTTCAACATTATATTAAGTGGTTAGGTCGTCGCTTACCCCAGATAACATTGTCTCAAACACCATCAGCTGTCTTGATCAACGTTGACGCCCTCTCTTCCCCCTACTACGTCACCTCCCTGGCAGTCGTAGAGGACTCAAGATTTCATTTCCTGGTCCTAAGATACAGTTGCCGTCCCAGAGGTGAAAATGTATGTTTACAACCGACCACTACACTAGGGTGTACTGGACTGGGCTGGGCTAGTCTAGAATGTGTTCCACTATACTGAAGTATGTACTCCACTGCACCAGGCTATATTCAACTAGACCAGAATGTGCTGGACTAGACTAGGGTATGCTAGGCTATATCGGGATGTACTGGGAAGCGCTAGGTTGAGCTAAGATCGTTGATATTAGCGCCACTAATTTGGCTATCATCACCCACCTCTCTGGGCGCCAGGTGATAGCTCAAGGCTGGTGTAGGACGCTGGAGTTGTTGTGGTGGTGGTGACACTGCGAGCGGTCATGTTGAACGATAAAGCTCATTAAACCTCAGTGTGTTGTTAAAGAGAGAGAGAGAGAGAGAGAGTTTCGATATGACAATCCTGCGTGCTGGTGTTTGAACTGATGTATATGAATGGAACACACACACACACACACACACAGTTACGAGAGGCGGTCGGTGCCAAACAGGTGTGATGACCCTGGCCAGGTGTGGTGACCCTGGGTAGGTGCGTATCAGGTGAGGGGTGGAAGAAGGGGACCTGAGAGGCATCATTAGTAAATGAGGGCAGGTGAGGGGACGGGCGAGGTTTAGGTGACAACTAGTGAGACTCCTGGGGCTCCTACACACCTGGTGAGCCAAGACTTACTGCACCTCCTGCCTCCTGCTGTCACAGAATCCCCCTCACTTTCATTCGAGTTAGTTTTTCAAGACCTGCGCAGGTACTTCTCTCTACGGCGGCATGTTTCTGCGCAAGTTTACCTCACTTAAAATTATTGATGTCGTTTATTTTTATGGTCGTGTGACGCATGATACTGTTAGGTTATTACATAGTTCTGGTTTGGTTGAAGGGCACTCACTCTCGTCAAGGCTCGTGTAGAAAAAAGGATCAACAATTCCAGGCTGTCGCCACCAAATACAAAACAAAAGAACAGAGGAAACATTTCAATCCTATTAGTGGAGACGAGAAGACGATGTTATATATTTCTCTCTCCTACTCACTAAGTCTTGCGCCAATGATAATATTTCCACTAATAAAATAAAATAAATATATCAGTAAATAATATGTTTACGTTCTAGAGGCGCCTTCACTATAACACTGAGGTAATATATAGTCGCGTCACAGTGAAGATCTTTGATGTTGTGTCTGGCGGGCGGGCGGCGTCTGTGTTGTCATTTGTCCAGCGTGTGTGTAGCTACCATGACCTCAAGATAACTATCAGGACTTATAAATATCACGTAAATATATCACCAGGTTGAAGAAATAGTGAAAAAATACATTATTTTTGTCTTATGTCAGTAAATAATGAAATAAAAATCAGAGTTATTTCAGGCAACGAATTCAAACAAAGAAACGAACTATAAGCGACCAATTTTGATAAACGTAAACATTATTTCAATTAAGGTTTCTCTTTTACGATTTGATGCCATTAGATATATTATAATTGGTAAGTTTATATGAATTATTGGAATTATAGTGAAAATAATACAACAACAGTTTTAAGTGAGTTGTTAAGGTTTTGTCGTTGCTGATGGATGATGGTGTCGTATTGTCAAAACATGGCTGGTAGAAACAACATGTAGAGTGCCACTACCTGGGTATAGTGCCACTACCTGGGTATAGTGCCACCACCTGGGTATAGTGCCACTACCTGGGTATAGTGCCACCACCCGGGTATAGTGCCACCACCTGGGTATAGTGCCACCACCTGAGTATAGTGCCACCACCTGGGTATAGTGCCACCACCTGGGTATAGTGCCACCACCCGGGTATAGTGCCACCACCTGGGTATAGTGCCACCACCTGGGTATAGTGCCACTACCTGGGTATAGTGCCACCACCTGGGTATAGTGCCACCACCTGAGTATAGTGTCACCACCTGTTCATGATGTTGAAAGCTTTGTGAAGAAGTCAGGTGTTGGCTGAGAAGAAAAAGATAAGATGTCACGAGGTAGGAGTCGGGTTGTTGGTTAGGTTAGGCTAGGTTGGGTTAGGTTAGGTTAGGTTAGGTTAGGTGAAATAAGCTGGGATGGAGACTCTCCCAAGGGGCCGGGCTCACCTGTCACCTTAGCAACACCTTCAGGAATTATCTTCATCTTGACTCTCTCGTTTGACTAATTAGCGACAGGTGTAGTGAAGATTAGCACAGGTATAGTGAAGATTAGCACAGGTATAGTGAAGATTAACAAAGATATAGTGAATATTTAGACAGAATGAAGCTCTTTACGTACTATATATACCTGATATAATTAATTTTACACCTGACACACACACATCTGGTTTTGTGGTCTATGTGTGTGTGTGTGTGTGTGTGTGTGTGTGTGTGTGTGCTGTTAGGGGGGTGAGACTCGCTACACTTCTTCTCAATATTTATGAGAAAGAAATTTGAGGAGGAACATCGATGAGTGACTCTATCTCTTCCACCACTCACAGCCACCTCCCTCTCCCTCTCTCTCCCTTTCTCCCTCCCTCTCTCCCTTCCTTCCCCCTTCCGTCCCTTCCCTCCCTCTCTCCCTTCCTTCCCCCCTCCGTCCCTTCCCTTCTTCCTCCCGTCCTGAAAATGCTCAAATCACTTTCGTTCAATTTTTCCACAAACTGAAAATAATGAACACAAAAATGGTGAACTTGGCGGCAATTTAATACTCCAGCGTGACCTTGTGGGTAATGTTGACCAAGGAAACGTAGAAGAGAAACTTGTTATTGGTGATGTCTGTCTGTCTGTTGTTGTGTAGAGGACGGTGCTATTGGTGAATGCAAGTGTTTGTTTGTGTTTAGATGTGTATTTTTTGGCTGTGTGGGAGATATGTCACCCAACACCTCCCCTTCCCTCCCTCCCGTCACCCAACACCTCCCCTTCCCTCCCTCCTGTCACCCAACACCTCCCCTTCCCTCCCTCCTGTCACCCAACACCTCCCCTTCCCTCCCTCCTGTCACCCAACACCTCCCCTTTCCTCCCTCCCGTCACCCAACACCTCCCCTTCCCTCCCTCCTGTCACCCAACACCTCCCCTTCCCTCCCTCCTGTCCCTCAATACCTCCCCTTCCCTCCCTCCTGTCACCCAACACCTCCCCTTCCCTCCCTCCCGTCACCTAACACCTCCCCTTCCTTCCCTCTCGTCACCCAACACCTCCCCTTCCCTCCCTCCTGTCACCCAACACCTCCCCTTCCCTCCCTCCCGTCACCCAACACCTCCCCGACCCTCCTTCCCGTCACCCAACACCTCCCCTTCCCTCCCTCCCGTCACCCAACACCTCCCCTTCCCTCCCTCCCGTCACCCAACACCTCCCCTACCCTCCCTCCCGTCACCCAACACCTCCCCCGCCCTCCCGCCCTCACACACAAGCAAGCACAGTAGATAATTATATAAACACAAACCACAGTAAATTTAGAACGAATTAATTAACATCATTGGTGTTTGTTAATAATAAATAATAGTTTTTGCTCTGTGAATAATAACGTAATACTGAAGACGATAACAGCTTGGGGGAAAATATCTGAGGTATAAAGTTTGTGAACACTCCTAAGAACGTTGAGTAGCTGAATACGTTGAAATTATAAGATATATTCTCATTTACTCTTTGTTTCTGGTCAAACTTTGGCTATATTTCTTATAAATTACTTTTAATTACAACTCCTATATTAAAAAGTTTTGCACCAGCTGTCATAGAACCGTTTTCTTCGACGGTAAAGACAGAGAGGGAGGGACGGGAGACTCGTATAAACCGTCCACCTCTGTCTGCCCTGTTGATGACCACAACTCTCGTAAAAATGATAATTTTTCGTTCTTCATTTTCTTTATGGACAACTTAAATGCTAATGACTAAAAAAATTTAATATAAGTCTACTTCGTCAGAGGTAATGTGCGCCCCACAGTGGTAGTGGCCGCTGCGGTGTACTGTAGAGGGTGAAACTTCTCTTTCGTGTGACTTAAATCTCCCCAAAAAATAAATGTCAGCAATTTTCACTATTCCTACCAACTGAGGGTGATGGTAGCGTGTGACCCGAGCTGGTACAACAAGGTGATTGCAGCAGTGGAGGCGAAACAAAAGACTTACTTCTTCTTACAATTAATTCCCAACAAAACAAACAAAAATAATGAGTTATCAGAAGAGTAATGAGGCATTGGCTTGAAAAATACACCTCGTGAGATAATGTCTTGTCTTCTCGTCACCTGCAGAATGTTAACCCTTTTCACTCCGTCTCTGTGTACCGAGAAAAGGCTCAGTATACAGTGTACTATATCCGCTCTTACTCAAACAAGCCGTCTATGAGACCCACTTAGAAGGTTCGCTAATGTGTGTAGTTTACTGTATCGTGTCCCTATGAGGCGTCACTCTCTTGGCAACACTAACTGAATTACGTAACCTAACCTAACCTAACCTAACCAATCGGCTTTTTAATTCAGATATAAACATTATTTTTACTCCTGACATAATTTACCCCCAAACTGATAATAAACAAGTTTCATTATATAAGATGGAGGTCATTAGAATAGAGTTTGGTCACGTGTGTAAAGTTAAGTAGTACCAAGTTCCTCTCCACGCTCGTTTAGTTCAGTAAATCTGAACTATTTCTGGGACAACTGACTGCTGAAAAATTCTAAGGTTAGGTGTAAAAATGACCTGGCTTACTGCCCACCTCCCTTGACCTAGCACTGACCCTACTTCTGGCTTTGCTGACCTGACTCTCCTCTGTCTTTTAATTACCGAGATTCTCACTAACTGGCCCCTTAACAACCATTCAATATTCCAACTAATTAATTCCTAATACCTGTATAGATTCACCTTAACCCTTAATTACCTTCTGGATAACCAGTTAGCTGAGGTATAATTAAGTCTATTCTGGTATATTGCTAAACACTAAGTCACTCTGTGGAGTGTTTGTATTAGTGTGGCGTCAACATACTGGATGATTATTGGTCAATATTGCTGCCGACCTGACCTGACCTGACCTGACCCCACACCCCATCACCCCCCTCCCCCCAGAATATATTAATTTGATCACTTTATTTACTTCATCTGAGTGCCTCCCTCTCCATATCTTCTCACTCCACATCTTCCTCCCACTCCACATATCCTTCTCAAATTAATATTAATCCTTGGTGCGTGTCCTACAGGATGCCGGGGAGGCTGCGTGTGGAGGATGAGGACTGGGGGGGTGGTGGTGCTCTCTCGACCCTTGTAGGGACGGCCGTATCCATGGTGCTGGAGCCTGATGAAGACTACCTCAATCTTTCTCTCGTCAACGCTTCTACAGGTGGGTCCTCTCTTGTTTTAGTAGTAGGGCACCCTAGTTCACCCAGCTGTAATTGGATATCTAAGCATACAAATGGGGAAAGCTGAAGGTATCTATAGAAAACTTTTCATGCTAAGCTGGCCCGTAAGCCCCGCCCCCTCGTCTATAGCTACAAAAAACTAATTGGTTCCCCTGAGCGTTCTACCTTCCCCCAGATTGACTTGAAATTATTTGCATTTTTACAGTCCAGATATATAACATTATTTTAGATAATAATAAGTTTGCTTACCAACTGTGAACTCATTCAGTTTGAATTTTCTATGAACTAATCAACTATTAGTATAGAAGAGGGGCGTGGCCTATGGGCTAGGTTAGCATGGAAATACTATTGTGCAGAGCCTCTCACCCTAGCTCCTTCTGTGCTGTAAAAAAGGCTTAGTCTGCAGTATATTGTACCCACACTACCCCTAACGAGGTGTCAGGTCCATGCCACTCACTATAATCCTCACCTCCTAATAGGGATTTTGGATATTTTCAGTAACAAAGTTGTATACATAAGTGGCTTTACTGCAGAGACACACACACACACTGGAAGACACACTAGGCAATCACTCACTGTACGACACTCAGCTGTAGTGTAATGTATTTTGGAGTGTTAGAACTATATTACTACGGTGTTAGAGAGATAGGTAATACATACACTATCCCATTACTCACTGGTGCACACATACACACTCGATAGTGACACCATATTGCACTCTAGATTCACAGGTAAACTTATGCCCAAAGATCCTCTAGAGCATTAATGTTTAACACGGATGCTTTATTATATGATTCATCTCTGTGTAGCTTAATAGTTATATTATACACGTGATAATAATGTACAGCCACTCGGGGTGATCGATCAATTTCAGAATGAACACTACGACTCCTGTTGTATCGGTAGGGTTGTCAAAATCCTTCGTCCTTTGTGAAATATTTTCTTAACACAGTTTCGTAAAGATTGTTTTTTGAGTGACTGTGCAACATTGCAGCTGTGCATTATTTCACTCCAGAATGTCTCGTTACTAAAGCATTACGGAGGACTGAGAGACGAGCTAGTCTTCAGGGGAAATGAGAGAAGGGTTATTGAGTTAATGGCGTGTGTGTGGCCTTGACCAAGCTCCAGTTAGGTTATTGGTTTAGAAACTGTCTTTAAGCCCGGTGTGATGAGAGGTCTACCCAGGTGGTAACGTCTCTGAGTACGGGTTTGGTATCCTTACCGCCCCTGACCAACGCCTCTGTGTTAGAAGAGACATGAGACAACTATTACTTTTATCATAACACAACAATATCATAGTTGTCATTAACTTATTCTCAACCTAACCTAACCTACCCCCCCCCCCCCCCAGGTAGCGTTACGGTGTTTAATCATCAGCTGACATATAGTAGGGTGGCTAATCTTCACCTGATCTCCTTTTATATTTTTCAATGTATTATTCACGTCTCACTGTAGATCATCCTGTGAATAATGATCCAATATATCTTCATACTTCTCACAGCATATTGTATATTTCTTGCCACCTCAGCAGAGTCTCGCCACACTGTCTATACAAATCTGTCTGCAAACATATATTGCTTCACGTCCTGATAGATAGGCAATATTGCTCGCTCTTATTGTGGTGTCTGAGGCCAAACCCAATGACAGCTGAGCCTCCCTCGAGGTTGGCCTTCACGGGGAGGAATGAGGGGGAAGAGAGCAGAGATAAAGTGGAGGAGGACCTTTGATGTGAGACTTGAATAGAAGGGGGCGACGCGGAAAGATCGGGAGAGTGTGGGGAGAATAGATGAAAGAGATGTGAGGGGGGAGGGAGGAGTATGGGGGATTGGGGAGGCTAGAAGAAAGAGGTGAGTGGGGACATAGGTGAGTGGGGAGAAAGTGAGAAAGATATGTGGGCGTGTGAGGGGGAGACAGAGGTGTGTGGGGAGGAGAGAAGAAAGAGGTGTGAGGGAGGAGGCACTGATCCCTCACATTCACTCCCAATAGGCACTCATCTCTCCCACTCGCTCGCAATAGACACTCATCCCTCTCAACGTAGAAAAGAGAGGGAAAGTGAGAGATACACAAGAGAGAGAGATGGAAAGAGAGAGACAAAATTAACGTTAAAATTACCCTTGAGATTTTGCGTTAACTCGATACGTTCACTTTATACCTGACAAGACTAAGGTTCTGTCTGCCTTATTTTTGTCTCTTAACGGGTACCAAGTGAACGTATCTAGTTAGGTTAGGAAGCCTCAGGGTAAATTGGGCCCTGTTAGTGGGGATCGTAGCTCTAAATACACCAGTTAACATTATTTTATCCTCAATTACGAGAAATAATCATCATTCAATTCCTGCGCAGTATTTACGTAAGAACTCTTTTTTTTTTATCCAATCCCGGTGTAAGATAATACTCCCAGGGAAGTACTTTTGAAGGTAAGGAAATACTGCGTGACTTATCAACCTTTCGGGCGGTTATCTCCCCTGGCCGCCCGTCTGCCGTGATTTCACCCGACCAGAATAGACATCGACTGTGGATTCACATAACGGCGGAAAATTACACCAGACAGATACAAATGAGGGGAAATAGACTGGAATTCGATGCCAAAATGCGACCTTCTTTAATAAAGTGATTCTCTTTAGGGGGTTCCAAGCCGTCAAGAGAGTTAGGTTGGTGCCAGGGCGTCGATCTAATACAGAAACTCTCTTATTTCTATAACTTGTTTTCAGACGTTTATGAAAAAAAAATGAAATTTATGATAAACACGTGAATCAGATTTTTTTTTCAATTTCACAGAAACAATAATAATCAAGGGGTCCAGCATCCCTCGAGCCTGGATTATTTCCGATGTTCAGATGTTTTACTGTGTGTCAGATGAGCTTTAAGCTGTTATAAATTATGGAGATTCTTTGTAAATAAATACTGTGACGTCCTCTAAGGCTGACTGTCTTCTTCCCTCCGCAGTTGTTCCGACCAACAGCAGCGAGTTGGCGGGTAAAGACATCGTGCGTCACCTCAAGCCAGCCTACCAGGTCCTCATCACTGTCTTCTACGTCTTTGGCATCTTAGGCAACGTCGCCGCCCTCTTCATCATCACCAAGAATGAGACTCAGAGATACAGGAAGCAGGTGAGTTGTTATCTCTCTCTCTCTCTCTCTCTCTCTCTCTCTCTCTCTCTCTCCCCCCAGGCACTCACTTTCTCTCTCTCTCTCTCTCAGACGTTCATGCTGCGCTGTCTGGCCGGGAACGACTTACTGGCGCTGCTGGGATCATTCGTGCAGATGTACGTCCAACTCTACCTGCCTAACGCCAACGGGAAGTTACTATGTGCCTCCAGGATCATCTTCAGGGCCTTTGGGCTTGGCTCAGGCTGCGTCGCTCTTGTGATGGCTGTCGAACGCTGGCTGGCCCTCACACACCCCTTCACCTACCAGAAGGTTAGTGGCGTCAGGCTGGAGCTCACTCACTCACTCAGCTATCAAGGGGTGACTCAGAGGTCTAACTAACTGGGAACTTGCTAAATCTTTTAACTTCTTTATCCTGAAGAACATTATCCTTCCATCGAACCCCTTCACCTGGTAGAAGACTCCTGACCACTTAACCAGGAAGTTAATTAGTGGCAAGTAGGTACATTTGCCCCCTTATCCTTACCTGTTCTAATACCTTTATAGTTTAACTTCATACAAACTCAATTCCAAAATGACTTTATCTCCAATTTCCGTCACTTTTCTGTTTCCTCTTTGGGACGGGAACAAAAGGAGTTGACAGGACAAGGTGGTACACTGATAAACAGAAGGACAGTTAGACAAAACAGGAAGACAGGTGTGTATGCTCCGTGAGGACTGACACATATACCTGTACCTGTATACCCAGTTTAGGAAGGTTGAATTAGTAAGTGTGGGGGAGAGGAGGGCATGGGTTGAACAGGAGGCCATGGGTTGAACAGGAGGCCATGGGTTAAACAGGAGGCCATGGGTTAAACAGGAGGCCATGGGTTAAACAGGAGGCCATGGGTTGAACAAGAAGTTTGTCTGTCTGTATTTCATCTGTTTACCTTCTCTTCTGTTTACTTTCTCGAGTGTTTACCTTCATTCTCTTGTAATACATCTTCCCTCACTTCATGACCTCTTGACCTCATAACCTCTTGACCTCTTGCACTTGGTGAGATTCTTCTGTCACCTTCACATACCTTATAACAAGACAAACAAAGACTCAAGACTCTGTTGCTTCCTCGGGATAATTTGGTGAAATCAACGCGTTTGAGGGTATTCTGGGCGCTGATTGGCCCTTTTGCTTTCCTTCATGTCCAATAGCGTTTCTCTCATACTAGATTCACCATCTTAACCTAAATTAACCTTAAGTAATCTAATCTAAGCTAATTTGACCTAAATTAATGCTAACCTAACTCATCTTGACCTTACATTACATAACTTAACCAAACCTATATGTCTGTGTGTCTGTCTGTCTGTGTCTGTCTGTAAGAAATGCAATATTAAACACCTGAAACATTCTCTGACTTACTCCCGTGATCAACTCTCCCCACAGCACGTAACACACGCTGTGATCCGACGGTCGATCTTGGGCCTGTGGACACTCAACCTGCTGGTGGTGTGTGCGCCCTTCGCGGGGTTTGGTCTCTGGTACGACGAGAGCTTCACTCCGCCCTGCGTCCGCTACCGTCTGGCCAAGTCCGTCCTCGACCGCACCTACGCTTATCTTGTCTTCGCTTACGGTAACCTCCTCGTAATTATAATATTGCAACAGTAACACATCAATAGTAATTTTGCAACAGTAACACATCAACTGCACTCTTGCAACAGTGACACATCAACTGCACTCTTGCAACAGTAACACATCAACTGCACTCTTGCAACAGTAACACATTAACCGTAACACATCAATCGTAATCTTGCAACAGTAACACCAACAGTAATCTTGCAACAGTAACACCAACAGTAATCTTGCAACAGTAACACCAACAGTAATCTTGCAACAGTAACACATCAACCGTAATCTTGCAACAGTAACACCAACAGTAATCTTGCAACAGTAACACCAACAGTAATCTTGCAACAGTAACAACAGTATATCAACAGAATCTCGTGTTTGTTATTGTCGTAGTGTGAGTAATGAAGACCCCTGCTTTTATGCTCATTAAGTTACCTGTGTTTTGGGGCCACATAGTCACCTGCTTTTTAATTCACTAAGGCACCTGTTATTAGGTCTAATTAGGTACCTATTTTTTTAGGTTCACAGTCACCTGCTTGATATTCCACTTACTCACCTGTCTTTCAATCCACTCACCTGTCTGGCAATCCACTTTACCTGTCTAGCAATCCACTTTACCTCTCGTATTCTTAGTGTTTCATACTAATGGCGCTGACACATCCTAATCTACACTTTCATCAACACACTGCCTTCCTACACGACCACTCAGTAGCCCTTCACCCCACCTGACCCAGATTCGTGTCTTAAGCTGAGTTAATTAGATTTCGTTGACCTCAAGAATGGCATGCACCTGAAAAATCTCCACCCCAGCTTATTTCACCTGAAGGTTAACCACCCTAGCACTATTAGGGGGGGGGGGGTCGGTTAGGTTACAGCGGGCCTATTGGCCCATACTGGGCAGTCCCATTTGCACCCAGCCCCTATTGATCATATATCCATCCAACCTATGTTTGAAGCTATTCAGCGTATTCGAGTTAATGATGATATTTGGTAACTTGTTCCATTCATCCACTATTCTATTTTCAAACCAGTGTTCACCTATTTCACGCCTAAATCTAATTTGTCTAATTTAAAACCATTGTTACGAGCTCGCTCCTGGTTGGATAGTTTGAGTACCTTTGTAATGTCCCCTTTGTTTAGCCCTGACTTCCATTGATACACCTCGATCATGTCGCCCCTCACTCTACGTCTCTCGAGGGAGTGCAAATTAAGATGCTTGCAAATTAAGTTAGGTTAGGAAAAGGTTAAGTTAAGTTAGTTTTAGGATAGATCAGTTTAGGTTAGGTTCAAGTTAGCATTAGGGTGATTAATGATTAGGTGAAATAAACAGGGATGGAGGTTAATTCAGGTGATCCAAGTGACGTCACCCTCGTCGAAAAGGTCAAGGGTTCACACACACACACACACACTCTCACACACACTCACACATTTTACCTTCCTCGACGTACCTGATGGACGATATGTCAACACACTGTATAATATATTCTGTATTTGGCATAATATAAGACTCTCAGCTTACACATGCATCGGGGACGCGTACACTGGCTCCAAAAAGTGTCTTCGGGGTTGCGGTCGATGAATTTCACAATGAACACTACGGCTCCTGCTATATCCGTAGGGTTGTCAGAATCCTTCGTCCGTTGTGTTATATTGTCTCATAGAAAATTATTTAGTATACTTTTTGGTGATGCGTACAGACACAGAAAAAGAGCTGTGGTCAGACCTCTTAGTTCTGTCGAGGTGTAGTGATTTATTGTTGGAGTGGAATATATTATTGTTGTTTCTGTTAGTGTTTTTTGTCTTCGTTGTGTTCTTGGTGTTGTTGTGTTTGCCTTCTTAGTTCTGTTGTTGTTGTTATTTTTATTTGTTATTGTTGTTGTTTTTGTTAATTAAACGACTAAACACGAATCAGTTTACAGAATTTATTATCTACGAAGATCAGTGAAAAGCTAAAAAAAAAAAAGGGGTGTGGAAGTAGATTTCTTTTATATAATTTTGTTTTTCATTTTATTTTTACCCAGAATATACTTTATCAGGAATCTGTAATGGCTTAAACCTTTCAACGGGATAAAACACGGAAATAAAAGTCGAAAGTTAGTTTAGGTTGGGTTTACACATTTGATTATTTTTTTTTATCTAGGATTGTGTAAGGTGGATGATTTTAAAAAGGTCTATTCCTAGCTCACCCCCTAGGGAGCGACCTTGTGCGTCCTGGGAGAGTAAATTGCCAATATCCTTAGTGAGGGAGAGGATGACATCACACGTAAACAGACACTGATGATGTGGGTAATAGAAGGACTTAAACCCTCTGATGGAGCTAAGTGATGTTGATAATTATGACTGTCTCTTTATTTATCTTTGTTACTTACTTATTTAACGATATTTAAGTTTAATAATATAAATATCAGAGAGTTTACCATACACTGTGTAATGATAGAGAGCTTGTGTGTAAAATTTAATCGCATAGTTTTCATTTACACTTACACAATAGGACGATAATTCTAGGTTATTTATATATATTTTTTTCCATTTACTCACTTGCCAGATTCCTTACTGACCCCGCTACCTCCTTCATCCCCTCCTACAGGCATGGTGATGTGTGCCGTGATCGTCTGCTGTAACCTGGCGGTGATCCGGGTACTGTGTAGGATGAGGGAACGTCTACTACCTCGCCGTCATTCCAGAGCCTCCTGCCGCAGCTCGTCCTCTACCTGCGGCGATCACTCCATGAACCACGCCACCGTAGAGGAGCTCTCCTTCGCCCGTCTCATGGCAGTTCTCTCTATCTTCTTCGTCGTGTGTTGGGTCCCGCAGCTGGTGAGTCTACCTGTAGGTGGACCATCCTAACCAATGACTGATCTGTGACCCTAAGACTGATCATACTGTTACCCTAAGACTGATCTGTGTTACCCTAAGACTGATCATTCTGTTACCCTAAGACTGATCATACTGTGACCCTAAGACTGATCATACTGTGACCCTAAGACTGATCATACTGTGACCCTAAGACTGATCTGTGTTACCCTAAGACTGATCATACTGTGACCCTAAGACTGATCATACTGTTACCCTAAGACTGATCATTCTGTGACCCTAAGACTGATCATTCTGTGACCCTAAGACTGATCATTCTGTGACCCTAAGACTGATCATACTGTGACCCTAAGACTGATCATTCTGTGACCCTAAGACTGATCATACTGTGACCCTAAGACTGATCATACTGTGACCCTAAGACTGATCATACTGTGACCCTAAGACTGATCATATTTAGTCCTTCCTATGATGGTCAGTGATGCCACATACTGACCCGCGCTCTCCCCTGCCCACAGACTACCATCATTGTGGCACAAGTGGTGGGCGCCAACAAGGGTATCTACCGGCTAGCTGACGTCTTCATCGCCCTCAACTTTACCCTTGACCCGTAAGTGTGTGTGTGTGTGTGTGTGTGTCTCTCTCTCTCTCTCTCTCTCTCTCTCTCTCTCTCTCTCTCTCTCTCTAACACCACAGACTTCACCTCACTATACCGTCGAACTACATCTCCATGACTACCAACTCACTCTTCCTCTTTCACCGGTAATTATCTCAGCACCATCACCCACCTATACCTGGGGCAACATCCGACAGAAGTAAAGTCTCAAAAATCCCGGTTCTTGTTGTTTCCTTTGTATAGAATTTAATTTGTTTACATTCAAAAGTCCCGTCGCTTCTTCTGGTATTCCACGAACCCCTGAGATCCAGACTCTTGAACCCGAAGCCGAACACACTGATGAATTATTCTCTCTATAATTGCTTCAGATTCATGAGTCTGAATCTCTGGGGTTCATGGTATAGCAGAAGCGACGGGACTTTTTGTGAGCGATTATACGACGTGTGAAGAGGCTACGCATGACGCCACGGGCAGTTTCGCGTGAACGTCAGAAGAAGTCGCCTACAATTTGCGAAATAAAGTCTTCCCTTGGATACACAAACTATAGTGAGGGTCCATGGGGTATTATTTTTATGTTTCCTCCCACACTTAAACACTCGTGGCCTCTCAGTATATCCACGACCAAGACAGTTTCTTAATATCACGGAGAGAATTTGGGGTTAACGAGAGGCTTTATATCTCCTTCATAATTACTGGGAAAGCCGGTGTGTGAACGATAGCATCTGCCCCTCCAGATATTCCACAAAACATCGTAAAACCTGATAAAAACATTAGACAACACTTAAGAGCTGAATCCCATTGAAAATTAAACACCATTATCATCACTACACTCACACTATAGTAATAAACAGAGGATAGTGTTGTATAGTGACACATTGCAGCGGTCTCTTGAGCTCAATATAACCAAACACACCGGGTGCATCTTTCGCCCTGAGTCCATTCGTTTGATCCTTCTAATTAAAAGGGAACCTCACGACCTATTAATCCAGGCCAGACGTTTTCAAGTGTCCCCGTTCTTAAGGTGGTGGTGGTGGTGGTGGTGGTAGTGGTGGTGGTGGTGGTGGTAGATAGTGGTGGTGGTGGTGGTGGGAGGTAATGGTAGGTAGTGGGAGGTGGTGGTGGTGGTGGTAGTGGTGGTGGTTGTAGTGGTAGGTGGTGGTGGTAGTGGGAGGTGGTGGTGGTGGTGGTAGTGGTGGTGGTTGTAGTGGTAGGTGGTGGTGGTAGTGGTGGTGGTTGTAGTGGTAGGTGGTGGTGGTGGTGGTGGTGGTAGTGGTGGTGGTGGTGGTAGTGGTGGTGGTTGTAGTGGTAGTGGTAGGTGGTGGTGGTAGTGGTGGTGGTGGGGCAGAGGTCGAACTACACCATTATTTACACCACAAGGTTTTACTCCACAAGAAGCACCTGTCCACCACAAGGCCAACACATCAGGTACTGTTCAATAAGACGTTTTGTTATCTGTTTCATCAAGATCAACGTCCTCTCTCTTAATCACCCTAAACTTATTCTTCTTTTTTTCAATTAACAAAAAATCTAAACTACTGTATGATTGTTTTCTATAATAACTTTAAGTACAGTAAATAAAACTTTAAGGGGCTTTTCAACAGACTTTCCATCTTAATGTGTTCTTGAAGAAGATTAAATAAAAGCATCTGACTTTATGTTCCGGTAATATTTTCGTACAACATAACATAACGAGTAAGCAATTTGTTGTACCAATGACAAACTCAAACATGGAATTATACACACATATCATTGCCTCATACGGGAGCTGTGTCACACCTCTCCCCCAGGTACATGTACGTGCTGTTCCGTCGCAAGCAGCGCTACAGTCGACGTCACCTGAGGAAGCTGGTCACCTACCTGTGTCCTAACCGCCTGCAGGGGTCTACTGACCGAGGCCTCATCACCAACTCGGTCAGGTCGTCGTCACACACCTCCCACAACACCAACGGTCAGTTCCTGGACCCCTTTAACCCGTTGTTTCTTACCTGGGTGTGTGTGTTGGTAAACAACTATACATACAGGGTGCTAGTATACATACAGGGTGCTAGTATACATACAGGGTGCTAGTATATATATAGGGTTCTGGTATACATACAGGGTGCTAGTATACATATTGGGTCGCCAATTCAGATACAGTATTACACTCATTATGTATTTCACTAAGATTCATTTCCAGGTCTAACCTTTTATTAACAAATACTTGAAGTGCTTGAATGTTTTCAAGTATATTTCATCAAGTACAATTACAGTTTATTGGTGTATATTTTTAGTGGTGGTGAACAAGAACACGAACATAGGAGTGATTCTGTGAACAGGTGTGAGGTTAACCTGTACAGTCAGTGATCTCGTGTACCTCCAGCGGCTGAGTCATGGGGGAAGCGTCATAAATTAAGAGGTTTTGACTGACTGACTGACATATCGGAATCTAAGCGACCTTTTTGGATGATTTTATTGAATCTCACTGAATATTGGTTGAGATTTAGGTTGATTTCAGTGAGGTTATCTACTTTTGGAGTTGAGAGAGTTAACAGCAATGAACTAGCTCGCTGTAGTGAAGGTTATGTTATCTCAGTAGAAAAGTTGTAAGAAGATTAGACACGCGAGTGACATATATGACACCTCAGGCAGCTTCTCCTTCACACACACACACACACACACACACACACACGCATTATTTTAACTGCTGATAACTAATGTGATTACTAAACTATTATACATGTTTAAAAGACCTTAGGTATTAAAGCACTGTAATGTATTTTAATGTGGGGTTTAGTTATTATAAGGCAATGGCAGTATTATGAATTGGTGTTTCTGCAGACACTTTATACGTTATTATGTGAATTACTTACATTACTTTACATACATGATTCTTGATAGACTTTTGGTTTGAGAGAAATCATAACTTATTGAATTTTTCTGGGTACCGTTACGTTGATTGGCTGTCACAAATGGTTGCAGACTATAAGATAACCAATCAGCTTGGATTTGGGAACTCATCGTTATGTCCAGCAAAACATTCTTCAGGTAAACTCCTCTGTAATTTATTGCAGTAGGAGAAATAATTCAAGTTAGTTCATTGTCTGTACACTCTCTCACAGAACTATTCTAAGACTGTGAGGAGGAGGAGAGGGCTACGTGTGTATCCTCTCGAGTTGTTGTAATAAACTGTATCCTGCAACACAGTTAAGTGAGATTGGTGAAAGATCAACAGGTTCTTGAGGACAGTTATAAATATTTACAAGAACATCGTAGACCTGTTACTCTCTCGTCAGGTTTGGCAATGTCTCACAGCGACGCTACATCTTTTCATCATTAATCATTGCACTGCGCTTTTGACTTGGCAGCACCAATGGCAGTTTTGCTTTATGTTATTTTGCCATTTTATTAACTGCTGCATATTGCTTTATCTATGCAGTGCTTACAGTTTT
This sequence comes from Homarus gammarus, assembly GCA_958450375.1. Lineage (NCBI taxonomy): Eukaryota > Metazoa > Arthropoda > Malacostraca > Decapoda > Nephropidae > Homarus > Homarus gammarus. The sequence goes on from CAUDMG010001926.1 coordinate 373,916, forward strand.
GTGCTTAAAGACATGGCCAGTGAAACAATAACATTACAGAGATTAGATTACTGGGACAAAACCCTAAAAATAGTGTATGTATTATGTAACAGTGTGGTAGTTCAGTGTGTATTAAGTACTCTCAAGGCAGTGTATACAACCCTATATGTCTAACTAGCCTTATTCTTATTTGTTTGGTTATCACATTAACATATTTTACTCTGTCTCTAAAATATATCTTTTTAATATCAACCTCTGAGTTTTCTCACAATTGTTCTTCTAATCTGTTTCCTCACACCATCCCTCCTCCAGTTACCTGTCTGCACACTGTCTTTCTCAGAGCAATAACACTTGTAGTCTACCATACCAAACATCTCTTCAGTTAGAGTTTTGTTCTTATAGAAACCTTTGTTTTACTTACTGCAGGCTCAACCAAGTGTAGAGGGCCGAGCTGCCGAGATAGACCCCTAATTATGAAGGTATTGAGCAACACCAGCAACTGTGACAGGACAGAAGCCCATAATTTTGGCAATAATCCTTCATTTCTCTTTTATCTGTCCCTACTTATGTCCGTGTGTAAGACCATGCATGAATCCCTCGCTTAGGAAGAGGCGGTAGTAGCAGCTTCAGTCTTCCGTGACGTTACATATTGCACTCCCATTCAACGTGACTGTGGCTTTTCTCCTGACGGGGTTGTCTCTAGTGTTGATTTCCCCTTCTGTGTCCCAATACCTCCTCTCCTCCCTTGCTCTGTTATCCTGCCTGCTTCTATGGCACCTATCAACACTGTTCTCTCGACCTGTACTTGATGTCCACACCATCTGAGGTCCTCCCACTCCCTGAACTATTCTCTCTGTTGTCTTCTTTACAGTTCATTCTCCTCCTCCTCCTCCTCCTCTTCCTCCTCCTCCTTCTCCTCCTTTGCTACTCTTGCTCTTACTGCATCCACTTTGCCCATAGTGCCCTGGATAGCCCCCCACCTGCCCTCTTACCAGCCCTCTAGCCCATGTAACAGCCCTCTCACCCTCTCTTTCGTCTTCCTTATTATACCTCTCAGTCATCACAGGATTAGAAGGTTATTGTCAAGTCCCGTGCTGTCTGGTGTCTGTCTGTCAACATCTTTCTCCACTTTGGTTCCTCACTAACGAATGCACAGAACCACAGGGAAGCTTGAATGCTCATGACCCTAAGATGTGCGTGTTGATAGCGGCCGGTTAAGAGGGAGATCAGTTAATGAGTTAATGACCATATATTTTGTCCCTCAGCGGCCAAAGAGTCACCCGTATTTTCAGCGGACTTACAGTAGTACTTCCTCCCATCACTACACCCGTACCGTCACTACACCCGTACCATCTCTACACCCGTACCATCACTACACCCGTACCATCACTATACCCGTACCATCACTATACCCGTACCATCACTATACCCGTACCATCACTACACCCGTACCATCACTATACCCATACCGTCACTACACCCGTACCGTCACTATACCCATACCGTCACTACACCCGTACCATCACTACACCCGTACCATCACTATACCCATACCGTCACTACACCCGTACCGTCACTATACCCATACCGTCACTACACCCGTACCATCATTACACCCGTACCATCACTATACCCATACCATCACTACACCCGTACCATCACTACACCCGTACCGTCACTACACCCGTACCATCACTACACCCGTACCATCACAACACCCGTACCGCCACTACCATCTTCCTTATCCCTATGAATCTGTCCCCCGTGTCTCGAACCCTCATATTACCCTCAGGTCATCGCCCCAGCCTGGTGCCGGTAGTGACGACAGAGCATGATCTAGTACTGTACTGCTGTTGTGTCTCACTTGGCTGTTTCTCCCTCCCATAGTGCTGCCTTCTCCTGCTTGTAATACATCTGTCATTAATGCCAGAGATGTGTAGCTTGATATAAATGTCTTATTAGTAGACATCATTTATGTCTGGTAAGGTTGTTTACATCAAGGCACGTTGACCATGTGTGACTGTTGGACTCTGACTCAGACGTTCACTACTGTACTTAATGACCAAACAGCTGGACCAGTAGTGCACGTGTCTTGTGTGACACACAGGGTGTTAGTAAGGCGCCCAGTGTGACACAGGGTGTTAGTAAGGCACCCAGTGTGACACAGGGTGTTAGTAAGGCACCCAGTGTGACACAGGGTGTTAGTAAGGCACCCAGTGTGACACAGGGTGTTAGTAAGGCACCCAGTGTGACACACAGGGTGTTATTAAGGCAATCAAATTTACTGTACACCTGCACGATCACTCTTGGCATAATAAGAGACAGCATCACCTGAGTTAAGGCCGCCGGTGTCTTTACCCTTTGATCAACTGTCTGGGATAAAACCCATCATATTCCATAGAGACTTATATCACACGCTACTACAGTCTTTTTGTTCACATCATCATGGGCTAAACACTTCGAACGCACTAACAGTTCATTATTACTCTTAAAAGTGCTCTGCTGCTCTCCTAACACTGTCCACCTTCCGGCTACCTGTACAGTGGGGCCAACAGTGTAGCCAAATTCCTCAAAAATTGACTATAATAATTAAACAGACTTAACCATGAACGTGAGGTCTTCTCAACAGTAGGAGGAAGTGTTTTACTATCGCCTCAGTACCCCGCTTAAACTGCTTTAACCTCAGCCCCGCCCGGCTTATTCTTCTCAGTACTTCCCTCAAGGTAGTGTCATGCTCAGCTGGAGTAGCACCTCTGACCACAACGTTGTCCACTAATACCGCGACACATGGTAACCCCGCCAGTAGGCTTCTGGAACATGATCACAGCAGAATGAATGTCAAAGGAAAGTCTTGTAAACATTTTATGGCCTTGAGATGTACAGTATTTATTACCATATATTTTTGAGAGGCTTCGCCACGCTCTGTCTGACTGCATTGGCCTGACTCATGTCTTATTTACTGAACAGCTTACAGTCTGACACGGGAGTAAACAATTTATCCACTTTTGGTAAGGATTACTGCTCCTAGGTAGCCACTGTACTCACAATTAACTTAAAATCACTACAAATTCCGTGCCAGTACTGACGTTAAGTAATAAAAGTAAGGCTTGGTCATAATAATAACTTCGACCACTGATCAGGCGGGTTGTGTGAAGTCATAGAAGAGAGAACTGGCTTGAGGCAAACAGAGGATAGGGCGACAACTGTAAACCGTGTGTGTGTAATAATAATAATAATAATAATAATAATTAACGGTTTATTGAAAGAGCTTGGCAGCCAGAAGGCTGAAAATATACAGTTACATATTTGGGGAATGGGTTTCGAATTACAAATAATATACAAGTAACATAAGTGACACAAATAAGACATACAATAACTAGATGTGGAAAAGCTCAAACTACAGTGCATTTCAACATAGTGACAGTGCAAGGAGTAGTGTTTACTGGGAGTGAATACACTGGTTTATTACAAGTTATTGATAATTTTTACAATGGTTGGGACTGGGCTGTGTATGTGTGTGTGTGTGTGTGTGTGTGTGTAATAATAATAATAATAATAATTAACTGGGACTGGGCTGTGTGTGTGTGTGTGTGTGTGTGTATGTGTGTGTGTTCATATCTACAACATAAGTTTATTGTTCTCAGATGCGTATTATCACAAAGAAAATATTCACTAATTCACTTAGAGTCTTGCAATTAAAACATATATTGTACATTATCACAATTAGATTTCAGTTTTGGATTCACATATAAAATCGTGTGGCTTCTCCCTCCATCGGATTGGTGGAAGTAATGTATTTTAAACAATGTCTTCTTTATGCCTTCCCCTTTATGTCTTCATTTTATGCTTTTCTTTGGTTTAATTATAGATCATTTTATTGACAGGAGACATCAGTGCCAAGAACACGGTATCCTCCAACACTGCCACTAGTGAAAAAGAGTATGTGCCCCTCCAACTACTGCTCTCCTCCACAAAGGCTACAGAAATTGACTGCAAGTCCTCAGTCATCTAAGGCGATGGAAGATACATGCTTTGTGAGCGAGCAGCTCCATATTTACAGCAGAGAAACTCAGAATCTTGAAACTGAAGCCACAGAAAACAGAATGTCTTACACCTTGTCAAAAGAAGCTGCTCTCAGTGGCCTGAACACACCAGAGGTAGATGAACACTCTTATGTTGTTGTACACGCAGGAGAGAGTGACGGCAAAAACTCGTGGATTTGTTTGTCACAGGAAAATTCATTTTCAGTCTTTTGCGAAGAAATCAATAAAGAAGAAGATAATTCCCCTTTTAAAAACGTAAAGCGTTGGTCTTTCTGCTACGGTGAAGATGAAAGACTGGAAATTTTACCCAAATCACTTCATAAACATGGCCTGAGAAACAGAACCTGGCTATTAAACCCTTGGCACACGTGGAAAATGCCCCTCTGGAAAAGCCAAGGTGAGTTGTGGTCCAGAATGAAAACTAACGTGTAGTCCAGAGGTACGCGGTCGATGTCATTCGTGTATACATGAACTGTATTGTTTACTGCGAGAGTATGCTCATAGTTATATAAGTAAATGTGAACCACAATGTGTTGTTTGTTTAATGTGTTCTCTTATAAGGACGTGAGAACAAGTATAAGTATCTCACAACTATGCTTTAATGAATTGTTATGTGTGAACTGCAGAAAGTTTAAGTTGTAATGTGTTAAATGTGTATGAGCTGTTCAGAGGATCATGTGAAAATCTATTAGAGATGAAATGACAGCAGAAAATTGAGGTTTTATTGTGCTGAGTGTTTGTACTGTATTATGTAAAAAGTTATGGCTGTAATGCATTACCCGGTGAAAAGATTTTAAAGATTTGAATTACGATTTTTTGAGAGTTGATGTAGGTTTAGTTGAGCTCCAGTAATAATATTGTACAGTGATGAAGTAATGGTTGAATACCAGAGTGAGGGAAGTATCTGGGTGTGTTAGTTCTGCAGAGGAAGTTTACTGAGTGACAATGATCCTCACTACAACTCAAGTCGTTACCATGAATCATGTCATTAACCTCAATGTTGTGTATTATGTCCTTGTAACATTATCGTTGTGTGTTGAGATATTGATCAATATTGTATTTGATCGTAAAGCTTCAGTCCATTTATGTTTAAACAGTCCTGTACGTGCAAATATTATTATTGTACAAATACAAAAATTAGTAAATCATAAACCTCACCTGTAACTGTCCAGTGTTTGGTGAGTGATGCCTTCACCTCCTGACGAGTCTTGTTATGGGTGAGGGAATGAATGATACATACTCTTCAATTATTCTTATTTTTGTGGTAATAAAGATAAGAAAAGTTGGCTAACTCTCGTCACGTGTTGGTGTCAATGTCAAACACTTTTACAGTATAAAGATAAACGTGAGATAAGACCCGAGTGTCTGTGTAAGCTGTCTCGCTTTCTACCTCACGCCAAAGGACTTTTTTCCACTTTTTCTATTGACTAACATTTACCTTTCAGGATCTAACCCAATAGATATTGCCTCACCATTTCTGCTCTCTTAGTTTTCAATGAATAATAACATTCACTTGTTACATGTTCCTGTATGTTACACAGTGCATACCTTGATAGGCGCACTATACTATAACGGCAGTGTAACAATTATATGTGGTCTTGAAACGCTTTTGTAACTAATAGTATAAGTCGGTCTTCACTTCTCAGAGCAGTGAACAGAAAATGTAGATCACAAAAACTATGAAATACCAGGACGGTGATAGAAGACAATCACTGCATGACCCAACATTTACTTGGGACCTTTTGATGGAGAGCCGCATAATATTTATTCGAGTTAAACTCCCAGTCTCTGTTATATACAATAATACCTTTTAGCAATGTTGAAATCATTTACCCAATTCAATAGACTGAGAAATGATTGTTAGAAATGTCAAGTGAAATTGTTTAATTCGTGTAATTGTTTTGTCTCAGAGGGTAAGAGCGAAAGAAAATGCGGCGGTGTTAAGTGATGAAGTGTGGGATTGTACAATAGAGAGCCAGAGTGAGAGAGCCAGAGTTACCATATCTGTATGGGGAGGAATAAAGGGATCCAAATAGAAAGAGGAAAATAATTAAGTAAGAGATGAAATAAGCTGTAAGAAAAATTAATAATACTAAGTTGAGAAAGTAGATGAATTTATTAGAGAAATTATGAGGAGGGGAAATGCAACGGCAGTAGTGCAGTGGAGTGTAAACGTAAGAGGGATGAGTTGTAAAGTAATGTCAAAGAGAACACATTGTTCCTGTATAAGATTGAAGGATAGTGTAAAGGCGTCATTATGGAGAGAGTTAGTGGTTTGAAGAGAGTTTTGTGGGGATAAAAAGTTTGAAATTTACTTAAAACGTTCCAAAGTACTGTACCAACAATCTCTGGGCACTTTAGCTAAGATGAAGTGTGTACCAAATGTCCCTCTTTACGGTGGAGGATAGGAAGACCTTGCTGGAGCAGCTATGGACTGGATAAATCATAAAAGTTAGTCACCAGAAAAATTTACGAAATATTGTAAACGTTTGGGATAATTGGAGTCTAGCTGAATACTCCTGTGTTTGTATTGAGTTTAGAAAGTTAGTATTTGTTTGTGTGTGTGTGTTGGGAGGAAGGGAACTGCTCCAGCTTGTATATTATTAAACCTTACAACTTAAAACATTACAAAGTTATGTTCTGGCTAACTCCCTCCAAGTGAAGGAGGCATAATACCTGTTCTCTTGTGGAGCAAATTTGGGCATTACTAATTTGCTTTATATGGCCAGTGCCACAAACAAACAAATGTTTGGATTTGAACATTTGTAGTCAAAGGTTAAACGTGGTGGTTGAACATTAGTGATGTACTACAGAACTTTCATAACTTGTAGTACAATGTGTAACTGAACAATATATATTCTATTATCTCTATTTTTCCTGAAGGTGTGTCCTCGTGTTTAGGCTGTACAGTGCTGCATAGATATTGGTTTAGGAAGTCAAGTGTGTTGTCCGGATGACCACAACAAATTTGTCGTCGATATTTTGCATTGCCAACTTTTTTCTATTTTCTTGTCATAATAATCTATTGAAGTACCGTATGTCTATTAACTTGTGTCATTGATATGTACGTGTTCATTGATCTAAAAATGTGTTAACTCTACACCATTCCCGAACACTGTACAGTCACCGACCTCTTGTGCTGCTCCGTCAACCCCAAGATTCAGACTCACAAACCTGAAGCAGTAGACACAGGCATTAGTCTGTCCACGGATGGTTCGGCCTCACGAGTCTGATTCTCGGAGTTCGTGAGCAGCAGAAGAGGCGACAGGACTCGTTTGTGACTGTACGTGGAGTTATAATGTTCCAAGTTTCTTAAGATATTCAGGTTGTTTACACACATTTCTCACGTACACTGTTTGCTTTATTGGACTATATAAATTTCCTGCAAGTGTTTACAAAACATTTAGATGTTTATCGTAACTATAGATATTTGTTGAGTATATAGCGAATACAATTTTCTGATACACTAAATTAAATACATTAGATTTACTTAGAAATGTTATATACTTTCCTGTAGGTAGTTCAGTCATCGAGTGTTTGAAATGTTGCTTTTAATGTTTACAGTAAAGTGTTTAGTTTCATATGGATAACTTTCATTTACGGTAATTATTCAAGAAAGAAGATAGAATATTCTATTAAAATATTGCATAGCCTAAAGAATCTCCACCCCAGCTTATTTCACCTAACGATCAATCACCCTAACACTAACCTATCCTATTCTATCATATCTTCCCCTAACCTAACATATCCTAACCTAACCTAACATATCCTAACCTAACCTCATTCCCCTAGTGTTACATGGTTCATATAAATAAATACATAAGCTTTACACACTGCAGGTAATTACTTAAGCTATGCCACCCAAATTTAAGATGAAAGAATATATTTACGTTTAATTTTATACTACGATAAATATTTACTCACACAGATAGATGATTTAGGAGTCTTGTCTGATGTATGTTAGGTGTTAAGAATCGATTGACCAGATACAGTTTAGTTAATGTTGCTAATCTTATTGTGCCGCTGTGAGAGAACCACCGTTTTCTTTCTTAACTTGTGGAAATTAATAGAAAACTAATATTCGAGTAATTATACCTATAACTAAAGAATTATTTTTATAGATCATTACAATAACACGCGGGGAAATATTTACTGTATGTACAGAATAAACAAACAAAACTGAAACTAAAGATGATTCACCTACATCAGTGGTGGGGGTTTGTTAAAAGCTAAAGTGAGGCGTCATGTGATAAAGTTTGGGAACCACTGTTAGGAGTACAGTACTTGAAGTCTTTCCTGAAGACCCGTCTAAATATTCTACCTACCGTTTCCTCATGTCGTGTACAGGTCTTCCCGAGTCAGTAGTGTGTACCTAATACTGTACGTCATTATACAGGGTGTCTCAATAATGTACACACACACATCCTTAGAGATTTTCGTGGAGACTGTGTTAATGTTTGTATTACAACAGCAACAGTGTCCTCACCTGTGGGGGACCTCACACATCAACAAGTGAGGGCGATGTTGATGTGATATAAACATTCATGAGAAGTCCACCAACAATTGTTTGGCAGTGTGTATTAATGTTCTGAGACATCCTGTACTTATAGTTCATAGTAAAGCAAACTGAATCCAATCCATATATATATATATATATATATATATATATATATATATATATATATATATATATATATATATATATATATATATATATATATATATATATCACTTAACTATTGTAGTGTAGATTAATAATGTCATGACAAGAATAACCACTCTCAAAACATATTTTATACTGGACTGCATCATATAATACTGTGTCCATCATTCTGAAAGGAGTGCAACAGAGAGAAAATATTTTCTGATTATAATGGTAATTAGAATGAACTAAAAGTGGTTGTGGAATTGAAAAAATAAACCTTTATTTTTTTATAAATTCCAGTTTACCCGTTCCATTTAAATACAATATAATTATATACTGTAATGTGTACAATTATATAACCATACCTATTTATAAGAGACATGTTAGATATTAGTAATGTATCGATATTAAGATGATATCAAGTGTATATTGTTTAAGTGGTGCACCAAACAAGAACTCCCAGACTGAACCCTCACACTGGTCGCATACAGTAGACCCTCCAGGTACATTAACAGCCATATTCACCACCTGTACGGCACCACTCTCTAATAATAATAGCTTATAGGTGTACAAATATTACATCGTCTATAGTACAATATAATGGAGCCCTGCAGCTACACGAAGACAAGCACCAAACACTTCAGTAATCACTCATAGGCTGTACCACATAAGGCCCCCCCCCCCCTCTCCTTTCATGCCACACACCAGCCATATACACCACTCCATACATGCCACACACCAGCCATATACACCACTCCATACATGCCACACACCAGCCATATACACCACTCCATCACGGTGATCACGTGGTAACTGTTCTTCATTTAGTTGTTTAGAGAAACGAAAACGGACATAATTAATAAAAGGAGTTACTGATATACGTGGAGAGTGAGTTGTGCTATGCTGTACTGTGCTGTGCTGTGCTGTACAGTACTGTTGTCAGGTACTGTACTATAGTGGGGCGCTACAGGACCACATCTGAGGGTGTGGTCGGGGAGGAACAAGGTGTGCACCAACTTAACCATCTTCATCTACTTAGGGATGTGCCATAACTACCTAATTTGACACTTTAATTTTTAACCTAGTTTTAATATTTTTTGTGTTTAATATTTTATGAATAGTTTTTATCATTAGCATTTGTGTTTTATCACTAATACATTGAATCCAAGTTGTTATACTCTAGGTAAGGTTTACTTCTTGTAATATCTTTGGTATATTTTATAATAAGTAACAAGTATGTACAGTGAAACTACTATCTAACGAACTATAGAGATGAAGGTTCGTTATATAGAGGGTCTGTTAGATGTGAAACCACTATCTAACGAACTATACAGAGATGAAGGTTCGTTATATAGAGGGTCCGTTAGATGTGAAACCACTATCTAACGAACTATACAGAGATGAAAGTTCGTTATATCAAGGTTCTGTTAGATGTGAAACCACTATCTAACGAACTATACAGAGATGAACGTTCGTTATATCGAGGGCTCGTTAGATGTGAAACCTCTATCTAACGAGCTATACAGAGATGAAGGTTCGTTATATCAAGGTTCTGTTAGATGTGAAACCACTATCTAACGAACTATACAGAGATGAAGGTTCGTTTTATCGAGGGCTCGTTAGATGTGAAACCACTATCTAACGAACTATACAGAGATGAAGGTTCGTTATATCGAGGGTTCGTTAGATGTTAAACCTCCGTCTAATATTCATGGACATTTCGCTGTATGTGTAATTTTGCTGCAATACGTCATAGCAAATTAACAAATCCCTTTTTTATATTATTTTTATTATTTCCCTCGGTGTTTAAAGGTCATATTATACAGCCACTATTCCGTGTTAAGTCAAATAGGTTATGTAATATGTCTTTAACTTACAAACCCAAGTTCACAATGTAAATTATGTTTCATGTTTTTTATCACAGAAGTATGGCACTATTTTTCATTACTACACCATGGTGCTGTCATCAAGTCGTACACCAGATAAAAAAATCATTAAATAGGTTGTCCAGGTAATATAATAATCAAGGTAATATTAATTAATGAACTATGAGTAAGATTACCTGTTTATAATCTAGTCAGGACTTGTCACTGAAATAACAAGTCGTAGTTTACCTTGACGCCCCTTCACCGCGGCCCATGTTTACAAGCAAATGATTAAAATAGGTCATATTCTGGTAAATCGTCGTGAAAAGCCTAATATGGTTATTAATTCCCATAATGATGGCTAACAAATCTTTACCCCAAGATATAATACCAAACAATATATTTATATTTTGTAAATTATATGTACTGTATTGGAGATTAGTTTAATAGCTTATGTTTGACTTGGCCAATATCAGAACTGTTAACAAATACTGTATGAAACATATATGGGGATTACAGACTTGTGAACATATTGACAATGATAAATACTGAAAGTTTATAATGACTGTTTGTAGTATTGTACACAGTGGATTAAATGTTGAATGTTGTTATTTTTTTTATTCTCATGATTAAATGCCCATTAACTTATTTAACAAACATCTAGAATTATATGCCACCCAAGATGTGAACCAATGGCTAAATACTCACAAGTATATCTAACCAAACCTTAATATGCTCTCTACTCACAATCTGACCCTCGTGAGAAGTATATGCACTGATCAGCATAATATCGTACAAAACAAAAACTGCTCGTGTAAAGTTGTAATGGTCTGTATGTGTGTTTAGTTGTTGGCCTCCCAGTGAGAGTATGCATGCATGTGTGAACTGGGGAGATAGATGTAATATAAAAGGCCTCTGTACGTACATATTGCTTACTAGTGTGTGTGTGCGTGTGTGTATGTGTGTAGCTGTGTAAGAACGAGTTACAGTGTGAGTAGTTGCGTCTGAGTGCGTGTGACTTTATGAGTGTGTGAGTGGCAAAGATAAGTCAGTGATGGAGTTAGTGAGTGGATGAAGGCTGAGTAGGTCGACACCAGTGAGTTATATACACCAAGACACACCTTCAGGTAACACCCACTCGTATGTACAAAAACTCTTTGGGAAATTTTCACTCAGCCTCCCAATGGCTTATGAACTCTACCCAAAATACGAGTCATTAGCTTCTTCATTACAGCGACGCCACTTTTAATATTCCATTCGGCTACTCCTTGACCTCGGACAAATGGGGTTAAGATGTTTAGCCATGGGGTGAGGTGGAGGGTTGACGTTGTGAGCTACCGAGGTCAGCTGACTCACAACTTCCAACACCGTGTGAATGAGTGATTAAGAGGCCGGTCAGGGGGTGAGCTAAGTGTCTGGATATGAGTAATTTTAAGGGATTGAGTTACGGTAGCGAATGATTGAGTGGGAGAGTGGTGAGTGAGTGAGTGAGTGGAGTGTGTGGTGAGAAGGAATGGGTGTAGCAGTGAGATTTATTAAGATAACAGATGGGTTAATGGACAAGAGAGAAGATTGAGGGTTTGTTTTTGTTTTTTACGGGGATTAGCCCACCCGGGCACAGGCCACTGGCCTACATCGGGGCCTGAGGGGTTGATAATGTAATTAATAATAATAATAATAATAATAATAATAATAAACCATAAATAAATACAAAAATGAAAATAGATCAAACGTGAGAAACAATAAACAGTAAGTATGTTGTGTTGTCAATTGTAAGTGAAACAATTGAGTCCCTGCAATTGTGTGTAAATGGGGCAGAAAGTCAGATCAGCAACCTGGGACTTGGTCACATATAGCAGCAGGGTCTACCATTAGACAACACATTATGCTTCCAATATCTTCCCAGGCGGTAGTACCTCCCTGTTTGGTAGCTGCCTACTACCTACAGGTAATTTCAGAACAAATAATGTAACTTAATACTTGATGTGAGTCTTTTATGTGCTAGTGTGTGTATCTAAAGCACTTGTATGGTCATCCTGTGCTTAAATTAATAAATTCCTCGTTGTTTCAAATATATAACACATAATTTATTCAAAGAAGAACTGTAATACAGAACTGAAAGAACTTGTGTATTACTAACAGATACAAATGCCTTTAAAAAAGAACAGGTTACACTGAAGAAATAAAATAAAAAATAGATGATGTTCAGGCTGCTACTATAGTAAGCTGCCTACCGAGCTGGAGTTGTGTCCACCTGGATATTTACACTGTGGCATCCATTAACCTGGCCAAACCTAACCTAACCATATATAGGTTAAGTTAAGTTAAGTTAGGCTAGTTTAGGTTACATTGATAGATGCTACAGTGTAAATATCCCGGTAGACCAACTCCATCTCGGTAGACCAACTCCACCCCGGTAGACCAACTCCACCTCGGTAGACCAACTCCACCTCGGTAGACCACATACTGTAGAGGCACCGAACATGTGATATACTGTATTTTTATGAGTTAAGAGTTTTAGTTAAATACCCAATGTTAAACAATTATTCCATATATGTGTTTGCAGTGCATTTGCGTTAAATTGCCTTGGAAACGGACACCCGTTTCCATTTGCAGTTGCATAATGTCTTACACAGCGAGAACCGGCAGGAAAGGTGGCTCCCAGTGCATCGAAGCTACGACGCTATTTATATGAACAGGATAATTTGCTATTAATTATCCTGGTTTTGTATAAGATCATGAGTGATGCAAATAGAAAACTGTCAAGGAAACATACATGGTGAGTGAATAAATTGTTGCTGGATCGGTCCAAACATGAAACCTACAGTACTTTGGTAAATGAGCTAAGCTTGGATGAAGACAAATTCAAAGAATATTTTCATCTGAGCAGACAACAATTCTCACATGTTTTTCCTTTGGTTGAGGAGGATTTGGTGAAACACTGCAGGAACAGAGAAGTCATTTGTCCAAGGCGGCGACTTGTAATATGTATAACAAAATTCATGCATAATTACAACATAGGAAATAATATGGACCATAGATAAATAATAAGTGACACAAAAATTTGTATTCCAAAGAACCTTTTATTGAGACCACTATGCATACTTAATTACCTGATTAAATCACCCTTTCTAGGTCTCTAAAATGTATTATATTAATGCATTACAAAAATAGGTATTTTGGGGTATATATACCGAGTGAACTGATGAAATAGTTGTCAAGTTCTAATAAGACTGCAGATAAATGCTGTATAAAATGAAGCTTTTTGTTGGTCACATTCCCCTCACTTATCTGTGAAACTCATAGCCATGGTGATTGATGTCTGGGTGAGGAGAGCAACAACTAGTGACATCACAGTGTGGATTCCCTCGTCCCTTTCCATGTGGTTGTGTTTCAGTAACTACAGGGAGACTGAAATGAACTACAAACTAATGACTCTAACGCAACAGGAAACAACCTTGTCAATTCAATATGTTCTATTTTGGGCGCCACTACTACCGTATGAATGGAATCCTAGCCATATCTCTTCTATTTTAGAATTTTTTTGTTTTTTTGCGTAAAATTCGAGGACACAGGAATACATTATTTGATAGAAAAAATCAGATTTCACCGTCAAATAATAATATATTGGTATTTATTTGAGACTCGACCTAATGACATCTATAGTTCGCTGACCTCTTCTGAGTGAGTGAGGTGTGTAAGTATATTAAACTAAATATTGATAAAGTTACCATTAAAGAAGTACATCAAACAATATCTAAGTTATATAAAGAAAACAGTTTAATTAATCCCATATCAATTAAATCAAGTTAATAACAAAAACCATAACTAATTAAAAAACACCTGTTTATCCTACCATACAGTAGTTACCTGTTTATATAAAATATCTCCTATAAATTAAGATCAATACCCCAATAACCTAACCACATTATCAAATTAAAGAATAATTAATGATTTACCTTCATAAAAGAGATTATAATAGACATAAATTAATTAGACTCACAGAGGTTCATCCTACACCATGTTTACAAATACACAGCAATGGCGGCAAAGGATGTGATAGAGCTTGATTCTGCTTCTTCTGACGATGATTACCAGGTTAGTTATATTATGAGAGAGGAATCATTATTAACCTGATATATAGTTAGTATAGAATTAATGGGAATTAGAGAAAAATTGGTATCTTGGGTATTTGATGATTTATTAAAGTAGTGGGGAGATTTATCACCTTGGGCTTGGGTGGTTAAGGGTGATTATTTTAGGGATAATTTAGAGTTAGATTAATAGTAGAGGTTAATTTGTTGGTTTTGGTGTAGTTAGGTTAGGTATATTAATTGGAATCTTTATTATATTGGCTTAGGTTAGGGTTTAAAAGACTTGATTTTTGAAGTTCAGATGAATGGTAATATAACTACATGAGTCATAGTGATTTAATGTTTGGAGATTGTTGTATATATTAAGTGTTTTTCATTGTGTTGTATGGATAGACCTTAGTTTGTATCCTAAATGTATGGTGATCTTAATTTATTGAAGATTATCACTTTTGGATAAGACTCATCAGTGACCATAATGGGAATTGATAACCAAAGTAGGTTTATCTTATGTTCCTCATGGTGATTTGATAGAATATGATATACTTTTGGTTGTTTATATATATTTAAGGATTTACTACCATGATTTGGAAATGAGGAAAAATGTGTGGGTTAAAACACACATAAAACCACCAAACAAACCTGTGATAACTTGACGTAACCTTCCTTCACCTACAGAAAGTCTTAATGATACAAAATTATTTTAACCGGTGACGGAGGAAAAGGTGATACCGTTCTCGTTTTTGCGTGTTTTCAATGCTTAAGTAACGAGGAAGCCGTACCTTGACTGATTACGTCTAGTTGAAATTTTGTGCATTCGTAAATATATAATATTCCGTGAAAATGTTTTCAGTGAACTTAATTACCTTGTTGCATCCTCTTCCTGTCCAGATCGCATGCAACAGACATAAACACATTTGGTTGTGTATGAAATCACATTCACAGAATCACTTTAAGCACGTCCATCAGAGATAAGTTCAATCCGTGGTTTTGTGTTTGTGTGTTTTATCCCAACATTTTCCCTCATCAAAATCCTGCCCCTTTGAAAGAAATTATTGTCGTTACTAGTGTTAAAAGGGTCATATCTCCATAAATAAGCATAAGCGAAGAAGATAAAAATCATATTCTTTAAAATTTTGTTAGGGTGTCAAATGAGTCTTTACCAAATACGTTATTTTGAAATACAGTACTTAACCACAGTTGAGTGCCTGAGCAACATGAAAAATACCATTTTCGTAACATTATCCTTAAAAAATTCTGTCCTGAAATATATGTATGGCTGTGTCTTACCAGCTACTGCTACATTATTTTGTTTAATGAACAAACCAAACCTAGCTACCTAATTTAACCAATGGTAAGAAAAAGTTAGGTAGGTTAGGTAGATTAATGTTATCACTGATAAATCAGGTAAATTTTTGCTTTAGGACATGAGTCAATAGGGGTTGACCAGTATGTTTTCCAGTGTATTTTGGTGTGTTTTAAGTGAATCTGACTTTCATTATGGGCGAAAATTACTTGTTTTTGCCCCACCCCAACCCCCCAACGGTAATGAGGGAGAGCTTGGGAAATCTAACCTAACCTAACGTACCTAACCTAACAACATAACGTAACATAACCTAACGTAACCTTACCTAAGCCCTAGCTGGGCAGAGCCCCAGTAGGCCTAGCTTAAACTAACCTAACACTCAACAGACAGGGAGAACACCATGATTATGCAGGAATTGGATAGCATGATCATCTTTCTCATAAAACTCGGCAATAAACTTACAATAATCATAGGAGCACGAATCACACCCAACCTCCACCACGGCCATTGTCAGACTGGTGATTGAAATTCAAATCCGTATCCGGGCTGCTTTCCTTGAAAAAATTCAAATGTGATTGGTCGAAAAAAATTTGCGTGATGAGATCGATACATCATTGGTCACGACTGGATGACGTCAGTCAACATTGCGCATTCGTGATGTAAACGCACTCATAATTAACTGTGTTTCACGCAGATTTCACAAACGAAGACTGAAAAGTACGTAAAATCAATTAATTCAATTGTGTTGCTATTTTCCATTTCCGAATGGTAAATATGGGGTTTAAAATGCTCAGAATAGGGAGATCTAAATGTTTCAGTAGTTTATAACTTTGGGGCGCACTGCATCCAAAAGTCAAATAAAACCATAAATCATATACAGTACTGTTGCAGTAGCCGGAGATGCTGCTGTTCATAATAAAGGTTGAACTTTCTCATAGTGCCTTCACTCGAACTTTGCACCTGAGTCTAGGGTCAGTTTGTAACAAGACAGCAGATAGGTTGGCAGACTGACATGCGAAGAGTCACTACAGTTATTTCGCATTTAATCTATTTTATTTATTCCCTGATATTTTAAAGGATAATAACTCTTCTCTTGATCTCTGATAATTTCTGCACTTGGAGAAGCAGAAATTATCATGTGAAACGCATTGTTAATAAAAATATAAAGAGAACACAATGAACAAGTTAGGGACGTAAACTGCTCTTTGCTGCGTGACGTCACATAGTGCGGTGGAGGATGTCAATTAAATTTGTAATCTTGTTTTTTATTGGCTTATCATCATTGTGTACACCAAAAATTGTCATTAGAAATATTTTTGGGGTCTATGAAAAAATTTGGTCTGATTTATGACAAATTAATTTAAGAAAGGTCTCTCAGGGATGGAGTCAGGGATGGAGTCATTTTATTAATTGGCAAATGCCTGTAGTTTGGAATAAGATGTTGGTGTGGTAATGAAATAGACACTATACTGCGATAACCTGAGCACTGTAATAAAGAACACTGAATCACAATGTTGTAATTACCAATATTTGATGTCTTACAGCATCAAAACATCCATTCTGGTTTTACAAAATCGCTTCTCACAGTTACAAAAATTTGCCAGCATTTGGATGGCGATGCATCTTAACGGACTCTGATGAAAACGAACCACGACCCAAGAAAAATGACTTTGACGCCTGGACTTTATGACCTCCTTACTGTACACTAGCTTGTTTTATATCTATATTGAAACAGTTTATTTAGCCAGAAAAATACTGACACAGAGTGGACAATTAGAACAATATTGACATGACTGAGTCAATTGAAAACCTGAGCTCTTAGTGGCAACTGATATATACTGTACATTTATCTCACTTTTGGCTGTAAAGGAGTTGTAGCGATATAGAGTATATTATTTGTTTTTAATTAAGAAAAATAAACCACATCTTGCCTGTTGAAGGTCTAGTGACTGGAACTCCTGTAAGGGGTATAATGGGGGGGGGTATGCCCCCCCCCCCCTCCCACTCCTCCTGGCTATGGACTTTATGTGATTTGATACGGAAAATTTCTTCTAATATTGCTTAGATGTCTAAGACTCCATCAGGCTTGATGAAACTGATATTTTATACTGTTCATAAACAGCCTCAGGTTGTTGTGATATAACATTAGATTTGGGTGTAAAAATTTTAACTACCAAATGGGATAAGTACCCCTAAATATTTCTGTTTTATTTTAGACCTCCAGTAAATGAATAAGATATAATGAGAAACCACTTCAGTACTGTTCAGTATTGGGCACCACTGTGGTGTAGAGAGACAGTCATGGTTGAAGTGACTTGCCCTGCTTCATAAATTAGTCACTGTCTGAGAATAGATATGAACCCATAGCTAACATTTCAGTCTGCCAGTTTAGCCACTTGGTCATGCCATATATCTATACATATGTGTGCACTACTAAACAGTAATAGGAGCTAAAAGTTACCATCTTCAGTGAGGAGCTAAAAGTTACCATCCTTAAGTCTTAAGGTCAAAGGTCATAAAATATTTTACTTTCAGGAACCTCCTAGAAAGCCTATTGGGTGGAATTATCAGTTAACCACATCCAAAGATGAAAAGGTTAGTAAGTGATCGTTGCTTGGTGGACCCGGCACAAGAGTGGTGTGTGGTGCTGTACTGTACCATGTTGGGAAATGCTATCGTGTGTAGTTCTTATTTTTTTTTTTCAAGACATGACTGATGTAGAGAAGCTAAACATTACCTCTACCAGTACTGTACAATACATTGGCTAAAGGCAGGTCCTGTAGTGAGTTCTTTATGTTTTGTCTTTATCACTGTTCTTTGCCTTTGCTACACAACCTAGAATATATAAAGGCTTCTTAAAGATAAAGTCGGCTCTATTTCTCAGTTTTTATATTCTATGTTTATCATTTATAACCTTGGTACATTACTACTGTACCATAATTTGTATTTTTTTTATAATACCTGCATAAAAATTGTAGAAGGCAACAGGGAACTTACACGAGTGGAAATTTTTGTGTACATAAGAAGTGTCATTAGTTGTGGTGATAGATGTGCAGTGGAAATTAAAACAAGAACAGGTGAGGTAATAACAGCTGTGTGTGGTCGGGACTGTTGTATGGGTTATGTAAGTACAATCATTCAAAAAAGTCTCGTGCTGCTCCACGAACACAAAGATTCTGACTCGTAAACCTGAAGCAGTAGACACTGATGTATTATTCTGTCCATAAATGCTTCAGATTTATGAGTCTGAATCTCAGGGTTTGTGATTCAGGAGGTGAGGCGACAGGATTTGTGTGGGTGATTGTGCACCGTAGAGGATAATAGATTGCTGTAGGTGTATATCACAAATTGAATGGAATTTACTGTATGAAATAATGGTTATGGACTATTTCTCTGTGTCAGATTTGCCGTTGTTTTGAAGGCTGCTGTTGTATGTTATAATGTGTGCACTAATTTGCTTCAACTTTCATACACTTACAGGAGAGGAAGACCGGGAAGGCAAACGGCGCAGTTGTTCACAGGATCGAATACACGAGCGACGACCTCGAAATTGTCGAAGTGAAGTCGGATTCGAGTGTGTCCGAATTTCCCAAATCAACAGTCATCAAGCATTTCCCGCCCTCCAGTACACGAACAGAAATTCGTAAACAGATCCGCAACACTACCCAGAAAACCATCGGAGACTTCTTCGGAAACGGAAGATTGAGTAAGAAGAACACGGAGAATGCCAAGAGCGATGGTGACGCAGAGTCAGGTAACTGTGTCAAGGAAAGAAAAGGTAAATCAAAGGAAGAAACAGATATATTGAATTCAGAACAAGACAGTGCAAAGAATAAGGAGGAAAATGCGGAGGAAAATAGTGAAACAAGCATAGCAGCACTGGAGAATGTAAGTACTGTACAGTATTGTATCCTCAGAACTAACTTTTGATTTGTTGAAACTCTTTGTGGCAAGTTGGTTTATTTTTTCATATTATTACTGTATGTCCTGTTGTTCGATGATGATCTTTACCTGCCAACACACCGAGCATACAATCACTCACCACTGAGACATCAGCCATGCCCACAACTTTACACATATACAACAACAACAAAAACGGTTATAAGAATAAAAAAATGAAACACCATACTGTATATTTAAGCGAGAATAGTTGCCATCACACACACACACACACACACTGATAAATTAACGCTCAAACTTTGACTTCCACATTGAGTCTGAAATGGTGCAGAATCTCGTTTTCCTTTGATATAGTACAGAACCTGTAGTTGTAACTCTATGTATATATTTTATATATAGTTTTATGTTATATATATTTTGAGATAAGAGATCCCTTTTTAAGTGAATATGGCATCACATGATTTAAATTTATGATGCCAAATGTATTACTGTACTGTATATGTACATTATGCAAATCAGCCAACCTTCCACATCAAATCAATCAACCTTCCACATCAAATCAGTCAACCTTCCACATCAAATCAATCAACCTCCCACATCAAACCAATCAACCTTCCACATCATACCAATCAACCTCCCACATCAAATCAATCAACCTCCCACATCATACCAATCAACCTCCCACATCAAACCAATCAACCTCCCACATCAAACCAATCAACCTTCCACATCAAATCAATCAACCTCCCACATCAAATCAATCAACCTTCCACATCATACCAATCAACCTCCCACATCAAATCAATCAACCTCCCACATCATACCAATCAACCTCCCACATCAAACCAATCAACCTTCCACATCAAACCAATCAACCTTCCACATCAAATCAATCAACCTCCCACATCAAATCAATCAACCTTCCACATCATACCAATCAACCTCCCACATCAAATCAATCAACCTCCCACATCATACCAATCAACCTTCCACATCATACCAATCAACCTTCCACATCACTTTTCTATCATGTTTCTTTTATATCCATAAATGCCCAAGAGTCTCTGGCAGGAATGGTTGTCAACTTTTTTCCTATCAGTAACCAGCCCACAGGTAGTTGAAGGGGTTTTACCAAATATAAATAAAAGAAGTAGATAGATAATTAGTTCACTATATTAGTACTAAGATGTCTGTACCATTTCAGTTTGTGAGTCGGTGGGAGGAAGTCAAATCCAGTAAGGACGACCACAAGATCCGAGACAAATTGTGGAAGTATTACTATATGGCTCACTCCAGCTACTCTCATTCCAGGTATTGTACAACCCACCAGACTAAGTCCTATCAGTCCTCTCTCGCTGTGAACCTGTGAATCTGTAACATGTCACAGTGCACCTTCTATGAACCTGTGAATCCGTGACATGTCACAGTGCACCTTCTACGAACCCAACAGTGTGTGGTGTCAGATTCACAGGTTCATGGATGGGAAGGAGAACTGACAGGATTTTTTGGGTGGGTGTATCTTGAAACATCACTCACACACCAGTTACTTATTACACTTGCTATTGTTTATATTTTATCAAGAATTGATTACCTTTTAGTATATAGGGTGTTACTAAATTACCTTTTTTTTTCTTTCTTGAATGTGAATAGAAGATTAACTAACAGACAAAGACACTTGGTAACAACTTGTAACCCAACTCAGTTTTTATTTTATTTTTTATCTGTCAGAAGACTTTCACATCTGTACCATAACCTCTCATTTTGTGGTGTTTTTTACGGATGTACGTTAGCTACCCGGTTACATTAGGGGTATACCAAAGGTGATTTTTATTGCACACATTTAAGATAAATTGCGGAACTATGGACGAGGATAATGGACTACCATCTTTATTCTGAATGTGGATTGAAATTGAATGTCATTTATATTTTGGTTTTCAATTACTTTTTTTGGCTTCATTCAGCACAAATTCATACAGCATGAGATTTTTTGGAATGTATCTCTCGTGTTAAGTGGAGTCAACCTGATCTGTACAGTACAATAGAATAAAATAATATTCAATAAACAGATGATGCATACCTCTATTTCTTATGCATTACTGGAATAACTATTAACATTTTACACTCCAAAAGAAGCTTAACTGACCAGTGTGTGTGTGTGTGTGTATGTGTACAATAATTGGTCTGCTTCTATATGATGGATAAACTAATGGGATGGTGTACAAAACTGATATGTACTGTGAAGCTGACATGATACACACACACACACACACACACACACACACACACACACACACCACCAAAGGGTCAAGACGTACCTGGCACTCCTCTCGGAGCAGCCAGGTCAACTGTTAAATTGGCCCATACCAACTCCCTCCCCTGAACCCTCCTCCCCACCGGAATATCAACAAGTTCTCGCCAGAAGTTACAATTTCATTTAGGAAAGGAATGGAACCAGGGTTAAACAGAGGTGAACAGTGCTTAAGTCAGTGAAAACAACTCAACAGTAACAGTCGTACCCAAGTTAACCTTCACACAGTGAGGTCCCAGGTACCCAGTGATAACTGCCCATGAGACCCAACAACAACCAGCGATGTGTTAATCCGTCTACGATAGGAAGGCCTGGGACCACACCTCACTCATATAACACCATCTGTGAGAGAATTACTACACCACGTCAGGTCCCTCATAACACCATCTGTGAGGGAATTACTACACCACGTGGTCCCTCATAACACCATCTGTGAGGGAATTACTACACCAAGTCAGGTCACTCATAACACCATCTGTGAGGGAACTCTACACCACGTGAGGTCCTTCCTAGCACCATCTGGGAGGGAGTTACTACACTACATGTTTGCTGTTCAACACCTACATTAATCTGTATGTTCCTTTACCTTTCTCTAATGAAGGCTTTTGTTAAACCACCAATGTATGTAATAAGTCATTTATGTCCAATGTATATTTTCAGCCTTCGGGCTGCCGAACTTTTTCAATAAACTGTTAATTATTATTATTATTATTATTATTATTATTATTATTATTATTACACAGTACTGTAATGGTACCTGGCAAATAGACAATCGTCCATGTCTTACTGTATTTGGGAATAGCGAAATTTCAGTTTGAATTTATTTATGATTGTGTGGTATTGGGTCAAAACTCTTGATTTTTATTCAGTGTTATTATATATATTAATGTGTTAAGCTTATATTTGGTCGTTTGTTCTAACAGAAAGTTCATAAGCATGATTGAGCGAGCAACACGGAAGGTCTCCATAGACAACATCTATGTGATAATAAAGGACATTTTGGACAGTTTGAAGCGCTATAAAGATTTACCCTACCAAGCACAGGTAAGATCAATGCTTCTTCATGATAGCTTCATATATTGTAATTTATGAAGTACACTCTCTTGAAGTCAAGTAATTACTGTGAGTTATGTACGGTATGTATCTGGTTTTCAATTGTGTGTTGTGAAGTGCAGTGTGAGGGATTGTGTGTGTCTGTGAGGGTATTTATGGGGGATTGTGTCTTGACTGACTCTCATAACCTAATCTGTATAACCAGTAATTCACAGTACTGTACTACAGCAGGTAGTATAATCATGTGGAAATGCAAAAATGTTTTTGGCTTGACATAGAAACATATGTTTATGGTCAAATTGTCATCATAGGTACAGAAATAATATCCAGTGTAGTAGTTTGGAAGCATCTACAGGTGCTCCTCTACTTACGAACGAGTTACGTTCCTGAGGCTTGTTTGTAAGTCCAACTTTACTCTTGTAGATACCAAACATATTGTAAAAAATGAAAAGATTATGTATATTTAGTAGAGCTATACCCTTTAGTACAGCCTTAAAACCTGGCTCACTCTTCTCCTCTTTGGTAATGTTTGTTCTATCTGAAATTTTCTTGAAAAAATCCAGTCTCATCCATATTAAACACCTGTTCTGGCAGGTAACCCCCCTCAGTGATGATGTATGTATCTCTTAAAGTTTGTAAGTTGACTTTCTTAAGTAGAGGAGCACCTGTACTTCATTGTCTCAAAAACTCCGCAACAGAATTCCTCAAAAGTTACAGTTGATTTAATATGGTGGGTCGATTTGCTAAAGAGACTGTGTTGTCTGATATTCCAGGTGTGTGATACAGAAATCTGCAGCATGTGATGTGGATTATAACTTTTTATTCAAACTTTAGACAAATGTGACAAGAGATGTTTGATAACAGAAGTGATGACTGGGGAGATGATGAGAGTGGTTTATGACTCGGGAATGCTTCAGGTTATTTCTTCACAGTCTGTCATTATTACTGACTATAAAATTGTATCTCTTGTGATCAGAGACAGTTGTATCATTATCTAAATACAATTTGTATTTTTTGTTGCTTGTGCCTTCATGCTGCTGTACTGTATGTGCAGGAAGAGGAAAACCTGGAGGTGAGTCTTACCTTTGTCTGTGAAACACCATGTGATGATTAGTTAGCCAACACACCTGAACCATATTTATGCTTGTACAGTACAGTATAGCATGGTTCTGTGCATGTCAAGAGTATACTGTATCATTCTTGTGAAGGTTTAATCTCTCCATTATTTTTGCTTAATAACAAGACCATAATGTTGTAAACAATTAGCCGACCAGCTCTCCTCTTAGATAATAGTAAATGGCTGCCGCTGCTTCCTGTCTAATATCCTCATTGCTGTATATCTTTGTGAAAAAGTTTAAACTGTTCCATCATGTGAAAATGTCATAAAAAACAACTGCAATAGGAAAGCATCTGCACACTCACAACTGCTGTCCCCATTATAAGAGAATAGTGAACCAAGGATAGGAAACAGTAACAGATCAAAATGTCCCTTGAAGTTGTTTGTCAATGTGGAAGGAGAAAAGACACAAGCATGCCATAAAAGAAAGAAAAGATTGTTTAGTTTATTAAGTTGTTTTTACAATCACAGTGCCACCTGTTGAACCCACTAGTAAATACATTGGTAATATTACTTTTGTACATCTGTCGGTAATTATTTCTATATATTAATCACACTGTTAAGGAATGACCAGTTTACTTCATTGATCTTAGAATAGCATCTGATAGTTATATAGTTGTTACACACATGAAAGTTGGAGGTTCATTTGAAAAATTTTATTTGAACATTTAACTTGTTGAGACTAACAGATTGAGCTTTTTTTTATGCAACTATTTATTGTTTGTAGTCTGTCCTGAGAATCATCCTTGTTGTTTGTTGCTGGACACATAAGGTTTTTTTTATCTATGTAAGAGTTGTAGTGGCGTGAATGGCAGACTGCAGGATGTTATTGACCTTAGGTGTGCTGTATGTGTGGAAAACTCAACATTGTAGTTATATCTTTGAACTGTGTGGATGAGTCTTGCTGCCTGGGTGACATGATCAGTGCAGGGGGTGGTGCTGAAGCTACCTCAGTTGCAAGAGACTGAAGTGGTTGAAGAAAGTTTATTGACAGCAAGAGGACTTTCTCTTCTTGTAAGAGGAAAGGTGTGTGTGCAACTGGCATAAGAAATACAATGTTGTATGGCAGGGAAATATGGATAGTTAAAGAGGATGACATACATAGGCTTGAGATAGGTGAAGAGAGAATGGTTTTATGTGACGTTGAAGATAGAAAACCCATTCAGAGCCGAGAGGATGGCTGAGTATTCAGAGTAGCGACGTTTTGTGTAGAGGTGGGCCGATAGGTGCTCAGGCATGTGGAGAGAATGTAGGAGAACAACATGTTGGTCAAGAGATGAGTATGTTGGAGTATGGAGGGAAGGAGAACTTAATGATAGATAATGTTATGGACAGGTGATGAATGTTTTAAGAATGTGACTCATTCCTTCATGGAGTACAATATATACAATATCTCATGTAAAAAACTCTTCAGAAGCTGGGAGCCAGTGAGGACTCCTTGGGGGAGGGCGGTGAAGCGTCGCCACTACCAGAAGAAACTGAAGAAGATAAAAAAAAGAACTCTAGGCTAAGAAAAGTGGAGAAGATGATGAAGGTAAATGTTGTTTTGTCTGTTTACCCACGAATCAATGTTAAAATCTTTATGTTAGTGGGTTAGGCTTCTCCTTATTTTCTTGTTGTAGATTGCATATAAATAATTTAACAATTCCTCTGTTTTAAAAGGGAAATGTTTAAAAAAAAATAACTTTTCTGCATAATAAATTTTTGTAAATTAAGAACATTTCTCTCTCCTGTGACAGTTGAGGCTGATGGAAAGTTTCAATAAACCAGAAACAGTTTACTATGGTAGGGGCAAAAGGCACTCCATTATCTACTGTCAATTAAGGGTTAATAAAATGTGTTAAAGGCTAAACTATTGGAGTACATACCTTACTTTTTCTCTTGAGCAGCTGTACCTGCAAGGGATATTGTAAACATGTAAATTGCTTTTATTAATGTGAAATTGTGGATGCTGAAAGTTCTTTAATAGAGAACTTAACTTCATGTGCCTGTGTGTATCTTGTCCTTTACCTGTAGCGTGTAACTAATTACTTGTAGGGCGAACAGATGCTGGACATGACAATAATTTACCTTGCCATTTCACAGTGCATTTAAAAAACTATTTATTTCAGGGTATATCCGCCAAAATAAAAGAATTGGAATCTGCGGAAGTCGACTTTGACGATGACATAAACTCTTCGTATTTGGTGGAGGAAAGGTAAAAATATTTGCTTTGCTTTCTGGTAATTATTGTCAAAAGATTAGTTTTTAAAACTGACTTGAAATATAATTAGTGGTAGGTATTAGGATTTTGAATTGTGTTAAGCCAACCTTATACTCCTAGGAGTGACCGAAGCCAACCTAACTACTCTAATAAGTTCCTGAAGCAACCTAATGCTCCAACGAGACAACAAAGTCAACCAAATGCTCTTGACAAATTACTAAAGCTAAATTAATGTTCCAATGAGTGACCAAAACCCAACCAGCCTAGAACGAGGCAACGTTTTATGTAGCCAGACGCTATATCATCACTAAAGTTGATCATGTCCTGTTTCAGACTAAAAAGACAATTCAGCAAACTTCACGACTATTACTGCAAGCTCGCCCAGTGCTCAGCCGCCACAGGTCGTCCGATTGAAAGAAAATTTCGCTATCAAGGTAAAGAGTCATATTCTAATTGAAGACTAATCAGTGTGGGCTAGCAAATTTGGGATAAAGAGCAAGAATGTCCCCAAGCACCCCTAAATCTGACCTATATATACTGTCAATGAATATGATGTATTTCTTTGTGTACGAACCTCTGTCCTGCGTGGCAGTGAGAAGTGATACCACCCTCAGTGTCAAGACCTGACTAAATTACTCAGAATAGGCAAACTGTACTCCAAGCATTGTCAATAAATTTGTTAAACTAAAAAATAAAAAAGGTAAAGAGTTGTCAAGTACTGTATACAGTTACATATTTCATAGTAGTACAGTACAGTTAAACCTCCATATAATGGACTAACCTCTTACGTATAACTGTAGTCCGTTAGAATGCGGTTTCTTATTTATTGGACTTTGATATGGTGGACAACCCTCTGGAATTGATATAAGTGTGTGTACCCCGGTTGGAGCGTGCAACGGCCTGCGCTACATACAGAGGTGTTAAAGTGAGAGGGCTCGCTCACTTTTACGCCTCCGTGTATAGTGTAGGCGGCTGTATGCCCCACCCGGGATACATCACCGATCTGGGGTACAGACACAAGACTACACATATACAGTAGTCTGTTAAATGAAGGTTTCACTTTTATTGAACACCAGATAATTTATAAGAGAGGTAAATATGTGAAGGGGAGGTAAGAGGGCAGAAAATGGACTAAAAAACTATTGACTGTTTTAGTGTGTTCAGTGTTAATCCCTCTTGGTTAGGGAGAGTAGATGAAATAAATGAGAATATTGAAAGGAAAGAGTGAGAGTGTCAGTAATAAGGTGCGGAACACTGATAATGAATGTAAATCTTGCCCTTTTTTTGCATCTTACACACTTATAATCATGCTGCAGACTATGTTTTACTTTATATACAGTACATCAGGTGAGGAAGTTGAGATGAGATTAGCCTAATGAGATCTCCTTACATCACCTTTCTTGAGTTCATAACAGTTAAGGAAGGCTAAGAGGCTCCTACGGGCTCTTACTACAAACTCTTAAGTGACTCTTAAACCTGAATATGATGATTATGAGTTTATGGAGAAATGTGTCCAAATGTTGATTCACTAGTCAACACAAGTATAGAGGCAGTCAGTGGATGAAATGTCTTTGGGATACATGTGGTCACCCTCCAAATTCTGTACATTAGGGTCAAAAGCCTTCCCATGAATACTTTACATGAAGGATCTTGTTAGATATACAGATGGAACAGGAATTTGGAAGAAGAAAAAATATTGTTGGTGATTCTCTTAATTAGAGATGGACTTCTTGTGATTGAAATTCGCTAATTTTATAATTATTTCACAGGGTCGAGGTGGCCGGAGGTTAACAAGAGAATCAGCGCCTGGGTGAACAAAACTAAGGAATTTCCAGATTATGTGGACATCTTAAATCTTTTGAAGAAAGTTACAAAGCAGAGCAGTTTGCCTCTCAGACCAGAGACTATTCGAGTACAAGGTAAGTAGGAGTGTTTTTTTACTTAAAGATAATGCAGGGTGATTTACTTCCATCTTTTTTACACTTCTCTCAGTAAGGGTTGTTTATTGAGCACAGTACGCAGGGTGACGTGCCAGACAGTATACTGTATCTCACAACACTTGCTCTGCAGCTCAAGAGATATTCCGGGATGTGGGAAGAATGCTGAAGGAGCGACGGGAAAGTGACGACCTCTACAACATATATTCTTACGCTGAAGACGACGCTGAAGATCCCGCTACCAAAGATGAAGATCTGAGCCAGAAATTGAGTGAAAATGAGACGATAGCAAAGGAGAAACTAGATAAGGTAACTTAGAAATTGTAATTACTGAAGGAAAACTTGAATATAGCCTGATGGTGGGTTTTTGCCATTGTTCTTGGTGTCATCAAATATTATATAGGCTTTGGTTCAAATCATATACCATGTTGTTTACAGGGCTTTGGTTTACATCATACACCATACCTGTACATACAATTCTGTTCATTATTGTTCAATGCCTAAATCCCCCTCCCTGGAGAACTTTCGTCTCAGGAGTTGGTCACAGTAGAAGAGTCTCCAGTTCTCACTACAGTATCCCTCACAATCTCTCAGTTGTAAAGTGGACAATGTACTCATTTACTTTTTAATGTTCAATTTTAGGTCTTCCAAGAGTTTGTTGATAAAGATGCAGAATCAAGAGGGATGGCTGATATAAATATGGATAAGAATAAGGAAAATTCCAAGGCAGAGGAGTTAGATACATCAGGTAGTGAGCAGACAGAGACCAAAACTGAAGAGAGTAAAGAAGGAGGAGAAAAAGAAGGTGAACCGAACAAAGGGACGGAGGAGAAACAGGAGGTCGAGGATGATGAGGTAGAGGATGATGACATAGAGGATGCTGTTGATGACGATGATGATGATGATGATGATGATGATGATGTTGAAGAAGTCGAAAATGAAGAAACAGAGGGGAGTGAGATTCAGCAGCCGTGTGTGGTGTTCGAAGACGATGATGGAGACATTACAGACGATGACCTGAAGAACGTCTTGGCCAGCGCTTGTTTTGATGAAGAAGTAGAATTTTCTGAAGAAGGTACTGTAGGTATTTCTCTTATCTATTTTTTTTTTTTTTTTTTACTTCTAGATAAAATTTTTTATTTTGTTGAAAATCTCAGTATAGGTACTCCTGAGCTTGCCGATTTCAATTCTGTGGTCCATGATTCGATTGCAGGATTAATAGTGCTTGTAATGACACCTGGACGATTTAAATGAAATTTTTACAATGCTAATTAGTCACTAACTATGGGTTTTGAGGTGTGATTTTGGTGTTTTTGTGTTATTCTGGATGTACAGTTGAACCTTGCTAAATCAGACTAATTGGGGCAGACCCCAGTCCAAAAAATGCGAAATTCAAAAACGGCGAATCTATTGGGGGAGCAGGAGATAACACTGCTATCTTGACTGTTTAAAGAAAATTAGATTTTATAATGTTATTACTGCAGTACAACAACGAAGGTCTTTAAGTGCATAACGAGGTTATTAAAACACTAGACATCAACAATAAAATATATGAAACAGAACTCTCTGGGCTGAACATCAGACATAAGTGGTTGTGGACAACTGTTTTCACCGAGGTGAATGCTATAGTATACTGTAAAGTGTTGTATGTAAGTAACCACAATACAGAACTATAAAGATGAGGGTAAGGTTATATTGTGTGTGGGAGATGTGAATGGTCTGGGAGCAGCAGGGGGGGGGGGGTCGAGCACAGGTGGGTGGCTCCCTCCCCAAGATCCTTTTTACACATCTTAATGCAATTTCACTATAATTCTCATATCATTTAGGTTCATTTGGTGCCGGGTTGATAAAATATTATCATAAAATAATCGACGTTCCTACTTCGGGTTCACAAGTCCAAATCTAGGGGCTCTTGAAGCAGCGACGGGACCTTTGATTGTGACTGTACTAGTGAACAGAAGATTGAGGTGTGAGGTAAGGGATGAGAGCAGTTTGAAAATAGTAATCATTATTTGGAAGCAAAAATTAAACTAAATTTCATCAGAAGACTCAAAGGTTTAAGAAAAAGGTATAAAAAATTGATGGCCTGAGGAATGAGAATGTGTCTTATTGTGCCAGAGAGGTGATTGAGGTGAAGTGATCTTACATGAATGGGGGATGAAGTAAGAGAAGTTAGGGAGGAATGGGAGTGGTTTAAATGTGCTTTCCTAGGAGTGTGGGTACAAGAGAATGAGAAGAATGAATGAAAGGTTGAGAGGCTGGTAATAATTGAGAAGTAAGGAGATATAAAAGAAGGAAGAAGGTGTATAGAAAATTAGAAGAGAATAAAGAAAATAACAAATGAATACAAAAGAAGAACAGATCAAAAATTGGGAGAAAGATTGACTCAGATTTTACCCCTCTCACTTTAAGTCAGATTTTCAGATTTAATACAGATTTATGATACTCTAACCTCCAAGGATTTACACTTTTACAGGATTTTCAGGAAGATTATAGCATGTATCAGAGCACTGTACTGTACTGTATGTTGGGAAGAGAGAGAACTACTCAAGTTCCCGGTGACACTAACTCTGTGTCAGTGATGGGTAATGTTGATGTGGTTGTTCAATATCTTCATGGAGTAATAGAGGTGAAAACTAGAAACTAATTACTGTAGGAATTCAGTAAATTTATTTAGGAATCCTACTGTGTTTATTTATGTCATTTGTTTAAAGTTTGTTACATTATTAATATTTCAAGAATGTATTTTTTTTTTTTTTCAGATATTGCGGTGATTGACAGCGAGGAACTGGGATGTCGTAATTCCGTAGCAGATGAGGATGATGATAGTGAGGTCGTGTGTTTGGATGATGATGAGGATGACGATGAGGATGATGATCAAGAGTTACCCTCTTTAGTCAATTCACCGGTGCCTAATTCTCCCAGTTCATCATTACCTGCTTCGAACACTCCTAGTAAAAAGCGCAAGTGTGAAGAAGAGTCATCTAGTCCACAGAAAATGCAGTGTTTAGAGACTCCGCACCCTTGATCCTTGATCTCGTAGTCCACCGACACGATGTATTAATAGTATTATTGTCATATTTTTATTTTTTACTGTAATAATTATTTATGGTACGCCACAGTATACTAAGATAAGCTTGTCAACCGTCACGACTCATATCTCCTGGGGTTGAGTCCGGCTGACTGGTAACACAAAAAAAAAACCATTCTTTGTTATTGAAACATTATATAGTATCTCCAGATAAATACTGATAAGGAGTATACAGTTATAAGAACCTTGATGTGACTGAGCCAACTGAGAGGCTTAGTGGCATCGGTAATCCTTGCATCAAATACTTGGACCTGGTGTTACTAGTGATCATAGACTGGATGAGATGGGATTGATACAGTGTACACTATCTATTCTTTTTTGTTTATTCCTGATATTTTTTAACAATTTTGATATTAAAAGTTTTTAAGGGTAATTTTTAAATAAGCACATGGTTTTACTGTACTCTTGTGGTGGCTCAAATGGAATTATGTACACTCGCCGCCAAAAACTTGTCGAACTCTATAAACAATATGCAATCTGAAAAATGAGCGAAGAATCTGTAATCATTCCGAGATGACAAGCCCCATTCTGCTCTTTCTCACATACATTGTGCCCAGGTGTTGGAGAGTTGAGACTACAGTACTAATCTGACAATGTCTCCTTTTGAGGGTTTGAATCTGGGATTATATGGTGCAGTTTATTTTTGTAACTGCCACGCCTGTAAAGACAAGTGTCTGTCTGTATAGTGCAAGTGTTTTTCTACATAACCCGGGTTGATTGAATATTGTATTCACAAAATTAAAGATGGGAATTTTTTTTTTTACTGGTGATTATTTATGGATAAATTTAATACTTTATATCCTTCAGGCTTCTGGTTTATTTTGCACCAGCTTAATCTATTTAATGCCACTGAGAGTTTTATAATGTTGTGTTCATTGATTCTCAGGTTTTTTATTGCAGATTTCTGCAGTTGAATTTTTTTTTGGGGGGGAGATTGTCAGTAAAGGGTTCATTGACATTGATTATGGGATAATAACATTTAAGTTCAGTTCTCTGTGGGGTTTACATTTCTATAGTGTAGAGTAGAAACTGGAAAAGTCATGCAATTGTTAAAACAAAGTCACAGGGTATATTGCCACATTATTTGCAACTCTACTACTTATTGTACAAACTTCCCACATTGCCAACATTTTCCCTCCTTTTGTCCATGTATAGTTAATCCCGTAGCTGCATTTGTCATCTTTTTTAAAGTATTGATGGGATTTTCTTATGAGAATCTAACAAAAAAATCACAAAGTCTCTCCTGGCCAGGGATTTAAATATTAGATACCATTGCGCCATTAATGAAGACATCAGCTCCAGATGTCTGACTGTAATTACTGTACAGTACATTGAAATGGTAGTTTATGCCTTTTGTTCGAAGTGAATGGTATAGTTTTATATTAAACCAAATGTGGTGTAGTTTTATATTTATATTATTCGCTTCATAGTCAGTTGATGTGGTTACAAGGAGTCTTAGCAGCTATGGGGTTAATAATAAACCTTTACTGTATTTCCATAATTTTTTGTGGTCTTTGAATCTACCGGGATATGCAGTCTTTGTGGGGAAATGCAGATTTTTACTGAAATGTATACCATATATTAGTATTAAAATTTATGAGATATATTGTAGCTTTATTAATCTCTTTTGTGACATGGAATTTTGCATATATGTACATACACTCTTTTTAACCCCTTCGCTATGGGGACACCACTTAAACGGGCGGATCCAGGGAGGGGTCCGGACGGGTTTTTCATCATAAAATTCCAATACTCGACATGTTCCCCCACCCACAACTTCTTGGACTTGACCCCTTTTTTATATTCTTGGATCTGCCCCTGGACTAAGTAAACATAGTACACATAATATACTTAAGCAACAGTCTAACCCTGCACAGTGTAATGCTTTCATCACACCAGGAAGAAGGCTAAAGATGAATTACAAGAGAGAAACTGGAGATCCACAGAATAAAAGAAAAAATACTTTGGCCATATCATTAGGAAGAGAGTTAAGGGAGTGAGAGATCTTGGTTATTATTATTACTTTAGTTAGCATTGAACTTAACATACAGTTTTGTGTATGTATTGTATATGTATAGCATCATCACTAAACAAATTGACTGAACTGAACTTAACCTTATCTAACTTATGTAAAACTTAGTTATGGTAAGATAGTAAAACAGCATCTTGAATGAAAAAGAAAATTCCACGTATAAACTAACTCCATAAAAACAAAATATCCCTATTTTACAAAACCATCATTTGTTTTAAGGCTTAAATGGGCGATTATCTCAATTAATCCCTTAGCGTGACAGGCATGCATCATACTTTACTTTATACAGTACATACACCATACATCACTGATACAACTTCTTTCATAAGCGTTTATTAACAAATTTACCAACAGGAATGGTATTAAATCTACACGATATGTGTCTACCTTTTCGAGTCAGATTCTAATTCAAAATTTATTAAAACAATAAATTATGATAACCGTTAACAATGAGCCATCAGGAGCTTCTCTCAGGCAGCTCGGCAACAACTCAAACGCTCTAGCCTGGGGTTCTGGCGTCCTTTCAACTTCATAAATGATTTAAGTTAAAAGTTATCTATTTTATAGATGCTAATTATAAATGATAAGTTAAAATGATTATAATATTAATTTTTAACATAAAATTGTACTATATAAAACTGTAAACACTATAACTATGATGATATGTGTTTGCAGAGTTTCCACGTTTTCTATGTCGGAGTTTCATCAAGTTACCCATGATGCTCAGCGTCACTCGTCAGTCTGCCCTGAACCAGTGACGGAGGAACAACTGTGAGGTCCGTTGTATATTTCAAAGTAATTTCCTGTACCCTAAGGAATCTGGATTTTATTTGAGCACTGGATTGACACCACAAGACCCACCATGAATTGGGGGAATGAGCTTTGGGTAAGTACACGAGACATAAGAGTGGTGGTAGATTTGTTTATGAGTGTGCGTGACCCTCGTCTTGAGGCAGGAGGGAGGGTCCGTGGGCCAGCTCGGCACTGCATCATAACATTAGGTTTTCCCTTTTTGATTTTTTCTGACGTTGTATATTATTATTATGGTTTAAAATATATATCAGAGTTAACATACACAGTGCTGCCCAGTTTATGTCTGGAAGGTGTATTATTAAATTCCTTTTAAAGCTTTGTTTATAATATTACAGTATAGTCTTAGAGAGTGACTGCTGACCTATGTGGCACTGTACCCATCACACTGTGGCACTGTACCCATCCCAGTCATAGAATGCTCAGGTCTGTTTAATACTACCTTGACATTTTAATAGTTAATAGTTACAATGGCTTCGTCACAAGTTAATTCTCCAGACATAATTATTTATAGTAAGTTTGCTTAATCAGTCAGCATATGTTGTGAAATATGAGAGTTGGTCATCAGTAAAATATGCAAGAGGAAAGTAATTTAATGACCATTGTGCATAAAAAGTTGGGTTAATTAGATTTGGCTGTATGTTTTAAGAGACCACCACCAATGAATTAGATAAGTGTTTTTTTTATCCTTTCTCTTATATTTTATGATGATACAGTGAATTATCGTATGTATGTATAAGAATTGTTTGTAGCTGCGACGGTTGATTCATCTACTCGGTTTGCAAATCATTGTTAGATGCGTCACCCCAGAATATTTGTGGTTTCCGAGCCTGTTCAGTAATTCCAAAGTGATGATTGAGGTGGAATGTTTGGATAGACCACACCCCTCCCACACGGATCTCTTCAGACTGTAGTACGTCACCCGCCTACACATGCCACCTCGCCCACCTACCCATGCCCATATCACCTACCTACACATGCCCATATCACCCATGTACACACGACACCACCCCACCTAATACACACGACACAGCACCCACCTATACACACGACACATCCCCCCCACCTACACTTGACACATCCCCCCCACCTACACTTGACACATCCCCCCACCTACACTTGACACATCCCCCCCCGCCTACACTTGACACATCCCCCCCACCTACACTTGACACATCCCCCCACCTACACTTGACACATCCCCCCACCTACACTTGACACATCCCCCCACCTACACTTGACACATCCCCCCCACCTACACTTGACACATCCCCCCACCTACACTTGACACATCCCCCCCACCTACACTTGACACATCCCCCCCACCTACACTTGACACATCCCCCCCACCTACACTTGACACATCCCCCCCACCTACACATCCCCTCACCTACACATCCCCCACCTACATATGACACATCCCCCACCTACACATGACACATCCCCCCACCTACACATGACACATCCCCCCACCTACACATGACACATCCCCCCACCTACACATGACACATCCCCCCACCTACACATGGCACATCCCCCCACCTACACTTGACACATCCCCCACCTACACATGACGTATTATCCACTCTACACATCACCCACTTACACACGACACATCACTGCCACCCACCTACACACAATAATCTAGTGTAGCCACCCACCCTCACACGCCACCACCCACCCTCACACGTCACCACTCGCCTCCACTCATTGACACCCCACCTGTACACACCTCCATCCACACTATACCACCCACCTACCCACACACGATACCACCCACCTACACACATTATACCGTTAGTTATTATTATTATTACACCACACACACACTCACTACACCACCCACCTACACGCACCACCACCCACTTATACACGACACCACTCACCTGCACACATTACCACCCAGTAACACATAATACCACCCACCCACCTCCCTACCTACTGTGTCCCATCGTCTATCAGCACGAGCCCCTCATTTCCTTCACGTATTCAATCAGTCAATTATGCACGCAACCCTACACCCACCCATGATTTCCTTCATTACTTACACCACACATCTGCATAGGACAGAACCCATGTTGGTATACTGTACTAGTTTCCATCCAGCTATTTATTCCACATTTCTTATACGAGTCTGTAAATGTTACCCACTTAAATATGATACATCATGCCCACACGTGATGCCTCTCAGACAACACACACACACACACACAGTCTCTATACCCTACTTCGTAATCGACATGGTGGGTGATTCCAAGTTTTATGGCTATTAAACCTGATTCGTGGCCCCGGGTATCCCTAAAGGTTTCATGGGAACACGGATGACTTCCTGACCTATTTCAGAGCTATATACTACGGTACTCGAGGCCATGTTTGACGGTCTTATTTAGATGTCACTCAAGTAGTCCGCACAGAGCACGATGTTTACTGCTCATGTTTAAGTTCAAGTATTCACATATTGTATTCAAGGTAAGTGTATGTGTTTTTTTTAATTATGAATGAATGTGTAGGGTTAAGCTATAGAAAAAAACAGGTGCTTTATACTGTTATAGTTTGGTTAGTGCGGTGATGGCCATACCCTGGTAGTATGTAAATGAGACAAGTTTGGTACAAAAAATCCTTCACGTGGAAAGACATTGTCAGTCAGCGAGGTAAAGAGCGGGCGCTGGGCTGACAAAGGTAGGTGGAAACATTAATGACACAGACAAGTATAGTAAGAGTTAACCGGAAACAATATTGTGGTTTTTGGTTTTTGTTTACGACTTTTAAATACGGACAACCTCCATATACTGTAGCTACACCCGGATATAAACCCTCACTTAAGTTACACTGGGATAGTCCTTCATCCAGCCGTTGGTCTTGGGTGAGGTGAGTAGCAGCATAACAACGGGTTGGTGTCCTTATCATCTCCGAGTCAACCTGCTGCTCGCTACTGGTGCCAGCAGAGAGCTCGTCCTTCCCCACTGTACCTGTGTACCATCTCGTCTCAGCCACACCTTACCTGCCAAGCACATGTCATTATCAAGGGAGGAGCCTCTCAAATAAAGTGTTCTCACTGTGGGATTATATACTGTCCCACGTTAGCTTTGCCAGTTGTTAGTTAGTTCGGGGATGAGTCGAGGTGGATTATTTGGACGATTTTCTCGGCCGAATTTCATGCTCTACGAAGATAATTTTATACTTGATTGTTTTTTCTAAGGGAAGCTGTTTATCTTTTAAATTTAGTGATGTGTCATGTCCAGTAAGTTTTTTCCCGTGGATTAAGGTCAACCAAACTATATCAAATGTGAAGCTTTATTGAGAGTCATCCTATTACTTTAATTCGATGTAATATTAACGAAATTGGGGAACTTTGTGTGTGCTGGGGGCTGATCGATCTTATTTTTCACGTGATATGAAACTGCTATATACATCCTCATAAGTATTAAAAACTAAGAGCTAGCCACACACACACACGGGGAAATATGAGAAGTGCGCCTCAAGTAGTCACATTATAATTACTAGTTAAGACACCTTTATGCTCCTTACATGATCCCTGGTTGGCTGGGTAGGGTTACAAGAGACACTCACTCCCCCTCACAGTTCGGCGTCTGGTAAACACTTCCTTGTACGACTTCTAATCTCCCACGGTGACGACAATACCTGCCCGCAAGACGTGTTTTAAATCCTCCGCCCCTTAGTAAAAATTAGGCTAAAAGGTTGGCTTGAAGATGAGATGTATACTGTAAGTCATATATTAAAATCTGTATGTATTTCCGTCATTCAAAAGGTTATGTATATCGTATACATATATGTTCATGATCTTTAATCCAAGGGCTGTTATTTATACTAGCAGGAGACTAGGTATCAATGACACCGTCCATAGACTATACTGTCATTCAATCATTACTGAAACCTCCATATAACGGACTTCTTTCTCCATTTAATCTGTTAAGTGAGGGTTTCGCATCTAACGGATACTAGATATAACGGATTTTAATATCTATATAGCTCATTACATGGAGGTTTCATATTTAATGGACCCTCCATATAACGGATTTTCCTTTTCATATTGTCCGTTAAATAGATTGTTTCACTGTATCTACCCATGAACTCTTATATCAACATTCATACTTTGTCAGAGTCATTCATGTTAAGGTGTACCTGTGAGTTGTAGCGCCAGGTAAAGTGTGTGTGTGAGAGTGAGCGGCCTGTGGTTAGGTGTGGGAGTGTTAGCTTACCGCATTTCCAAAGCTAAGTTGACTTGACTGGCGGGGTTGAGCTGGTGTCACTTTACCCGACACACACATCACTACTGCTTGTATTTGCTTGCATCCGCCTGCACTATTGCGTTCTGTTGTCCTGTTCATAGTTGTATACCTGCAGAAGTACACCTGACTTAGGTATCCGTGTACTGCTCCCCGTCGCTTGCACATCTATCGCCACCACAGAAAGTGTGTCCTCGTGATAATTAAATAAAAAGAAAGACCAAGGGAAGAAAAACAAAATATCCATGATTGTATTTCAGCTGCGACATGACAAAACTTCACTTGAGACGCGACAACTCTGTCAGTCAAGAGTATCGGGAATAAGCTGTTGGGTGTTTGTCGTTGTTGCACTAAAGAGAGTGAAGGCGAGGTACAAATATTCGTGGTCTGACGGATGGGGAGCCAAAATCAAAGATAACGTGTGGTGTACTGCTGGTGTCACTCCACTTGGTCGATTGGCTGTTTATATGCGATTCTTTTTGCCATTCTAGTTAAATGGTTAGGTTTGGTTAATTTAAGTTTTATTTGATTAATATAGGTTAGGTTCGATTGCTTTAAAGAGAGGATGGTCCAAGTAAGATGTAATCAGTACAGTTCATCACGCAGGCATCTTTGGTTCACCAGGGAGGGAGGAAGGAAACACGACACCATACGTCCTTCAGGTTAAGATTGAAAGACACAGATCCAGGAATTATATCTGTATTTTCTTGCTACTTATCAGGAAGTGTGTGTCATGATGTCTCGTAGCTACATTTATTGTGAAATTTTCAGGTTTGTTTCCATAGTGGTGTGTGTGTGTGTGCGCGCTCGTTTAGCCTGAGACTTACCATAACCATATAGCGACGTAACCACCATGAACTCTTTATTTACCCTTGTTAGGGGGAGGGAGGCTGCTGGTTTAAATGGAACGCCTAACATGACTCACAGTAACCACCAGTTTTATACCAGATGGGGATGCAAAATAGGTATAAAAAAATATATTATGAATCAAGAGTAATGATGTACTGTATATATGAAGGGAGTTTAATTATTCTGTCTATTTAATTTTTGAAGGAAGAATGAAGGGAAATAATTAAGGAAGGAGAATAAAAGAAGAGAATAAGAGGACAGTAACTAGAGAGAATGAAGGTAATTTTAGGAAATAGTACCATAGATTAGTGGTACAGTGACGGTACGACCAGACTGGTAGTACAGTGACGTTACGATCAGACAGTGATGGTGGTTGATGGTACAGTGACGGTACGACCAGGCAATGATGGTACAGTGACGGTACGATCAGGCAATGATGGTACAGTGACGGTACGACCAGGCAATGATGGTACATTCACGGTACGGTCAGGTAATGATGGTACAGTGACGGTACGGCCAGGTAATGATGGTACAGTGACGGTTAAAGGAGAAACAAATTATCTTGGCCAGTTACTGAGTCTGTCTGGAGGAGGAGGTTGAGGTGGTGAAGGAGGAGGTTGAGGTGGTGAAGGAGGAGATTGAATAATGTTGTTTAAAGGGTTTTGGGAGTCCTCGAGGCGCTGAAACAACAGATCGGTGGGGCAGAGGAGATACAGGTGATCAATACAACCTCTTACCTGTGTTTAGAGTCCCAGGTGAGAAAACTGTCAACAAAAAATCCTGGTTGAATTTTACGTTGTTTTGAGTAATGTTAAACGTAAAAACTGGTTGAATTTTACATTATTTTCATAAATGTTAGACTTAAAGTTGAATTTTGCGTTGATTTGAGTAATGCAACACTGTACAGTAGCTAAAACAACTATCTGTGCAGGTGAGGGTTGATATGCTCCGAAATTTTACGTGTGACTAGTGACAGCCCTCATATACCAAAATTATCGTCCATGGTCTCATATTGTTTCCCATAAAGTATGCACAGATAGTTGTTTTAGCTACTGTACAATCAGTTACTAAATTCATTAAACATTACTGTAATCTAGTCTCGTGTATATAATAATTAGTGAATAATAATGTTAATAGTTTAATTTTTTGCTTCTTACCTAATCTAACCTTTTAAGAATTTTTATATACCTACATCTCCACTTATGCTCCTGTATCATTTTGGGAGCATTTAGCGTTATATAACATTCGTGTATACCGGTAAACGAGCACTTCATTAAACAGTGTATAGTCAGTTTTTTTTTGCTTGCTTGCTTGTAGGAGCGTTTAACATGACGTGTGTGTGTTTATGTAAGCCGTGTAATCTTTTGTTTGCTTACTGTACTGCACATTGGCTTTGTTCTCAAGGCTTTTATCACCTCTGTTGTACTCGTAACAGATTTGTGTTCTTTATAATTTAACCGGCGTGTCACTTATCCGGCGTGTCTCTTAATGTTTAACCGGCGTCTCACTTATCCGGCGTGTCTCTTAATGTTTAACCGGCGTCTCACTTATCCGGCGTGTCTCTTAATGTTTAACCGGCGTCTCACTTATCCGGCGTCTCTCTTAATGTTTAACCGGCGTGTCACTTATCCGGCGTGTCTCTTAATGTTTAACCGGCGTGTCACTTATCCGGCGTGTCTCTTAATGTTTAACCGGCGTCTCACTTATCCGGCGTCGCCCTTCAGATTTAATATATCCTCAGTGTTGTATCTGTCATTGTCTTTAATTGTTGTTGGACTATAGTGTAAATATTGACCTTGTTAGTCACTTTAAGAGGCCGTAGAGATTTGTTGAAGCTCAGTAAACAATATTATAACGTTTGACGACCTTACAGGACTTCCTACCAGTTAGGTTAGATTGGGTTATTGGTTAGGTTAGGTTAGATTATTGGTTAGGTTAGGTTATTGGTTAGGTTAGGTTATTGGTTAAGTTAGGTTAGTGGTTAGGTTAGGTTAGGTTAGGTTAGTGGTTAGGTTAGGTTATTGGTTTCCATGACTCTGGTTACTGTGAATGGCAAGTAACCCGGCTGAGTAAGAAGAGAGTTTTGATTACGATCACTTGAATGGAAATGCTTGTGTGTTTTATCGACCACCAGCCTTGTTGGATAACGTGGAAAAATAAGATAATGTGTGTCGGCAGGTTAGGTTAGCTGAGCTTAAGTTAGTTTAGGTTAAGTTAGATAAGGTTAGGTTAGATTAGGTTAAATTACTTTAGGTTAGGTTTGGTAAAGGGGTCAGTGAGAGAACAGGAGTGATGGATTATTGTAGAGTGTGATAGGTAGGTAGGTAGAAGGGGGGGGGGGCGAGGATGAAGAGTGATTGGTGAGGGAGAGCGGTAAGCAGGGCAGACGAGGCACTTCCCGGATGTTAGTGCGAGGTAATGTAACACTCAGCGTAAATAGTGCCACCACCAGGCTCTCCTGTGCCGGCTAACACACCACACCATCATGCCCCCAGCTGGCCGTCACACCAAGCCCCAGCTGGTTATCACACCATATCCCAGTTGACCATCCCACCGTGCCCTAGCTGGCCATCCCACAGTGCCCGAGCTGGCCATCCCACCGTGCCCTAGCTGGCCATCCCACCATACTACAGCTGGCCACGTGATACACCCGAGCATGCACAAGCTTTTGAATATGAATTTGTCAGCAACAAGATGTGTTCCGTGTGTTAAGCCCTGTACCCCACTTCTGGCGACTCTAAACTGTACGTAGTGTGGAGGGCCAGCGGGGTCATACCTCACTAACTCCATACTGCACTTCTGAGGATTATACCTGTGTCATCACCTTGAGCGTAATCACCTGAGCTATAACTCTTTACCGTACTGTGGGAAAGTCTTGGAGAGTCATTCGTTTCGCTGGTGGCCACAACACCTTCTGACAATGGATCCATATTATTTATTCGTGCAGGTTTAAAGGGTCTTAAGGCCGACTTGTGGCTTGCTTAAGGGGACTATTTTGGGCTCCCATTGGAAACACACACACACACACACACAATGTATCCAAATAGTAACATCTCTCTGGAACCTTTGTGTTTATCAGTTACAAACACGTGTGGATGACCTGCCGTAGATAACTTAAGGCGATTATTTATCTAAACAAACTTATTTTTTCTCATGTTCACAGTAAGATTTATCAGATCATGACGGTGGAAAGTGAAGTTACAGGTATCGTCATTCTTTTCCCGTTTAGTCATGAGATAAAGTAGCCATAGCTAAAGTAGGATGGTATACTGTATAGAATTATAAAGTTAGCTTGTCAGATTAGAACTCATAGCGGAGGGGGGGGGGGGGTTCTGTAAGATATTGATTAAAAGTTGAGGGTAGGAGGGCCAGGGGAAGGTAGAGACTGGGATGGATGAAGGAAATTAAAAACTGGGTCCCCTGAGAGATACAAAACCTTGGAGGATTGATAAAAACTACCTAGAAGAGTGGTGGACTGTGTTCGCCAACCCTCAGATCTGATGGCGGTACTCTGATTGGTTGTTCTGGATTATGATACAACTTTACGGTATATACACAATGGTCATTATAGTTTTTTTTATTTGTGTAAGCTTAATCTAGATAACCAGACACGAGTTGTTTGTTATTGTTTATCTAAGCTTAATCTAGATAACCAGATACGAAGAAGCTTAAGTCCTGGATCACCCGCCCTGACATTCATCATATTTCCGTTCCACTAAATTATAAGTGTTGAAGTATACTGCATAAATAAGAGAGATAACACTGATAGTTTGTCAGTGTTGTGATAGTTGACGTTAAATGGCACTAATTATACACTTCCTGGGATTTATAATGGCTTGATTTCACTCGCGTATTGCCACAACACCGTCCATTGTGCGGGTTATCTGGGTAGCCTGCCTTGTTTATGCTCGCGTCAAGACCAGCTGATAATATTGACCTCTCGCATTGTTTGTGTTTTTCAACCATATACTTATGAACCAGAGGGCAGTTAGTAAGGTGTAAATACTAAACAGGTTTCACATATACAGGTTAATAATAAAGAAAGGTTAAACAACGAGGGGCTCACCCAGTCTGGAGCCAGTTTTTACCTCGAACGATAATAACTTTGGTTAGGTTAGGTTCACAGAGAAGTACTTACTGTCCCAACAGCCTGCCTGCCTGCCAAGACCATTGTGGAATTAGATATTTAATGCGCTAACAGGGAGAGAGACTGTTAATTGCTGTAGAGATTATTATTATTTTTTGATTGTTAAAGAAATAGATATATTGTTCCGAAATTGTTAAAGGGAGAGAAAGAAGTGAGAGAGAGAGACACAGACGTGTGTATTAATTGCTGGAGAAAGAGAGAGAGACTAAATGGTGAGTTATTAAGTAGTGCATAATTATGTACTACCGTAAGTGTTTGGACTCCTTTAGACACACACCAATCATCTCTCTCTCTCAGGGAACCAACCAGTAGCCAATAGGTGAACAAGCTTTATATTCGACACCGTACGGTCAAAGATCTCAAGGTCGCCCAGTCGAATTAGTGAGGGTCGGGTATGTGTGTGTGGAACAAGATATAATGAGTTAACGTGAACAACTCCGCAGTACTTGTCGACCATACCAAGTACAGTAGTGTAATAATAATAATAAACGGTTTATTAATAGAGTTGCTGCCGGTGACTGAAAATTTACAGACTTACATTTGATTTAGACATAGTGATATAATATGCATTGAATACATTTACAGGGCTGTACAGTACATAAATCAGGAGTTGTTTATTATTTTAACAATAGATGGGATGGTGCTGTTCTTATATCTATCGGTG
This sequence comes from Homarus gammarus, assembly GCA_958450375.1. Taxonomy (NCBI): domain Eukaryota; kingdom Metazoa; phylum Arthropoda; class Malacostraca; order Decapoda; family Nephropidae; genus Homarus; species Homarus gammarus. The sequence continues at coordinate 418,203 of CAUDMG010001926.1, forward strand.
TGTGTGTGTGTGTCTAGTCATGTTGTGCATCGCTGCGTTTGGCTGTAGCTGACTGTTGTGTTGTGTTGTGTCTGTGTTTCGTTGAGTGTGAGTGTTGTATCCATGCCCTTCCGTGTGTGTGTGTGTGTGTGTGTGTGTTCAAGCGTATGTGCGTGCATTAGGGTTAACGAGTAATATTGTTATTATTATTATTATTATTATTATTATTATTATTATTATTATTATTATTATTATTAAAGATGATTTACAATTAGTTTTCCCATTAATTTTGAACATAAACCAATATAGAAACTCACTAATTCATTTAATAATCTGACCAAGGGCCTTTTATCGGATGACCATTATAACCCTATTGGAAAAATGTGTGAAAATTAATAGCCTAAAAGAAAGGGTTTAATTAAAGCTCTTGATAGTCGCGGTAAAACGCCCACTAGAGCAATCACTGCCTGTTGTGTGTCTCCAAACAAAGTGCACTAATCTACTCAGCAAAGAGATGTACCGTACTCTGTGTGTGTGTGTGTGTGTGTGTGTGTGGGTGGAGGTAAATATACACGCACACATTAGTTAGACTGTTGTAAGTGGTGTGTTATAGCAGGTTCGGTTATGATGGCAATTTGTATGCATAATCAAGTGTTTGTTTTAAGAGTGATGTTAACCTTGATAGTATCATTACAAGCATCGTGTGTGTGTGTGTGTGTGTGTGTGTGTGCGTGTGTGCCAGATAGATAGATGACTGTTGTAGCCTAATGTTATGGTACGGGTGTTATTGGCTGTGTAATGCAATGCGTTGGGTGTCATCCATGTTCGTGGTCTGGATTACAGGGAGGGGGATCAGTGTTAGGTGTAGTGTAACCTCTCTATAGGGTGTGGATGACTGTATAGGGTGTTTAAAGGGTGTGGATGGCTGTATCTTGTGTGTATGGTTTTGTATATAGGCTTAAGTTATTTACGGTATATATATCAGACGAGTGTTATGAGTTACTAATCTCTCTGTATCTACTACTACTACTACTACTAATGCTACTACTACTACTACATAATGAACTAGCGGCAACAGAACAAGCTTACAGGGGTTTACTGAACAACCAAACAAGTGAACTTGACTCATGAAAGGTGAACGACCAGTACATGAGAGATTACTTGTAAAAGGGATTAATTGACAGTGTGGTGGTGGTGTAGTGGTGGTGATAGCTTGGGGTGGTGGTAGCTTGGGGGGTGGTAGCTTGGGGTGGTGGTAGCTTGGGGTGGTGGTAGCTTGGGGGGTGGTAGTGTAGTGGTGGTGTTGATAGCAGGGAGGGGAAGCAGAAACAGCAACGTGGTGGTGGTGACTCAGCCCCCCCCCCCCCCCCCCACTGCTATCTGATGGTGGTGTGATGTTCTTCCTCTTCACTCTTGATGATCCTCCTCCTCCCTCATTTTCTTCCCTTCCTCTTTCTCCACCTGTTGTTCCTCCCCCCCTCCTCGGCTTCATCCGGGTTCCAACCACTACCGCCTCGCTAACTGCCGCACGCAATGCTTGTTTACCTTACTTCCCACACACTTCTTTCGGACATTTTTTTATATACAATTATTTGTTATTTATTTTCAATCATTCTGGTGTAAATTCTTAAGTATTTTATTGGTATATTTTTTTCACTGTTGATTTATTGAAGTGACGTTCACGTGTGTGTGTGTCTGTGAGTGAGTAATAATAATAATAATAATAATAATTAACGGTTTATTGAAAGAGCTTGGCAGCCAGAAGGCTGAAAATATACAGTTACATATTTGGGGAATGGGTTACGAATTACAAATAATATACAAGTAACATAAGTGACACAAATAAGACATATAATAACTTAGATGGGGAAAAGCTCAAACTACAGTTCATTTCAACATAGTGACAGTGTTACAGTATTACAAGTTATTGATAATTTTTACAATGGTTGGGACTGGGCTGTTCTTATAGCGATCAGTTCGTGCACGTGTGTGTCAAGGTGTGTGTGTGTGTGTCTGTGTTGAGGTGTGTGTGTCTGTGAGTGAGTGTGTCAAGGTGTGTGTGTGTGTGTCTGTGTTGAGGTGTGTGTGTCTGTGAGTGAGTGTGTCAAGGTGTGTGTGTGTGTGGTTGTCGAGTCGTTGAACTGTAACTATTATGTTAATGTGTTGTGGGTACTCATTATGTCTAAACAGTATTCACCAGTCCTCACGGGTGGGTGAATAGGTCGACGGGTTACCTACAAGAACCTCTCACCCAATCACGGGCCCAAGAATGATTTGCCAGTCATCAGAACCTTGACCACATGCTAATCACCTTTGAAGACTCCAGACAAGAGCTTCGCGGTTTTAAGAGTCACTGGAGGTGTTTTGTAACTTACTGAAATACTCGGAAATACAATAGTGTGGTAGAGAAATACAATAGTGTGGTAGAGGAATACAATAGTGTGGTAGAGAAATACAATAGTGTGGTAGAGGAATACAGTAGTGTGGTAGAGGAATACAATAGTGTGGTAGAGAAATACTATAGTGTGGTAGAGGAATACAGTAGTGTGGTAGAGGAATACAATAGTGTGGTAGAGGAATACAATAGTGTGGTAGAGGAATACAATAGTGTGGTAGAGGAATGTAATAGTGTGGTAGAGAAATACAATAGTGTGGTAGAGGAATACAGTAGTGTGGTAGAGGAATACAATAGTGTGGTAGAGGAATACAATAGTGTGGTAGAGGAATGTAATAGTGTGGTAGAGAAATACAATAGTGTGGTAGAGGAATACAATAGTGTGGTAGAGGAATACAATAGTGTGGTAGAGGAATACAATAATGTGGTAGAGAAATACAATAGTGTGGTAGAGGAATACAATAGTGTGGTAGAGAAATACAATAGTGATTTACTTATGTGTTCTGGTGCCGTTCCTTTATCAAATGTTACCGCTGTAGTTTGTCCTTATTTCCTAGTGGCTATTCTGGTCATTAGTTATTACTACCTAATTCCATGACCTCGTATTGTTGTGGTCTTCAGCAACCTAATCTAACCTCAGTGTGTCCGGGTTGATTAGACTGACCCACATATCAAGCCACGACTAATAGATACTAACGAGTGACGTGTCAAGGTTTAGCTAGACGAGAAGGAAGGGAGGTCTGTTTTGGTTAGGCTGGCCCCAGTCTCGTTCAGGGCCGTTCGCTGCTCCGTGTTGTTGGGTTAAACTGGACGAACGTAAAATATTTTCCTTTTTTTTTGAACGCTCAATACATACATAGATATATACATACATTGATACATACATGCATACTTACATACATACACGCCTAGACCAACACTTACCACACCCTTTAGAGTTGTAGGCCTATAGGGACTCATTACTACTGACACCACAAGGCCTATAGTTTATGATAAGGGAACCTAGTCAATTAACCTGTCTACAGAGTTAATTATGTACACTTGTACCAGGTAGGTGAGGTACAAGAATTTGGTGACGTGAGGAGAGAAGTTTGGTGTGTATGGGAGAGGTGCGTGCGTGTGTGCTTGTAATTACAATTTGACCGTAAGTGAACTGTCCCTCGATACAATTGAGTTTTTTAGAACAAGGACACACACAGTCTATTAAAAGCAATCAGGGCGGTTCAGTATAGAGCGCATTACATGATGATGGGCGGCCTGACTCTTCCCTCCCGCCCTCCTCCCGCCCTTGACCGAGTTTTGTGGGTGGCTGGCAGCGGTAGGTGGAGGAGAGGACGAAGTGTGTGCTGGTAATGTTCCCACCATCTGTAAAAGTTAATTTGTAGATATCTTTTCTTTGGTCATTAGTGCCGTGTGTCCGTCTGTGTATGCGTTAGGAGTATTGGTCGACCTTGATGTGAAACCCTCCATTTAACGGATTATATATAGAGAGAAGTCCGTTATAGAGAGGTTTCACTATGCCCTAAACACCAATGAAAGGAACTATGTCAGTGTTTATATACTGAGCCATTGAGGCGTGACGACACGGAATACAAGACTTCTATTACGGATTAATTGAACAAATAAATATTACTTTTTGTGTTAGTTCAGATTCCATCCGTTGGTAATGGAGTGGGTTTAGGTAAGGGATAATTACTTAAACCTTTGGGTCCTTGAGGGTTAAAACATCGTCATCACAAGGTTAAAACATCGTCATCACAAGGTTAAAACATCTTCATCACAAGGTTAAAACATCGTCATCACAAGGTTAAAACATCGTCATCACAAGGTTAAAACATCTTCATCACAAGGTTAAATCATATCAACATGAGTTTTGAACACTGATGGCATGACAAGTATCAGACTGACCTATTGAACGGCCCCGGGTCTGTGTTTGTGGTTCGGTTACGGGTGTGGTCACTTAAACACCTTCCTAATATGACGAGGCGGGGGTGTGTGTTTGTGTATATATATACAGTATGGTCAACACTCATTACTGTTCTAAATATTATATTAATATTTTGAACTTTTTTTTAATTCCCATATATACTGTATCTGTCCTTCATAGTTGTTGAAACAAAATTGTGACTTTTAGCAATAAGGAAGTACTTGGAATGGCCTGAGAAGTAGAGTGTGTGTGTGTGTCTGTCTGTCTCTGTCTGTGTGTACGCGTGTGTGTGGGACGTTGCTTTATATTTTAAGTACGTCAAATATTTGCCTAAATAAACAAAATAAAAAATGTCAAATAACAACACTCGCTAAGAATGAAAAGTGACAATGAATGAGCGACCTTTCAAACATCCTCCCAGCAGCGTGTGTCGACCAGTGGTTGACACACGCTGCCACACCCTCCCTCACCGCACCCACGTGGGCTGAGGGATGCGTTCCTCTCTCGCGCGCGTGTGTGTGTTGGGACGGTCCTGGGGGAGGGGAGTAAGAGGGTGTGGGGGAGAGGAGAACAGGGGGGATGTGGGGGAGAGAAGGGGAAGGTAACATCACCCCTCACCCCCCCAGTACCGTTATCGACCGACAAGACCCTTGTTCGCCAGCCACCCAGCTTGGAGGGTCTAAGCTGGGTCTATAGCTAAGCGGCCGCCACCACTACCTGCAGAAAGGAAGGGTCGTGTGGCTCCCGGTGGTGAGGGCGTGGCTGGCGACTTATAGCCATTTTGTCTACTCTGATATTGTCACTTATAGCCCAAATGTCTCACTGCCAGTTGATGATCTCAGTGCCACCCTCATGAGCCAATCTTAGTGCCACCCTCATGAGCCAATCTTAGTGCCACCCTTATGAACCAATCTTAGTGCCACCCTTATGAGCCAATCTTAGTGCCTCAGAGAAAAACAAACTTTTTTTTATGGAGAAGAAAAAAGTTATTGTTTGTGAGATAAAGATTTTAGATGGTATAAATGAAGCATCGGGTAGTATCGGGTACTGTCAGGTAGTATCGGGTACTGTCAGGTAGTATCGGGTAGGTAAAGGAAGCCTAAAGGTCATTCCTAAAAAAAATTATGTGTCCCAACAGGTGAGTTACGCTGGCCATGTATGTATGTATGTATGTATGTGTGTTTGTGTGCATGACTGGTTTAAAACAGAGAGAGAGAGGGGGGGGGGGGGTGGAAAAACGTACAGTAGAATGTTAAAGGAAATGACCCCGTCCCGTTAAACTGAATATATGAATGTTAATCACAATGAATGTTACCTTATACACGAACGATCCTGAAATGCTTAATGAATACATGTGATCGATCCATGACAGGTGGGATATAAGACAGGTGAAGAGTTAGACAGGTGAAGAGTTAGACAGGTAAAGAGTTAGACAGGTAAGAGTTGGACAGAAATCATCTTGAAAGAGGCATATTAAAGGTCTCTTATTTAAATGGAAGGAATATATGGGTACAGGTATGTATATTATTATTTTAATCTTGTATTTTGTATAGATTTTAGCTACTGTGTATTGTTTAGAATCAATGTATGTGGGTGGAGGGTGGTGATGATGTTGACTGGCAAGGTGGCGGCAACAACGCATTCCTGCAGGCTGGTCCAACAAACCCCCCCGCCGCCCTACCTACCTCCCTACCCCCCTCATTGGCCTTTCGCTCACAGATGGCGATGTTTTTATCACCGCACTTTGAAGATGATTAGTTGCCGACTCTTTAATTCTCTGATGGAATAAAACATTTGGAATTTATTTAAAGTACCATTAGATTATAGTGAAGTTTGATAGTTTATAGTGGTTCAGTTAACTACGAAAGTCCTTAGTTCGGTTCCTCTCCTTTTGAACCACGAACCCCCCGAGAGATTCAAACTCATGAACCCGAAGCATTAGGATTTAGTGGATGTGTGTGGGTAGTGGAGGATTACGGGAAGGATTTTTAGGATTAAGGATTAGAATGGATGTGTGGGTAGTGGAGAATTAAGATGGGGGTGGGATGGTTTTAGGATTAGGGATTCTCAATGCATATGTATGGATGGAGGATTACGAAGAAGAGGATTAGGATTACAATGGATATGTATTGATGGAGGAAGAAGAACAACAAGAAGAATAAGAAGATGAACAAGAAGTGGTGATGATGGTAATATTGATCACAGGTGGACAGGTCAAAGAGAGTGTGTGTGTGTGTGTGTGTGTGTGTGTGTGTGTATGTGTATGTATGTATGTATGTATGTGTGTGTGTGTGTGTGTTAATCATCATCTAAGGTCCAGCTATAGGAAGAGGAAGAAGGAGTTAAGTCTAGGTTTCCCATGGTGTTAAGAGTCAGGATTTAACACATATATAAATATACCTTCTTAATGAGTCCTGTGAAAGCTGTAGGAGGCGGCTGTAATGACCGAGGGGGGGGGGGGTGTCTCTCTTCTTCATGGTGTGGTAGTTTGTTCCGGGTTATGATCTGTCTTTGTCTGTTAGATAGGGGTTGTGTACATGTCAGAGAGGGGGGGGGTATAGTGTTTGTTTGAGGTGTTGTGGGGATGGATGGGAAGTGTTTAGGCGGAGGGAGGGATCTGTGTATGGAGGGAAGGTGATGTTTGGGTGGGTGGAGGGAATGAGTGAGGGAGGGAAGGAAGTTAGCGCTTATTGGAAGAGGGCGTTGTCTATTTGGAGGGAAGGGAATATTTAAAAGGTTAAGTAGTGTGTAGGTGGAGGGAGGTTAGGTTAGGTTAGGTTATGATGGGGGGAAGTAGGGCAGTAAGTGGTGGTGTAGGTGGAGGGAAGTAAGTGGCATGATGATGGAAGGCAGTAAGTGGTGGTGTAGGTGGCTGTAAAGTTCATATGTAAGTTAAGGAAAAATTGGTCATAATTGAGGTGTGCTAGAGAGAGGCCGAGGAACCAGCAGCGTGTGAGAGGCACTGTTGATAAGAGGTGTGTTGGTGTGTGTATAACCGGTACACACACTAGGTACAGGGAGTTATGTACGTGTGTTGGTGTGTGTATAACCGGTACACACACTAGGTACAGAGAGTTATGTACGTGTGTTGGTGTGTGTATAACCGGTACACACACTATGTAGAGAGAGTTGTATGCATTACAGTGTTCGGTAAAGGTTAAAAATACCACTACGCAGAATTACCCAATATACTGCATACTTCCTGTGGCATTTGTGTCGGGTTAGACGTCTGTAACATACATACATACATACATCCATACATTCATTTCATACATACATACATACATACATACATTACATACATACAGTACATACATACCTACAGTACATACATACATACATACATTACATACATACATTACATACGTACATTACATACATACATACATACATTACATACATACATTACATACATACATACATACATACATACATACATTTGATGCCTGGAGGTTATTCACACTGAGTACTTTACTGTGTTACCATCGATCAGTTAAACGAGTAGGGTTATGTTACACGGTGTTACTTAATGTGATCAGTATTGTGTGTGATGGCGGGTAACATATAATACTGCTGGAGGGAAAGCGTATAGTGAGGTGGGAGGGAGGCTTGGTGTGGGAGGAGGAGGGGAGGCTTGGTGTGGGAGGAGGGAGGGAGGCTTGGTGTGGGAGGAGGGAGGGAGGCTTGGTGTGGGAGGAGGGAGGGAGGCTTGGTGTAGGAGGAGGAGGGAGGCTTGGTGTGGGAGGAGGGAGGGAGGCTTGGTGTGGGAGGAGGGAGGGAGGCTTGGTGTGGGAGGAGGAGGGAGGCTTGGTGTGGGAGGAGGAGGGAGGCTTGGTGTGGGAGGAGGGAGGGAGGCTTGGTGTGGGAGGAGGGAGGGAGGCTTGGTGTGGGAGGAGGGAGGGAGGCTTGGAGGAGGGAGGGAGGCTTGGTGTGGGAGGAGGGAGGGAGGCTTGGTGTGGGAGGAGGGAGGGAGGCTTGGTGTAGGAGGAGGAGGGAGGCTTGGTGTGGGAGGAGGGAGGGAGGCTTGGTGTGGGAGGAGGGAGGGAGGCTTGGTGTGGGAGGAGGAGGGAGGCTTGGTGTGGGAGGAGGAGGGACGCTTGGTGTGGGAGGAGGGAGGGAGGCTTGGTGTGGGAGGAGGAGGGAGGCTTGGTGTGGGAGGAGGAGGAGGGAGGCTTGGTGTGGGAGGAGGAGGAGGGAGGCTTGGTGTGGGAGGAGGGAGGGAGGCTTGGTGTGGGAGGAGAAGGAGGGAGGTTTGGTGTGGGAGGAGGAGGAGGGAGGTTTGGTGTGGGAGGTGGGAGGGAGGCTTGGTGCGGGAGAACCTGACCTGTCATAAGGTAATTGTTTGTGGTGGGTAGAGGAACAGAGACTACCCCCTTCCATCCTCTCCACTCCCTCCCCTCCCCCCCTCCTCTCCACTCCCCCCTCCCCCTCCCCTCCACAAAGATAGACAGAATTACAAACTTTCACCTGGTATGCCAATGGCCGCTTTGTTAGGGAGAGATTATCACGATACCGGAGTGTCTTGAAGTCTGTCTGTACTGTATGTTATGTCAGGGGTGATAGAAGTAGGTGCACGGGGAGGAGAGGGGGAGGGGAGAGAGATGAGGTTGGGTGTAAACGGGACTGCCCAGTATGGGCCAATAGGCCCGCTGCAGTTTCCTCCATTCTTATGTTCTTATGTTCTTATGAGAGAGAGGGGGAGGAGAGAGAGAGAGGGGGGAAGGGAGAGAGAGAGGGCCGAGTGGGGGGGTGTTAGTATGCTATGACTCCTTTGATAGGATGTGAAGTGTCAGACGTGGCCCAGACTGTGGTGGTGAGGGGAAGTACTTGGGAAGGTGGTGGTAGTAGGGTTTATTGTGGTGGGGTGTATTAGTGGTGGTAGCTATGGGGAGGTAGTGGTAGTGGTAGTGGGGGGTAGTGATTGTGGTTGAGAAAATGTGGTAGTAGTGATGGCAGGGATGTAGTGTTAGAGGAGCCAGAATGGTGGTGTGTGTGTGTGTGTGTGTGTGTGTGTGTGTGTGTGTGTGTGTGGTCCCGCCTCCTGCTAGATCGCCAACACTGCTCATAAGTATTCAGTATCTACCTGTACCTGTAATTAGCCTCTGTAACACTTAATTACAGGTATACATGAAGGTGTTGTAGTGGTGAGAGTTATCTACGTGAAAATTACCTGTACCTGCTCGCTCGCATACGACACCATTACGTCAAGTATTGTATGGTGTGGGAGTGGTGTGGTGTAGTGTGGTGATGTGTGGTGTGGTGGGAGAAGCTATTGTTGTGAGTCGGGGACATATTTGTTTGGAAAATAATCATTGCCTCGTCAGATGTTATTCAGTTCCTTGAGGTGTTGAAGAGCGTTGTGTGTGTGTGTGTGTGTGTGTTAAGCATACCTGTGTTGACTTGTGAGTAGGTTACCGGTATGTGGTTTATGTGGCCTTCATGTTTTTTTTTGTTTTTTTTTTAATGTTGTGTTGATTTGTTTTGGTGTCGATTGATGAGGTAGTCTTTAGTGTTATTCTTTAGGGAGGGAGGGATGGTGCTAGGTGCTGGCTGGCGGCCGTTGAGCCGAGGATTGAGAGTGCGAGCGAGGACCGAGCTGACTCATAATACTGACCCCATATCGATGACGTAACCCTCCACAATGACGTCACCGCCCACAATGACGTCACTGCCCACAATGACGTCACCCTCCACATTGACGTCACCCTCCACAATGACGTCACCGCAGCCCCCAGGAAGCGTAATCATGTTCACCGCCCGTAGTCCCGTCAGTCTGCACCTTTATTAGGATGATTCACCCTTAGCTTGTGAAGGTTAATGTCCGCTGCTACTGGTCTGGTCAAGGACGTCGAGGAGCTCACCAGAGGGATAATGCCTGAGCCGCGGTATAAAGTGTAGTGATGGTGTAGGATGCTGTGTTGTGGGAAGGGGTGTGTCCTTAGGGAATGGGGTGTGTCCTCTTTAACCACGCCCACTATCCATATATGTCTTCCTCTTTTGTTTTTATTAATTCTATCTTCTTCCCTCATAGGTAAGTGTCGAGCTGTGTGGATGCTGGACCAACGAGGGAAAGGAAAGGTAACTAAGTGATTAACAGAAAGGTCATCAACCACACACACACACACACACACTATTGATCCATCGATTGGTCAGTTGGCCTGGGAGGTAAACTGTCCCTTCCCACCTGGATCCCGGGAAGGTAAGAGAGAGAGAGAGAGAGGGGGGGGGGGGGGGAGGTAGGGAGGGGTGCGGGGAGAGGGAGGTGAGAGAATCTGATTGTATAGACGTGTATACCGTGTTTGATCTTGTGTACAGTCTATAGCTACCTGGGTGTGTTGCTAGGTAGGTTAGGTTAGGTTGGTAGGTTAGGTTAGGTTAGGTTGGTAGGTTAGGTTAGGTTAGGTTAGGTTAGGTAGCTAGATGTCACCTGTAGTTCATCTTTTTGGTGCGTGTGTGCGTTTCTCTTTTGTTTAATGATGAAACTTCCAAACATTTATACATTGTTTGTGCCGTTTATGACCTTAGTTGTTGACAGTTTTTTGTTGTTTTGTCATGAAATTGTAAACTGGCCTTGTGGTATGTCTTCAATTTAAGTCGTTTGATTATTATTATTATTAGTAGTAGTAGTAGTAGTAGTGGTAATTTTAGTAGTCGTAGTGAAGAGTGAAGGAGAGAGGTGAGGGGAGTAGAGGGAGTGAGGGTGAGAGAGGTAAGGGGGGATAGGGGTGAGGGTGTAGGAAGCCACTACACCGCCGCCACAGTTTTTCTTGTTTCCTTCATTTAGAACTGTTGAGTCATCCTTTCTGGCTATTGTTTGTTGTACCTTACTGAACATACACACCAGGGAGCCATACAGGTGTGATATACAGGTACATGCAGGTATACACGTACAGTAACATACAGGTGTGATATGCAGGTATACACGTAGAGTAACAGCTCATCTCAACCACACACACACACCTTCTGAGTAAAGGTGTTGCTATATAAACAATTACTTTTATTATGGTCAGTGTACCGGGTGTTGCAGTTATTGCCTCGGCCACTTTCCAGGAACAGGAAGAGCTACTGAGACCTTCCTGAGTCATCGTTATCGTCGTCATCATCATCGTCGGCATTATCATCGTCATTGTCGTCGTCATCATCATCATCGTCGTCATCATCATCGCCATGGTGTTTCAATGACGCTGTTTATTACCAGAACTATACACCACAACCATTATAACACCCTAGGGTCTGGTAACACTGTGTGTAAACTGTTTTCTGGGGGGTGTTACCAGACTTTCCTGCCCTTCTTCACGTGTCCTCCCGCGGTCGTCGTCAACACCTAACCTCAGCTCACCAGTACTTGACCTTCTTAACAACCTCCCACGCCTTATGCTAAACACATATTACAGGGAAGCCTTATCTATGTAGTACTGTACTCTTGTCTTGCTCATAGTACCGGTGACCCCAGCGCCCCTTTGGCCTCGTTCGTCAGCTGAGTCGAAGAAAGCAATGAAGAACTCCCCGGTCTGCTTCCCTGTTAGATGTCTTGTGCTTCTGCGCTTAACTTGTGCTTCAGAAGGGTGCAGTATTAATTATCCTCCTGCGTTTAGATGTTTGGGGGGGGGGGGGTTGTGAATGGTGATTGTTATGTGAGTGTCGTTTGTTTGGGTAGTGGAAGCCATAGTTGTGTGTGTGTGTGTGTGTGTGGGTAGGTAGGTAGGTAGGGGTTGGAATGATGGTTGGGAGGAGGGGCTGGACAAGTGATATGACCTTCCCTCCCCCTCACCCCCCTCTTCCCTCAGTCGTCCTCCAACGCCCTAGTTGAGGCAGGTGTGTGTCAACGAGGCGGCGGTCATTATATCATCACGGCTCCACTTTGGTCAATGTCAAAGGTCGTGTAGGCTAGAGTCCGACCAGTGTGTGTGTGTGTGTACTGCTGGGGTAGTATTAGCTCTCGGTGTAATAACAATTAATCCGTATTGGGTTTAAACGGTAATCGGACGTTTGGGCCACGACTAGGTTAGGTTAGATCACGGATTGACCTTGGGTTAGATTAGGTTAGGTTAGGTTAATTTAGGTCAGGTCAGGTTAGATCCTAATCACCCTAACCAGACGTCCTGTAACACTGTTTCTGTCCTGGTGTATCTCAATGAAAGTTTATGAATAGGAATTTTCTCAAGGCGGCGTCAGACAATGGAATTTTTTTACTATAGTAGACTAGAAAGGCCCCAGCAGCCAGCCGGAGGAGACTACTGGCCGGCGGGCAAGATGTAGGACAGTTAGTGAGTCAGCCAGCCAGCCCCTGTACGCTCACCATATGGGAGGGGCTGGTTGGCTGTGTTTGCACGCCACACGCAGGCAAGGAACCTAACTTGATGAAGAAGAAGGGAAACTTCTCACTTTCCCTGAGCTCATTGACTAACAGGGCGTCATTGCCTTCATCTTATTGTGTTTTATTGCCTTCAGTTTAAAGCGAATGTAGGACGTTTGGTTTGGGCCAGAGTGGTCAGGACTAAACCCAACCTTGACCTTGACCTAACCGTGGCCCAAACGTCCACTCACCACCTGACCTTGACCTCTCATCATCTCCACTACTACAGTACACAGTATACGCCCTTAGTCAATTTAGCAGTTGGTAGTTATTGTACACCAGCTGACTCACTCACCCACCCCACCATAACAACTCTGGACCCTCTCTTCCTCTCTGAGTCATTTGGGGTCGAATAGATGCTTCGAATCTGATGAGTAGTCCAGGAAGTGCTGCATGTTGACATTGTTTCGTGTTATGACTCATGTAACGTGTGTATGTGGGGTGGAATAGGGCAAGACTGGGTGGAACAAGGAAGGCTGGAATGGGATAAGGGTTGGAATGGAACAGGTGGCTGGAATGGAACAGAGGGAGCTGGAATGGAACAGAGGTGGCTGGAATGGAACAGAGGGGGCTGGAATGGGGCAGGGCGGGTTGTAATGGGGTACAGAGGGGTGGAATAGGGCAGGGTTGGGTATGGTGGAATGGGGCAGGGCAGGGCGGGTTGAAGTGGGACAGGGGGGATGCTGAGTACCTGATACACGGGAAGGGGGGGGGGGGGCGTTCCGGCAGGTTAATTAAAGCTCAGGTATTGAAGTGTCGGTGATTCAGGGACGGTTATCTAAAGTCCCAGATTTCTATGAAAGGATTTTTGTTTTATTCTCGCGAGATTAAATTTAGCATCGATATGTTATTTTCAGCCTCGTGGTGGTGGTGGCAATTTTGCTAGAAGTGGAATCTATTATTTAACGGACTATTATGGGGAGGATGTTCCGTTATATTGAAGGTCTGTTAGATGTAAAACCTCTATCTAACGGATTATATAGATATGGAAGTCCGTTATGTCTAGGGGACCGTTTGATGTAAAATATCCCATCTAACGGAGTATACGTGTATTATAGAGAGAAGTCCGTTATATGGAGGGGTTCACTTCACAAAAACGATGAGGACCAAAACGTTATCAAAGGAAATAATAATACTCGTGATAATGATAAAATGTTCCTCATTTATCGACGGGCAGATATATCGTGTACATTATCGCTGTAGGAGCTCTTGTTAACTAGTGGCTTAGAGTACACACTGGGTCTAGTTGATGAACAGGGGAGTTACTTGGCTCTTTGTTTACTGCTGCTGGGTGACACACGTGGGCGAGGAGACCCCATATGACACCAGAGCTTGGACACCATACACCGAGGCAGCACAAGTCATCACATGTTAGGCCGTGTAGACCAGCAGGGGATGGGTGTATAGTGCTGCAAGGTGTTGTGGAGCAAACCTTCCACACTGTAGATCTTGTGGTTTACAGTGTGGTGTCTTACAGTGTCGAGTGGTAGAGAGGAGGCAGCACATCAAGAAGAGGAGTCAGTGACACACTCCACGTAATTACGACATGGCAAGTGGCTGGCGGAGGCGACGGCGGCGCGCGAGAGAGAGAGGTTGGTTGATTTTGGACGGGCCCGGAAATTGCTGACGTCTGGCGTGGAACACCTGCCCCCCCCCTCCCTCCCTTCTTTTCTCTACCTGAGAGAGAGAGAGAGAGAGAGAGAGAGTAATGATGATGAGTCCATTAGCCTGCTGCCTCTGATGATGTTTAATCCACCAGTTCAGTTGTTATTGGCGCCTCTAACACTGCTCTCTCCTCCAACACTGTGCTGCTGGCGTTTCTATCCATATTGTTATTTATAATGGTGTTTGGGATGTTGAACCTAACCTAACCCAACTGCCTACTCCCTTACCTACCTGGCACTGTATGGCACTGAAGGTAATCTACACGTGGTCAACACAACTCTCTCCTACTCGTCATGGTATACGGCCGGTGTCAGTCTCCATTTGGCTGATCGTGTGTGTGTGTGCGTGCGTGCGTGCTGTGTGTGTGTGTGTGTGTGTGTGTGTGTGTGTGTGTGTGTGTGTGTGTGTGTGTGTGTGCGTGCGTGTGTTATAATATTGTTAGTCTTAATAAACGTACTATAATGTTTTAATGTAATGGAAATAATAGTGTGGTTGTCGCTTCAAGGTCTGTGTGTGTCCCTGGACTCTCTCTCTCTCTCTCTCTCTCTCTCCTTTGTTATCATCTTCCTCTACTTCTTGGCTTTAGTCTGCCTCCTTTTGTACTTTCTTTCCCTTTTCTTCTGAGTTTTTTAATTGGGGCTGATTTGATATTTGTATTATTTTAGTGTTTTATTATTATTATTGTTGTTGTTTTTTTATTATTATTATCATCATCGTTCTTTTTGTTATTGATATTATTTTTTTATTATTATTATTATTATTTGTTATCACAGGTGAAGTAACACAGAAAAAACTTCATTTGTTTTCCGCCCACCTGTTACTTTCTTCACGGTGTGTCATCAGCTGGCCGTCTGGTGTAGGGGAGGTAGGGTAGGAGGTGGGGCAGGAGGGGTGGTAGGGTAGGGCAGGAGGTAGGGCAGGAGGAGGGGAGGTGGGGCAGGAGGGGAGGTAGGGAGGGCAGGAGGGGAGGTAGGGCAGGAGGGGAGGTAGGGCAGGAGGTAGGGTAGGGAGGGCAGGATGAAGCCATTACACTGTCTTTGTCAAGGTGGACGGAAGTGTGGTCACCGCTGGTTCCTTTAAACAACACTTCCTGCCCTTCACTCCTGGATCACTTGTTAAACCTAACCTAACCCAACCCCTCTAGAGTATATATTTGCTCTGGAGTGTGTGTACTGTACTCTGGAGTGTGTGTGTACTGTACTCTGGAGTGTGTGTGTACTGTACTCTGGAGTGTGTGTGTACTGTACTCTGGAGTGTGTGTGTGTGTACTGTACTCTGGAGTGTGTGTGTGTGTACTGTACTGTACTCTGGTGTGTGTACTGTACTCTGGTGTGTGTACTGTACTCTGGAGTGTGTGTGTGTGTGTACTGTACTCTGGAGTGTGTGTGTGTGTACTGTACTCTGGAGTGTGTGTGTGTGTACTGTACTGTACTCTGGTGTGTGTACTGTACTCTGGTGTGTGTACTGTACTCTGGAGTGTGTGTGTGTGTACTGTACTCTGGAGTGTGTGTGTATGTGTGTGTACTGTACTCTGGAGTGTGTGTGTGTGTACTGACTCTGGAGAGTGTGTGTGTGTGTGTGTGTGTACTGTACTCTGGAGTGTATGTGTGTGTACTGTACTCTGGAGTGTGTGTGTGTGTGTGTGTGTGTACTGTACTCTGGAGTGTATGTGTGTGTACTGTACTCTGGAGTGTGTGTGTGTGTGTGTGTACTGTACTCTGGCGTGTGTGTGTACTGTACTCTGGAGTGTGTGTGTGTGTGTGTACTCTGGAGTGTGTGTGTGTGTGTACTGTACTCTGGAGTGTACAGGACAGTGTGTGGGAATGATGTAAAATTCACAATAAAACAATACAAGTCGTGACATAATTATTATATAATTAGGAAACGCGTCATAAACCTGGAGGCGTTGTGTCTGGGCTTGGCTTCCTGTCCCAGATTTTAGTTCTGAGTCCCTTTTGCCCTCTCCTCCCCTTCCCCCTCATTCTCCCGTTCCCTCTCCTCCTCACCTTCCTCCTCCTCGCCCCCTTCCCTCTCCTCTTCCCCTTACCCTTCCCCCCTCCT
Organism: Homarus gammarus; assembly: GCA_958450375.1. NCBI lineage: Eukaryota > Metazoa > Arthropoda > Malacostraca > Decapoda > Nephropidae > Homarus > Homarus gammarus. The sequence continues at coordinate 434,586 of CAUDMG010001926.1, forward strand.
CCCTTCCCCCCTCCCTCACCCCTCCCCCCTCTTCGCATACAGCCATACCGAACTCTCTCCTTGTGGGTTGGCACCGTAAAGCTGGCACCTGGAGGCACTGGCGCCCGTCCACGCGTGCTTCATGGCCACAGATGTGTAGGCGAATGTGAAGCCTCCATATAACGGACTTTTCTCTTCATATAATCCGTTAGAGGGGACCACGTTTCATATTTAACGGACTCTCCTTATAACGGAATTCTCTATCCAGTCAAACCGTTATAGGGGGTTTCACATCTAACGGGCCCTTGACAAAACGGACTTTCATATCTATATAGTCCGTTAGCTACAGGTGGTCATGGTACGGTATCTGCTGATGCGTAAACACTGAGAGGTCAGCCACCACAGCTGGTGCAAGTAACAGCTGGTGAGAGTTACCTTCCGTTAGCTACTGCTGGTTAGAGTAACATCTGGTCGGTCACAGCTGGTCTAAGTGACAGGTGGTCAGTTACACCTGGTTGGAGTAACAGGTGGTCAGGTACAGCTGGATAAAGTAACAGCTGGTCAGAGTAACAGCTGGCCAGAGTAACAGCTGTAGAAACAAAAATTACAGAAAATAAAAAAGTATCAGTTTTTGTTACTACCAGTACGCCTTTCCTCACCATCAGCAGGAGGCTCTCTCTCATTACTCTACCAGTACACCTTTCCTCACCATCAGCAGGAGGCTCTCTCTCATTACTCTACCAGTACACCTTTCCTCACCATCAGCAGGAGGCTCTCTCTCATTACTCTACCAGTACACCTTTCCTCACCATCAGCAGGAGGCTCTCTCTCATTACTCTACCAGTACACCTTTCCTCACCATCAGCAGGAGGCTCTCTCTCATTACTCTACCAGTACACCTTTCCTCACCATCAGCAGGAGGCTCTCTCTCATTACTTACACCAAGTTGAAAGTCATGGCTACGTGAGAATGACCAGCTAAGTCTGGTGAGGTGAGGTGGAGGTACTTGAGGCAGACAGGTAGGAGGGAGAGTGGTACAGTTAATACTACTAAAGTCCCTCAGTTCGCCTCCTCTCCCTGAACCACGAACCCTCGAGTGATTCACAACTCATGAATCCGAAGTATTTATGGGACAATAATGTATCGGTCAACTGGTTCGGGTTCACGAGTCTGAATCTCTCGGGGGTTCGTGTAGGATAGGGAGTGAGGGGGTAAAGGAAGGATAGGGGGTGAGGGAAGGATAGGGAGTGAGGGAAGGATAGGGAGTGTAGCGGGGGGAGGGGGGAAGGAGCGGCGCCAGCCACACGTTAACCTTGCTGGTGTGTGTGTGTCAACATTCCTGGCGGCGACACTCACAGCCTCCTTGGTTAGGTTAGGTTCGGTTCTTCACGGCCACGCCCACCCTCCACACCCACCCACCCTTCACGCCCTCCCTCTTGCTAGTAACTACAGGCTGCTTGGTATAATGTCCTGCTACAGGCCGCCTCCTTCATGCACCTCTTCCCGAGTCCTGCGGCAGGTCGCTTACCTCTCGCCTTCCTGCAGTTTACATTCCTTACATTCTGTTACAGGCTGCCTCCCTCGTGTCCTGCTGCAGGTTGTTCCCCTCGCTCCTGTACTGTACCTGTACCTTGCTTGTATCACCTCACCTGTGTTGCCCCACTGTCACAGAGGCCAAGGTTGTCACTCCTTCCCTGATCTACACACCTGTTGTCCTCTGAATTACTCTACAGGATGTACTTAGCTCATCTTCCTCCTCCAGTCACCAGGTGTAGTGTTAGGTCAGGTAGATAACGCAGGTGTAGTTCAGGTTAATATATTGATAATGCAGGTGTAGTTCAGGTTAATATATTGACGTGTATTATATATTGGGTGAGGGAAGGAGGGGGGTGGAGGGTGGTAGTAATGGTGGTGGTAGTAGTAGTAGCCTTGGTGGTAGTTGTGGTTGTAGTAGTAGTGGTGTTAGTGGCGCTCAAGTGACTTAACCGGTGACTGGCCTCACATGGACTGGCCTTCACCCTCTATAGCACCATATTAGTACCTGTAACTGTCACCCTGTGTGGCGCCACAGCTCATACCGCGTCTCGTCACTACTAGAACACAGCGACGACCAGCATTATTAAACGGTCTGCCGAGAGTACAGTGACGACATCACCGTCATAACTACATTTTTTACACTGCCGCTATGATTACCGCCACTGTTACCTGTTCGACGCATAGAATGGTTTATGTTCACTCTGTCTACTACCATTAGGCCTCTGTCTTCTACTATGAAAATGTTACATCCTGCCACTTGACCTGACCTGACCTAACCTAACCTAATTTGTATATATATGTGGGGCTGAGACACGTCTTAACACAACAGTGTTTCCTGAAGGGGGGGGGGGGTCAGGATTCATTTCACCTTACCTTGACCTCACTCCTCATGTTCCTACTATGCCTTCCCGAACCACCTTGTTGCCTCGTTAATTAACTGGTGATCGTGGCTACACTCATCTTTTCCCCCTTCAGTCACCTCCTTCCTTCCTTCGGGTGGGCTATTGTGGAATGGAGTCGAGATGAAGGGAAAGAGAGGGAGAGGAGGAGGTGGGGAGAGAGGAAGAGGGGGGTGGGGGAGCGGAGGGGGGGGGGAGGAACTACCATGGGTGGGGGTGAGAGTGGAGGAAGGAAAGAGAGTTTAGTGAGAGTATGAGATGGAGGGAATAGGGAGGGGGGTAGACACGAACACAAGGTGCTTTAGTAGTTGACGAATATGCTAATGAGTTGTTTACAAAAGAATTACAACGCAATTATATATCCATTTGTTTATGCATTTTCTCCCCTTTCCTGATTGGCTGACTGGTGCGGCGGCTCTAACCAATCACGTTGTTTTTCCCCTATACAGAAGAGTGTACGTCACGAATAGGTTTGGCAGGAGACCCCCGTAAAACATAGGTGCTTCTCTCATTAGTGGTGTAGCTAACCTGTTCACCGTTATGATGGATCTGTGTGTGTGTGTGTCGCTATTTGATACATGGGTACACGTGGCACCACCCCTTGCTAGCGGCTCTCACGCTAATGTAACTCATTGTAATGTTTTTAGTCAACAGTAAAACGATAACTGCAACAACAATATTAATAACAACAACAATACTAACAACAACAATAAAAACAACAACGATAACGACAACAACAACACCATCATCAGGTAGTCAGTGTCGTGTCGTGTCTTCATCCTGTTACCCTGTGGAGCGTTGGCAGCGACTGGTGGACCTAACCTAACCTACCTTAACCTTCTCCCCCCCCCCCTCCCTCGTCATTACATTGGCCAGAAGACAGGTAGCTGAGTGAGAGAGGGTGGGTGTGTGTGTGTTTGCGGGCGTGAGTGGGCGTGACCTCCAGAGTGAGGCCGCGGTGGAGGAGAATGTGTGGCCGCCCGCCTGCCTCTCTCTACACCACCACCTCTCACCCGTATTTAGTCAGGTAGGTGCCACTCTTTCCTCTTTCTCCTCTTCCTCTTCCCCCTCCTCCTAATCCCCTCCTCTTTCTCTTCCCCCTCCTCCTAATCCCCTTCTCTTTCTCTCTCTCTGTTCCCCCCGCCATTCCTCCTCATTGTTTCCTTTCTCTTCCTCCTCCCCTGCCATTCCCTTTCCCTCCCTCCATCCCTTCCTTCCCTCCTCCTCTCCTTGGTATTCTCATTCTACGTTTAACAATTCTTGGTCATTACTCTCTCTCTCTCTCTCTCTCTCTCTCGTAATATATACTGCTCTAATTAAACGTCCATTAGTGTTAATTTTATCCCCTTGCGTAGGAGGAAGTAGTGCTTGTTCTTGGCCTGTCTTGTGGTGTGTGTGTGTGTGTGTTGTAGCCAGTAGTATACCTATAGGTGTCGTTGGACTGGTGGCAGGGTAGTATGTCTGTCACCTGTACTGTAGTGTGTTAGATGAGGCGTCTGTTTTTCTGTGTGTACGTGTCTGTCCATCTCTGTCTCCTTTGTTCATAAACCTGACGTAGCCTCTTCACCTGCCGCCTTTAATAATTGTTTTTACACCATTGTAGTATTTACAACTTGATGTTCGTTATATCGCGGTTGTATATGAAAAGGTCATGTGTGTGTGTATATTCCAGATTTATTATTCCACATATCGGGGTCAAACTGGTCCTTCTGTGTGATTTAATTTTGTTATTAACGCAAGATTGTGGAAGGCGTTACTTGCACCTTTTGTTGTGTTACTTGCGTCTGTTGTTGCGTTACTTGCGTCTTTTGTTACATTGTTGCGTTACTTGCGTCTTTTGTTGCGTTACTTGCGTCTTTTGTTACATTGTTACTACAGAGTATTGCGTTACATTACTTTTCCACGTTACGCCTAGTGTTATACATCGTTACCACTCTCCCTCCGCCACGCCCTACACCCCCTATACTGTAAATCTAGCTTAACCTAACTCAACCCAACCCAACCTAACCTATATGTACCTGCCTGGTCACCTCGGCAACACACCTGACCAATTACTTTCACACCTTTTTGGCGAGTCACCTTCACGTTGTAGCTATGGCCGAGAGGGTACAGCAGGTGTAGTGTTAGGTGATAGGCTAATTACAACAGGTGTGGTGTTATACGTTTGAGGGTACACCAGGTGTTAAATCACAAGGTAACTACAACGAGTATCTGGTGGTAGGTAATTGGGAAGTTACAACAGGTGTGGTGTTAGGTAAGAGGGTACAGCAGGTATGGCGGCGTTAGGAAAGAGAGCCCTCACAGTACAGTAGGTGTGGTGAGGTCTGGTGAGAGGGATGGTGTGTGTGTGGTAACAGTTCAGGTCAGTGAGCGCCAGGTTAAGTGAGTGACCTTTACCTATGGACATCTTAGTGGACTTGATGGCTTCCCCGACCTGGCCTGGCCCCCTGGTGATGCCACTGCCTGACCCCAGCTTCGAGTAACCCCACGCGCGCAGGTTAGGTTAGATTTGATTTGGGTTAGATCAGATTAGGTTAAGGTTAGATTAAATTAGATTAGGTTAGATTAGATCCTAACCTAACCTAACCACTCTGCCCCAAAACCAAACATTTTATGGCCCAAACGTCCTATACATTCAGGTTCATTTTGACGCTATGAGACACACCTTCCACATTTAGTACACAATGCACTAGCCAGTATCTCACAGGGGCACCGTATGACCAGCAGTGTGTGTGTGTGTGTGTGTGTTGACAATAGGAGAATTCTGTTGGTTGAGCCATGTCTTGGGTAATCGTGAGTGAGAGAGAGAGAGAGGGGGGATTCCCAGCTCACTATATTATCAGAACCCTCTCTGTCTGTCGGTCATAAACACACCTCTGATGTAGGGCTTGGTGTGGTCCAGGAGCTGTGGCTTCTGTCAGTGGAGTACAGTCACGTAGGTATAGAAATGTGGATCTGTTTTGATGGGGTGTGCGTACAATGTTTGGGAGTATTATCATTG
>CAUDMG010001926.1:442500-627500 GCA_958450375.1 Homarus gammarus
GGGGTGGGGTGGAGGGTGGCTGGTGGGGGTGTTAGGAGGGGTGGGGTGTTGGGTGGCTGGTGGGGGTGTTAGGAGGGGAGGGGTGGAGGGTGGCTGGTGGGGGTGTTAGGAGGGGAGGGGTGTTGGGTGGCTGGTGGGGGTGTTAGGAGGGTGGGGTGGAGGGTGGCTGGTGGGGGTGTTAGGAGGGGAGGGGTGGAGGGTGGCTGGTGGGGTGTTAGGAGGGGTGGGGTGGAGGGTGGCTGGTGGGGGTGTTAGGAGGGGTGGGGTGTTGGGTGGCTGGTGGGGGTGTTAGGAGGGGTGGGGTGGAGGGTGGCTGGTGGGGGTGTTAGGAGGGGAGGGGTGGAGGGTGGCTGGTGGGGGTGTTAGGAGGGGAGGGGTGGAGGGTGGCTGGTGGGGGTGTTAGGAGGGGAGGGGTCGAGGGTGGCTGGTGGGGGTGTTAGGAGGGGAGGGGTCGAGGGTGGCTGGTGGGGGTGTTAGGAGGGGAGGGGTGGAGGGTGGCTGGTGGGGGTGTTAGGAGGGGAGGGGTCGAGGGTGGCTGGTGGGGGTGTTAGGAGGGGAGGGGTGGAGGGTGGCTGGTGGGGGTGTTAGGAGGGGAGGGGTCGAGGGTGGCTGGTGGGGGTGTTAGGAGGGGAGGGGTGGAGGGTGGCTGGTGGGGGTGTTAGGAGGGGAGGGGTGGAGGGTGGCTGGTGGGGGTGTTAGGAGGGGAGGGGTGGAGGGTGGCTGGTGGGGGTGTTAGGAGGGGAGGGGTGGAGGGTGGCTGGTGGGGGTGTTAGGAGGGGTGGGGTGTTGGGTGGCTGGTGGGGGTGTTAGGAGGGGAGGGGTGGAGGGTGGCTGGTGGGGGTGTTAGGAGGGTGGGGTGTGGGTGGCTGGTGGGGGTGTTAGGAGGGGTGGGGTGGAGGGTGGCTGGTGGGGGTGTTAGGAGGGGTGGGGTGGAGGGTGGCTGGTGGGGGTGTTAGGAGGGGAGGGGTGGAGGGTGGCTGGTGGGGGTGTTAGGAGGGGAGGGGTGGAGGGTGGCTGGTGGGGGTGTTAGGAGGGGAGGGGTGGAGGGTGGCTGGTGGGGGTGTTAGGAGGGGTGGGGTGTTGGGTGGCTGGTGGGGGTGTTAGGAGGGGTGGGGTGGAGGGTGGCTGGTGGGGGTGTTAGGAGGGGAGGGGTGGAGGGTGGCTGGTGGGGGTGTTAGGAGGGGAGGGGTGGAGGGTGGCTGGTGGGGGTGTTAGGAGGGGAGGGGTCGAGGGTGGCTGGTGGGGGTGTTAGGAGGGGAGGGGTGGAGGGTGGCTGGTGGGGGTGTTAGGAGGGGAGGGGTCGAGGTGGGGGTGTTTACAGATTTACAGATGTTCTTGGTGTTTGTGTTGTGTTTACAGAGGACCTTTGGTGTTGTGTTTACAGAGGACCTTTGGTGTTGTGTTTACAGAGGACCTTTGGTGTTGTGTTTACAGAGGACCTTTGGTGTTGTGTTTACAGAGGACCTTTGGTGTTGTGTTTACAGAGGACCTTTGGTGTTGTGTTTACAGAGGTCCTTTGGTGTTGTGTTTACAGAGGACCTTTGGTGTTGTGTTTACAGAGGACCTTTGGTGTTGTGTTTACAGAGGACCTTTGGTGTTGTGTTTACAGAGGACCTTTGGTGTTGTGTTTACAGAGGACCTTTGGTGTTGTGTTTACAGAGGACCTTTGGTGTTGTGTTACAGAGGACCTTTGGTGTTGTGTTACAGAGGACCTTTGGTGTTGTGTTTACAGAGGACCTTTGGTGTTGTGTTTACAGAGGACCTTTGGTGTTGTGTTTACAGAGGACCTTTGGTGTTGTGTTTACAGAGGTCCTTTGGTGTTGTGTTTACAGAGGACCTTTGGTGTTGTGTTTACAGAGGACCTTTGGTGTTGTGTTTACAGAGGACCTTTGGTGTTGTGTTTACAGAGGACCTTTGGTGTTGTGTTTACAGAGGACCTTTGGTGTTGTGTTACAGAGGACCTTTGGTGTTGTGTTTACAGAGGACCTTTGGTGTTGTGTTTACAGAGGACCTTTGGTGTTGTGTTTACAGAGGACCTTTGGTGTTGTGTTTACAGAGGACCTTGGTGTTGTGTTTACAGAGGACCTTTGGTGTTGTGTTTACAGAGGACCTTTGGTGTTGTGTTTACAGAGGACCTTTGGTGTTGTGTTTACAGAGGACCTTTGGTGTTGTGTTTACAGAGGACCTTTGGTGTTGTGTTAAAGAGGACCTTTGGTGTTGTGTTTACAGAGGTCCTTTGGTGTTGTGTTTACAGAGGACCTTTGGTGTTGTGTTTACAGAGGACCTTTGGTGTTGTGTTTACAGAGGACCTTTGGTGTTGTGTTTACAGAGGACCTTTGGTGTTGTGTTTACAGAGGTCCTTTGGTGTTGTGTTTACAGAGGACCTTTGGTGTTGTGTTTACAGAGGACCTTTGGTGTTGTGTTTACAGAGGACCTTTGGTGTTGTGTTTACAGAGGACCTTTGGTGTTGTGTTTACAGAGGACCTTTGGTGTTGTGTTTACAGAGGACCTTTGGTGTTGTGTTTACAGAGGACCTTTGGTGTTGTGTTTACAGAGGACCTTTGGTGTTGTGTTTACAGAGGTCCTTTGGTGTTGTGTTTACAGAGGACCTTTGGTGTTGTGTTTACAGAGGACCTTTGGTGTTGTGTTTACAGAGGACCTTTGGTGTTGTGTTTACAGAGGTCCTTTGGTGTTGTGTTTACAGAGGACCTTTGGTGTTGTGTTTACAGAGGACCTTTGGTGTTGTGTTTACAGAGGTCCTTTGGTGTTGTGTTTACAGAGGACCTTTGGTGTTGTGTTTACAGAGGACCTTTGGTGTTGTGTTTACAGAGGACCTTTGGTGTTGTGTTTACAGAGGACCTTTGGTGTTGTGTTTACAGAGGACCTTTGGTGTTGTGTTTACAGAGGACCTTTGGTGTTGTGTTTACAGAGGACCTTTGGTGTTGTGTTTACAGAGGACCTTTGGTGTTGTGTTTACAGAGGACCTTTGGTGTTGTGTTTACAGAGGACCTTTGGTGTTGTGTTTACAGAGGACCTTTGGTGTTGTGTTTACAGAGGTCCTTGATGTTGTGTTTACAGAGGACCTTTGGTGTTGTGTTTACAGAGGACCTTTGGTGTTGTGTTTACAGAGGTCCTTGATGTTGTGTTTACAGAGGACCTTTGGTGTTGTGTTTACAGAGGTCCTTTGGTGTTGTGTTTACAGAGGACCTTTGATGTTGGGTTTACAGAGGACCTTTGGTGTTGTGTTTACAGAGGACCTTTTGTGTTGTGTTTACAGAGGACCTTTGGTGTTGTGTTTACAGAGGTCCTTGATGTTGGGTTTACAGAGGTCCTTGATGTTGGGTTTACAGAGGACCTTTGGTGTTGTGTTTACAGAGGTCCTTGATGTTGGGTTTACAGAGGTCCTTGATGTTGGGTTTACAGAGGTCCTTGATGTTGGGTTTACAGATGTCCTTGACGTTTGTGCTTACAAAGACGTGTATACTGATGTTTTAGACATATAACATCTTCAAGTAACAATCAATGTAAACACGGAACATCAATCGACTTTCATAAATACAGTTGGTTAATTTTTCATTAGTATCAAAGCATCACATCGAGGCAAGAAAAAGTCATACCTATATAGAATATTTATACAAGAGTAACTTTTACATTCATGAAATATTTTTTGATCCCCCCTCCCCCCCTGTCCCCCACCTGTTTAAAGAAGCCGCTGGAGTGTATAGGTTAAAGTTTAGGCGGAGGTGGGCGTAGTGTGGGTATTAGTAGACGGTGTGGGCGTGGTGTGGGTATTAGTAGACGGTGTGGGCGTCGTGTGGGTATTAGTAGACGGTGTGGGCGTAGTGTGGGTATTAGTAGACGGTGTGGGCGTGGTGTGGGTATTAGTAGACGGTGTGGGCGTCGTGTGGGTATTAGTAGACGGTGTGGGCGTCGTGTGGGTATTAGTAGACGGTGTGGGCGTAGTGTGGGTATTAGTAGACGGTGTGGGCGTGGTGTGGGTATTAGTAGACGGTGTGGGCGTCGTGTGGGTATTAGTAGACGGTGTGGGCGTAGTGTGGGTATTAGTAGACGGTGTGGGCGTGGTGTGGGTATTAGTAGACGGTGTGGGCGTCGTGTGGGTATTAGTAGACGGTGTGGGCGTGGTGTGGGTATTAGTAGACGGTGTGGGCGTGGTGTAGGTATTAGTAGACGGTGTGGGCGTCGTGTGGGTATTAGTAGACGGTGTGGGCGTCGTGTGGGTATTAGTAGACGGTGTGGGCGTAGTGTGGGTATTAGTAGACGGTGTGGGCGTGGTGTGGGTATTAGTAGACGGTGTGGGCGTCGTGTGGGTATTAGTAGACGGTGTGGGCGTCGTGTGGGTATTAGTAGACGGTGTGGGCGTAGTGTGGGTATTAGTAGACGGTGTGGCGTGGTGTGGGTATTAGTAGACGGTGTGGGCGTCGTGTGGGTATTAGTAGACGGTGTGGGCGTAGTGTGGGTATTAGTAGACGGTGTGGGCGTGGTGTGGGTATTAGTAGACGGTGTGGGCGTCGTGTGGGTATTAGTAGACGGTGTGGGCGTGGTGTGGGTATTAGTAGACGGTGTGGGCGTGGTGTGGGTATTAGTAGACGGTGTGGGCGTGGTGTGGGTATTAGTAGACGGTGTGGGCGTGGTGTGGGTATTAGTAGACGGTGTGGGCGTCGTGTGGGTATTAGTAGACGGTGTGGGCGTGGTGTGGGTATTAGTAGACGGTGTGGGCATGGTGTGGACATGGTGTGTGTATTAGTAGACGGTGTGGGCGTGGTGTGGGTATTAGTAGACGGTGTGGACATGGTGTGGATATTAGTAGACGGTGTGGGCGTGGTGTGGGTATTAGTAGACGGTGTGGGCGTGGTATGAGCATGGTGTGAGTATTATTAGACGGTGTGTAAAGGTGTGGGCGTGCGTAGCGGTAGGTTAATTAGCTGTGGAATTAGTAGGCAGGTAAAGAAAGGTGATGGTGGTGCGTGACAGTAGGTCAGGTTAGGTTAGGTTAGGTTTAGGTTAGGATTGGTTAGGGTAGGGTAAGATAGGGTAGTCAGCTGTGCACTGGGGTTGGAGGAAAGTGGAGATTATTGAGACGTGGGCGTGGGCGTGTGGGCGGGCTGGTCAGCTGTGGACCGGTATGACAGGGTGGAGGACCGCGTGGTTCCTCCCTCCTCCTGCTGCCCCACACACCAGACCAGACCAGCTGACCTCGACTTGAGACACACACACACACACACACACACACTCACACATTTCTTCACTTACCCAACTATCTGAGTGTCTCTCCTTCCTTTTCTCCCCTCTCTTCTTCCCCTTCCTCTCCTCAACTCCCCTCCTCTCTTCTCTCCTCTTCTCCCCCTCTCTCCTCTTCTCCCCCTCTCTCCTCAACCCCCCCTTTCCTCAACCCCCCTCCTCCTTCCGTTTTTCCCCCTCTCCCCTCTTCCCCTCTCTCTTCTCCGTGAGGGAAGGTACACGTGACCATTAGTGGAAGAGTGGCCGTAAGAAGCCAGTGAGGGAAGGTACTTGGTATTAGCATGGGACAGGTTGGTGGTGAGAGGAATTGTCAGTAGAGATATTGAAAGATACGATAACGATGATTAGATTGTGGTGATTAGGTGATTGTGTGTAGATGTGATGGTGATTGTTGTATTGGTGGTGGTGATTGTGATGATGGTAAAGGTTCGTTGTTCTTGAGTAGAATTATTCAGGTGATCCCAGCGATTATATCCTCCACTGTAGTACTCAGCAGCAGGACTCAGTGGGCCTCATCAACAAGTAGAAGGGGACGCAGCAGAACCTAACCTAACCCGGACTTAAGGCAGCCGTTGTTGTGTCTGTCAATGAAGGTGTTGAGGTTCAGGGTTGTGTACCGGACGTGACGGGTTGCCATGGTGATGATAGTGACACGTAAACATTGTGGTGTGTGTGTGCGTGTGTGTGGGGGGGTGGGGGGGGGGCACAACTCATATTTATTGATCAGGGTGTTGTGTCCAGCCCCCGAGTGACGGTTGGTTACCTGGCCGGGCTATAACTGATTGGCTCCCCGTAACCCACCTGTGCTCACCTAACCTGCCACTGGTGAAGCAACGATTACCTCTTGGATAATCTTTTGTTTTACGCCATTTATCCTAACCTGACCTGACCTGACCTGACCTAACCTGACCTGACCTGACCTAACCTGGCTGGCTGGCGTGTAGTATTGTAAAAAAGGTAGGGTAGCACTTTGTCCCAGTAGTATCAGGCTCTCATGGTTGGTGTATATGTGTAGGGTGAGGGTGGTGGGGAGTAAGGGTGGTAGTAGGGGTGAGGGTGGTGGGGAGTAAGGGTGGTAGTAGGGGTGAGGGTGGTGGGGAGTAAGGGTGGTAGTAGTGGTGAGGGTGATGGGGAGTAAGGGTGGTAGTAGGGGTGAGGGTGGTGGGGAGTAAGGGTGGTAGTAGTGGTGAGGGTGATGGGGAGTAAGGGTGGTAGTAGGGGTGAGGGTGGTGGGGAGTAAGGGTGGTAGTAGGGGTGAGGGTGATGGGGAGTAAGGGTGGTAGTAGGGGTGAGGGTGATGGGGAGTAAGGGTGGTAGTAGGGGTGAGGGTGATGAGGAGTAAGGGTGTTAGTAGGGGTGAGGGTGATGGGGAGTAAGGGTGGTAGTAGGGGTGAGGGTGGTGGGGAGTAAGGGTGGTAGTAGGGGTGAGGGTGGTGGGGAGTAAGGGTGGTAGTAGGGGTGAGGGTGGTGGGGAGTAAGGGTGGTAGTAGTGGTGAGGGTGATGGGGAGTAAGGGTGGTAGTAGGGGTGAGTTGGTGGGGAGTAAGGGTGGTTGTAGGGGTGAGGGTGATGGGGAGTAAGGGTGGTAGTAGGGGTGAGGGTGATGGGAGTAGGGTGTAGTAGGGTGAGGGTGATGAGGAGTAGGGTGTTAGTAGGGGTGAGGGTGATGGGGAGTAAGGGTGGTAGTAGGGGTGAGGGTGGTGGGGAGTAAGGGTGGTAGTAGTGGTGAGGGTGATGGGGAGTAAGGGTGGTAGTAGGGGTGAGGGTGGTGGGGAGTAAGGGTGGTAGTAGTGGTGAGGGTGATGGGGAGTAAGGGTGGTAGTAGGGGTGAGGGTGGTGGGGAGTAAGGGTGGTAGTAGGGGTGAGGGTGATGGGGAGTAAGGGTGGTAGTAGGGGTGAGGGTGATGGGGAGTAAGGGTGGTAGTAGGGGTGAGGGTGATGAGGAGTAAGGGTGTTAGTAGGGGTGAGGGTGATGGGGAGTAAGGGTGGTAGTAGGGGTGAGGGTGGTGGGGAGTAAGGGTGGTAGTAGGGGTGAGGGTGGTGGGGAGTAAGGGTGGTAGTAGGGGTGAGGGTGGTGGGGAGTAAGGGTGGTAGTAGTGGTGAGGGTGATGGGGAGTAAGGGTGGTAGTAGGGGTGAGGGTGGTGGGGAGTAAGGGTGGTAGTAGGGGTGAGGGTGATGGGAGTAAGGGTGGTAGTAGGGGTGAGGGTGATGGGGAGTAAGGGTGGTAGTAGGGGTGAGGGTGATGAGGAGTAAGGGTGTTAGTAGGGGTGAGGGTGATGGGGAGTAAGGGTGGTAGTAGGGGTGAGGGTGGTGGGGAGTAAGGGTGGTAGTAGGAGTGAGGGTGGTGGGGAGTAAGGGTGGTAGTAGGGGTGAGGGTGATGGGGAGTAAGGGTGGTAGTAGGGGTGAGGGTGGTGGGGAGTAAGGGTGGTAGTAGGGGTGAGGGTGGTGGGGAGTAAGGGTGGTAGTAGGGGTGAGGGTGATGAGGGAGAGGGGAGTATGGGAAGGGAGGTACATGGTGAGGGTGATAGGGGGGGGGGTACAAGAGGTCACGGTACAGTAAGTTAAGTGAAGCCTTAAAGTTAAAAGTATATACTGTAGTGTAGTGAGGTTGGTGATGCAAGACTCTGTGTGTGTGTGTGTGTGTGTGTGTGTTTTAATGTATAGTATCTAAATATTTATTGTTCTGGATGTTTTATTGTCTGTAGGGGCGTAGGTATTATGTAGAGATGGGGAGGAGAAGAGAAGGTGAGGAGAAGAGAAGGTGAGGAGGAGAGATGGGGAGGAGGAGTGAGGGGGTATTGTTGTTTTAGGTGTGTTTAGTGTTGTAGTAACCTAACCTAACCTATACCATCACCACCATCATGTAAGTTGGAAATAAGAGTTTAGTGTAGCATTTGATCCTCTCTCTCTCTCTCTCTCTCTCTCTCTCTCTCTCTCTCTCTCTCTCTCTCTCTCTCTCTCTCTCTCTCTCTCTCTCTCTCTCTCTCTCTCTCTCCGTTCACCGCTAGATCATGGTTGAGCTACTGTTCATGTCTAGTTCAACACTCCTTCACCTGTGCACGGGTCCGGATGGCTTGGTGCACGGTCCGGATGGCTTGGTGCACGGTCCGGATGGCTTGGTGCACGGTCCGGATGGCTTGGTGCACGGTCCGGATGGCTTGGTGCACGGGTCCGGATGGCTTGGTGCACGGTCCGGATGGCTTGGTGCACGGTCCGGATGGCTTGGTGCACGGTCCGGATGGCTTGGTGCACGGTTCCGGGTACGTTTTTATCCTCAACATCGGAGTGATATAAACTGTCTGTCTGTTTGACTTCCATATATCAAGATAATTATAAGACCTTACCTGTAGGGATAGACTAATGACTTCACCGACTTGAGCAACACACAGGAGACAGGTAGGTAGGCAACATCATGTCAGGTGAAAGTAATTAATGTAGGTGAGAAAGGTGAAGGCGTGACTGGTGTTGTGGTGATGCTTAGTTACAGTGACCGGTGGGCGTCATGGTTAATTTCTTCTGCTATAACACACACACACACACACACACACGTTCTTCTTGCAAGGTTCAGCTGTATTCCTCCAAGCTGCCGTAAATAACATGTTTCTGTGTTGATAATGGCCGAGGTCTGTGGCAGGGAGTAGGATAGTGGTGGGAGTGAGGGGGAGTGGGGAAGCGCTGAGTGAGAGGGGGGGGTGGGATAAGCTGGGAGAGAGATGAGGGGGAGTGGGGAGGCGCTGAGTGAGAGGGGGTGTGGGATAAGCTGGGAGAGAGATGGGGGTGGGAGTGAGGAGGAGTGGGGAGGCGCTGAGTGAGAGGGGGGGTGTGGGATAAGCTGGGAGAGAGATGAGGGTGGGAGTGAGGGGTGGGGGGGGGGAGGAAAGGTGGAAGTGAGAGAAACAGAGGGGGGGGGGGAGAGGGGTTGATGAGGACTGGTGAAGGTCGTTTAGTGCCATGTTTGTAAACACACACGGCTATCTGTTTCCGTCGTGTTGCTCCTATACTGATAAAGACCCGGAGGTAGACAGGTACAGTACAGCAGGTAGACAGGTACAGTACAGCAGGTAGACAGGTAGAGTACAACAGGTAGACACGTACAGTACAGCAGGTAGACAGGTACAGTACAGCAGGTAGACAGGTAGAGTACAACAGGTAGACAGGTACAGTACAGCAGGTAGACAGGTAGAGTACAACAGGTAGACACGTACAGTACAGCAGGTAGACAGGTACAGTACAGCAGGTAGACAGGTAGAGTACAACAGGTAGACACGTACAGTACAGCAGGTAGACAGGTACAGTACAGCAGGTAGACAGGTACAGTACAACAGGTAGACAGGTACAGTACAACAGGTAGACAGGTACAGTACAGAGTTTCAAAAGGAAGTATAACATTCTTTAGAGATCTCCAAGGCCGCTATGACTCATCTTCCTCTTTCCGTACAGCAACACCTACCGGGGAAGGTGGGGGGGGGGGGGGGTACTGTCACTTCCTTCCTTGGAGATACGTCGTCATGCCCGAGGGTTACGAAGAGTGCAGGGAGATATGATAGAAGTATTTAAGTGGGTAAAAGGAATCAATAAAGGGGATATAGATAAAGTTCTTATAATATCCGAGCAGGATAGGACTCGGAGCAACGGATTTAAGTTGGATAAGTTTAGGTTTAGGAGGGAGATAGGAAGAAACTGGAACACAAATAGGGTGGTGGACGAGTGGAACAAGCTTACCAACTTTGTAGTAAGTGCTGGAACTCTGGAAAGTTTCAAAAGGAGGCTGGATAGATTCATGGATGATAGAGAGTGGTAGTAACTCTCGACAGGAGCTGCCATGCACAGGCCAACTGGCCTATTGCAGACTCCTTATTTCCTTATGTTCTTATGTACTTTCCTTTACACCACTGCACCTGACCTCACCTGATCTCATCTGACCTCACCTGACCTCATCTCACTGCTGCTGCTTCTGCCTGTACACGACTCACTACTACTTTACTTCCTCCTCCTCCAGCAGGTACTACCGTGGTCTGTTGCCTGCTGTCACCTACAACTGTTGCTCCTCACACACACACACACTCCCCGCCCAACACCCCCTCTCCTGCCCCCAACACCCCCTACCCTGCCCCCAACACCCCCTACCCTGCCCCCAACACCCCCTACCCTGCCCCCAACACCCCTACCCTGCCCCCAACACCCCCTTCCCTGCCCCCAACACCCCCTACCCTGCCCCCAACACCCCGCCCCCAACACCCCCTCCCCGCCCCCAACACCCCCTCCCCCGCCCCAACACCCCCTCCCTGCCCCCAACACCCCCTTCCCGCCCCCCAACACCCCCTCCCCGCCCCCCAACACCCCCTCCCCGCCCCCTCAACATCCCCTCCCCGCCCCCAACACCCCCTCCCCGCCCCCAACATCCCCTCCCCGCCCCCCAACACCCTCTCCCCGCCCCCCCAAGACCCCCTCTCCTGCCCCCAACACCCCCTCTCCTGCCCCCCAACACCCCCTCCCCGCCCCCCAACACCCCCTCCCCGCCTCCCAACATCCCCTCCCTGCCCCCAACTCCTCATAAGATTTACTAACAGGGTAAACGGGGCGGAAAACTAGATTAAGTAATGACCCGGGGTTTAATGTTAGGCTGGCTGTGTAGTTTAGTTGAGGTTAAATTGTGAAAAAGTTTAGGTTAAATTGTGTAAAAGTTTAGGTTAAATTGTGTAAAAGTTGTGGTTATAATTGTGTAAAAGTTGTGGTTAAATTGTTTAAAAGTTGAGATTAAATTGTGAAAAAACGACAAAAATTGTACTTGGGTTAAATACTTGAATAATTTCGTAGAGTAGAGTTATTAAGAACACTGATCCCCGCCTGAGGTAGTCGGCGGCGGCGCTGCTGGGGGAATGGTCGCCTTACTTTAGTCAGTTGCAGGTTATTTGTTGCCCCGTCAGTGTCATTTGGTGAGGGAGAGGGTGGAGGGTGTACCTGGGTGGGAGAGGGTGGAGGGAGTACCTGGGTGTGATGGTTCAAGGTGCTTCTCTCTCTCTCTCTCTCTCT
Source organism: Homarus gammarus (assembly GCA_958450375.1). Classification (NCBI taxonomy): domain Eukaryota; kingdom Metazoa; phylum Arthropoda; class Malacostraca; order Decapoda; family Nephropidae; genus Homarus; species Homarus gammarus. Next base: position 453,794 of record CAUDMG010001926.1, read on the forward strand.
CTCTCTCTCTCTCTCTCTCTCTCTCTCTCTCTCTCTCTCCACCTATGGTAATAAGTTCCTAGAAATAATATTTTTGTACATAATTTTGTTATTTTAATTGTTCATAATAACATCCTATACAAAATATGTACATTCCTTTACTGTAGTTCCTTTAGAAAATACAGTGTTGGGGCTACGTCTGTGTTTGTCACTGTAATATAGAGTGTTGGTGTTACATATATACTGTATTTGTTAACGTTAACCATCTGTAATGCTTGATTTTGACGCGTTACAGTTTGCGTGTGTGTGTGTGTGTGTCACCTACTGTACTGAAAATGTTTTGGACATGCGCAGTTGTGTCTTGTTAACATTTGGTCAGGTCAGATTAGGGCCTATTAGAACTGAGGCCCATTTAACAAGATATCCCTCCAGCTGCCTTGTGATGGATACATATACTCGTTAGCCAGTGCAGTTGGCGAGTTGTCCGGTCTTCTCGAACTATTCCTTGGCACTGGGTCACAGAGCTCGTTAACTTAGGGTTTGGTTGTTGTGTTGGCGACAGCTCTACACCTTAAAACAATTCACGCCTAGGTGGCCCTTGGGCCGGCCATCCTCTTTACACGAGGGGCAACCATTATTATTATATACTCGTACATTGCTTCTAACCTACAGCCTATACCCCGAGGCCTGTGAGTGTTCCTGGTGGTCGGGCAGCTACAGCTATATCTTATCTGAGGAGACCAGCTATCCCTTATCCTTTGTAAACACTGGCTGACGAGATACGGTTAGCTCTCTCTCTCTCTCTCTCTCTCTCTCTCTCTCTCTCTCTCTCTCTCTCTCTCTCTCTCTCTCGTCGTGGTTTTTTAGGCCTATCGGTAATTTTGTCTACATTATGCGTGTCTTTCTACCGCTGCTGTCAACATGTCAACACAGAATATACTCTATGTACACCTTAACACACATCCTTGTGTACGTGTAAAAAACAGGGTGTTGTATTTTGTGTACGTGTTATTTAGTGTTGTATGGTGATGTGTAGTGCTTGCTGTAATGGGTGTTGTATGGTGTAGTGCTATATAGTGTAATGGGGTGTTGTATGGTGTAGTGCTGTATAGTGTAATGGGGTGTTGTATGGTGTAGTGTAGTGCCGTATTGTGTAATGGGGTGTTGTATGGTGTAGTGCTGTATAGTGTAATAGGATGTTGTATGGTGTAGTGTAGTGCTGTATAGTGTAATGGGGTGTTGTATGGTGTAGTGTAATGTCGCGTTACTAGGTGTATAGTGTAGTATGTGCCCCGGGTTCTCTGTCCAGGAATACCGCGGCTGATAAGAGGGTTATCAGCCGTTGAGTGACCCCCTGATTGTGTTATCTCTACTCCCGAACTCTGCCTAGTGGAGTGACGCAGGTTGGGTGTCCTGCCGTAACTCCTCTTCCTCCTATCACTTCTTTCCTTTCCTTCCTCCTCCTCCTGGCACTCCTCTCCCTTTTTCCCTCCTCCTCCTCCTTTTACCGCTCCTCTCCCTCCCTCCTGTCACTCTTCCTTCCCTCCCACCTCCTCCCTCCCTCCCCCCCTCTCCTCCCTCTCGCCACTCCTCTCCCCCCTCCGCCACTCCTCATGTGCCCAACAATAAGGCAGTGGCGGGCACCTCGGGGACAGCACACCAGATTACCGGATTAACGGCAGATTATAGTGAGAGACCAGATTATGTGAGGATTTATCCCCTTAATTATTACGGGAAGATCTACACGAGGTGATCACTGTGTGTGTGTGTGTGTGTGTGTGTGTGTGATCCGTTCATCCTTTAACAAAAGCAACTCTCAAAGATTTAGGATTGTTATTGTTGTTGTTTTGTTGTTATTATTGTTGTTATTGTTGTTGTCATTATTGTTATTGTTGTTGTTATTGTTGTTATTGTTGTTTTTATTGTTATTATTGTTTTTGTTGTTGTTGTTATTGTTGTTTGTGAAGGAGGCCTACTTAACCTACAACGGGAAGACTTATTGTGCGTGAAGATGATGGTGAGGAGAGTGTGGTGTTATTGTGAAGGCAACGGTAGACGGTAGTGATGATATTAATCCGTTGACAGAACCCTGATGAAGGAGTTTTACCGTTTTGTTCGCCACAGGTGAGGGGGAACCACCGGACCTATATACCTGTAGCTAACTTACCTGGGAGTTATTACCTGTGTACCTGTAGCTGACATACCTGGTCGTTATTACGGTGAAACCTCCATATAACGGACTTATCATATAATCCGTTAGATGGAGAGTTTCACATGTAATGAACCTTCGATATAACGGGATTTCAGCTGTATATAGTTCATTAGATGGAGGTAACCCAACCCAACCCAGATGTATCCCAATCGTCTATCAGTACGCTGGCTGGACATCAACACACACACACACACGGTATATTGATGTAGAAAGCTTGTGTTTTTTACGACTACAACAATTACTTTCTTCATTGTGGACATCCTGATGCATATTAATGCATTATTATTTTACATTATTTATCAGATATTAGTTTTGTTTGGCCTAACTAATCAGTCCCGCAGACCTGATGTTCCATGTGGCAGGATCTCTGAATTGGTTAAGTGTCCCATGTAAATTATGCAGACGAAAGCCGTTTTCTTTGTCAGGCAAATTTTCAGCGCAAAAAAAAACAACTGGGTGTTGCGTGTCTTGCTGTCTGCCTTCACGTGGGATCGTTTATAAGAGAATACTTGTGACCTAACTCATTATAGTGAAACCTCTATATAACGAACTTCTCTCTTTAATCCGTTAGATGGAGGGTATTACATCTAATGAACCCTTGATATAACGGACTTACAGCTTCATGTATAGTTTATAAGATGGAGGGTTTCACATCTAACTGACCCTTGATATAACGGACTCTTCATATAATCCGTTAAATAGGTTTTATATTTACCAGACCCTCGATATAACGGACTCTTCTCCATATAGTTCGTTAAATAAGTTTCATATTTACCGGACCCTCGATATAACGGACTTTTATCCTCACATATTACGTTAAATAGAGGTTTGACTGCATGTTGTTTTGTGGTCAGGTTTAAGGGTTATGAAAAGTGTGCCGTGGTGATGTTTGTTTATAATTAAGGTTAATGTGGCAGACAGTGGGGTAAGTGGCAGACGGTGGGGTAAGTGGCAGACGGTGGGGGTAAGTGGCAGACGGTGGGGTAAGTGGCAGACAGTGGGGTAAGTGGCAGACGGTGGGGGTAAGTGGCAGATGGTGGGGGTAAGTGGCAGATGGTGGGGGTAAGTGGCAGACGGTGGGGGTAAGTGGCAGACAGTGTGAGGATGATGTAAGCGGCGGCAGATTACCTTAGAAGAAATAATGATGTGTTTTATTTCATTATTAACTTAATCTTTAAACACTGGTTGGTAATATGTTGGTGTTGTTGAGAGTTAAAGTGTGTGACAGACAGAGAGACGGTAAGTTAAGGTGAGGGGAGAGGAAGGGTGGTAAAGGAGGGGAACGAATGAGGGAAGACTGCCAACAATATCACATCATTACGTAGTCATTAACTTGTAATTAGGAAGTAGAGAGCGGCCAGACCTTCATGGTGGGGGTGACACACACACACCAGCTCGTAACACTATCTTAACCCATAATATCCCTGAGCTTAGTGGGAACGCAATGGGGGGGGGGGGGGTGGTGAAGGTAAATGATTATACTGTACTTTGTTCGGTGGGGTGATAAGAGCTGTGGTTGATAGAGTGTGGCGAGGTAGTGGGCGGCCACACCATTGTGACTCAACCTTTGTTTATCTCACGGTTATAGGGGAGGTGGGGTGTGGTAGAGGGTAGGGTGTGGTAGAGGGAGGTGGGGTGTGGTAGGGGAGGTGGGGTGTGGTAGAGGGTGGGGTGTGGTAGGGGAGCTGGGGTGTGGTAGAGGGTGGGGTGTGGTAGGGGAGGTGGGGTGTGGTAGAGGGTGGGGTGTGGTAGGGGAGCTGGGGGTGTGGTAGAGGGTGGGGTGTGGTAGGGGAGCTGGGGTGTGGTAGAGGGTGGGGTGTGGTAGGGGAGGTGGGGTGTGGTAGAGGGTGGGGTGTGGTAGGGGAGCTGGGGTGTGGTAGAGGGTGGGGTGTGGTAGGGGAGCTGGGGGTGTGGTAGAGGGTGGGGTGTGGTAGGGGAGCTGGGTTGGGTGGACGATTGGTACCCCACAGTAAGTACCTGATGTTATTAAATCCAGCAGATTATTTATTTCCCTTCCTCCTCCTCCTTCCCTCCCTCCTTCTCCTTCCCTCCCTCCTTCTCCTTCCCTCCCTTCTTCTCCTTCCCTCTCCCCTCCTCTCTCCTTCCCTCAGTAGTCTTATTCCTTCCCCCTATACCAGTGGCTCTCCATGTAGTCCCTCCCTCCCTGGTGTTGTTTGGCGACTCCCTCACTTCCTCTTATCATATATATAATTATAATCTTATCAGCTGACTGTATCGTTCGTCTCTTGTCTTTCTCTCTACTTGATTCTGCCTCTCTCTTCATTACCTGCCTCCTCCCCAATTACTTACCCCCACATTATCCCTGCAGTTGGCTTTCTACCTCCCATGAATTCTTTCTCACCTATTTTCTGCTCTCTCACACACCTACCATACCTACCTACCTACCTCCGTCCGTACCCTGCCTTACCCTACCCTGCCTTACCCTGCCCTGCCTTACCCTGCCCTGCCTTACCCTGCCCTGCCTTACCCTACCCTGCCTTACCCTGCCCTGCCTTACCCTACCCTGCCTTACCCTGCCCTGCCTTACCCTGCCCTGCCTTACCCTGCCCTGCCTTACCCTACCCTGCCTTACCCTGCCCTGCCTTACCCTGCCCTGCCTTACCCTGCCCTGCCTTACCCTACCCTGCCTTACCCTACCCTGCCTTACCCTACCCTGCCTATGATGTCTGTCTTATACCCAACTTACAGCCTAATTCCACCACCACCACCTGTCTGCCTTGCCTACCTGTCTGCCTTGCCCACCTGTCTGCCTTGCCCACCTGTCTGCCTTGCCCACCTGTCTGCCTGTCAACCAACCTGCTTGATTGCAAGTCATCTGATCCGTCATGGTATCTGTCTGTTGCCCAAGACTCCTCCTCCACCGCCTGTGAACCTGCCTGTCTGCTTGTCTGCCTGTTGAGCTTGCCTCTCTCTCTCTCTCTCTCTCTCTCTCTCTCTCTCTCTCTCTCTCTCTCTCTCTCTCTCTCTCTCTCTCTCTCTCTCTCTCTCTCTCTCATTATCCACACTTGCTCATACGCCATTGTTGTTCCTTGGGTTCTTCCATTCGTGTATAGGTCACCATCACCATTAACAACAATAAACAATGTTCTTAAGTATATATATTTATAAGGATTTAAAACACACACACACTCACACACACACACACACACACACACACACACTGATGATACAGCTCTTACATGTAATTCACTTCCTGACTCCATATACACTATCACCACCACCACTACTACCACCAACACTCACTCTCCCTGACGACCGTGAAATATGCCAGTAATGAACTCCCTCGACCTGTGAGTGAGGGAGACAGGGAGGTGTTGTGAACTTGAGAGTGGCCGCAAGAATGCGTGACAGCCAGCCAGCCAACCTTCACTCCTTCCGTCTCATTCCCGTCAGTCTGGAGACACAATACACCTCTCCTGTCTCTCTCTGTCTCATAATGTACAGGAAGACGATAGAAGACAGAAAGACTCGATATAGTATAGGGGAGGGAGGGGGTGAGGTGTGTGTGTGTGTGTGCTCACTTCCGGTATGGGGAGTTGCCGCCGCGGTCACTTGTCATTTATTGAGTAATTCTGTATGTGTTTTATGTGGTGTGTGTAGGTGTGTCTGTGTAACTATGAGTGTATGCATGTGTGTGTGTTGTGTGTCTGTATGTATGTATGTGTTCAAGCGTATGTGGTATTTGATAATATTTAATTTTATGACCTAACTTGATATATACATGTTATGTTTAGTGTGTGTAGTACTTGTGAATGGTTCAATGTTTTCGTAAGACTTATGTTATGTTATATCCGGCTCACATAGGAAGGAAGGAAGGAGGGAAGGAAGGAAGGAGGGAGGGAGGAAGGAAGGAAGGAAGGAGGGACGGAGGGAGACAGTAGTTTACTTCACAATTTTAAGTTAGTTGTCACAGCTGAGGTGTACAGAGTAACTTATCTTGAACCGACTATTGTTGAGAACCGTTACTCCATTTATGTGTATTGTGTGTATGTATGTATGTATTCAAGGTTAGGTTAGGTTAGGAGTTGGTTAGGTTAGGTTAGATTAGGTAAGGAGTTGGTTAGGTTAGATTAGGTTAGGAGTTGGTTAGGTTAGATTAGGTTAGGAGAGGCTGTGTTAGGTTAGGAGTTGGTTAGGTTAGGTTAGGAGAGGCTGGGTTAGGTTAGGTTAGGAGAGGCTGTGTTTGTTGTTACTGGTCACATTACCAGCGGGAAGAGGACACACCACGACGCCCAGTGGAGGCAGCGACCTGGCCTGAGGGCGCGGCAGTGACTGGCCAGGACCCACTCGGCAGGCTTTTGGTGTGTGTGTGTGTGTGTGTGTGTGTTATTGTTTTATACGTGTGTGTGTTCATGTGTATGTACTGTATATGTGCGTCTACTGTATGTGTGTATGTGTGCGTGTATATGTGTGTAAGTATGTGTGTGTATTTTTATATAATTTTACAAAAGTATTAAACTTATGCCATGAACTTTTACAATTCCTGATTTTATAAAGTAAAAAAAAATAATCCCGTTTCGATATGTTCTATAAGTGACCTGAAGGAGGCGGCGACGAGGCTGTCTGTACCGTGTGTTACTCTGCGGGAGCCACACACCTTCCCTCACCAACACACTGAGGGAGGACAAACTATAGAATTATTTACATTATTTTAATCTCAAGTTGTTCCAGTGATTGTGGATGGAATCTGACGCCGTGACTAGACATGTATGATGGACCTTATTGTAAATAGTTAAGGTTCGTGATGATCTCCTTCACCCATGTCTGCCACCCATATCCTTCACCCATGTCTGCTACCCATATCCTTCATCCATGTCTGCCACCCATATCCTTCACCCATGTCTGCCACCCATATCCTACACCATTCTCCACCATTCGCCCTCACATTTGTCACTGAACATAATACCACTGCCCTTTAAGAGGCAGGCAGGAGGCACTAACTACTGCCTCACCCGTCACACACACACACATTCATTTATAGCGCCTCTGTTTGTTACTGTGTCTTGTTTTATATATATATATAATATCTGGTGTTTGGTTTGGGGCCTCGCGTGACGTCATAGTTATCAAGGTCGCGGGTTGTGACGTCATACAGTGTTTACATCCGTGTTAGAGCGGCGCTGAAGTTTTTTGAATAGTGTGTTTTTAGTTATGAAGATGTGGCGTGATGTGAGGGGGGAGAGAAAGGGTGAAGGAACTTGACTAATTACTGTGACGGTGTAAGAGATGCCAATGCAAGATAGTGTGTGTGTGTGTGTGTGTGTGTTATTCGTCCCAGACACAACCTGTTGAATATTCCAGGAGTGTAGAATGGCCGGTTAATTACACCGGTCACGCTCTCTTGTCTGTAGTGATGATGGTTCGCTTGATGGTGTGTATGTGTGAGTGGGAAGGTATGTGGATAGTTAGGGCAGTGTGTGGATGTATGTAAATAATAATAATAATAATTAACGGTTTATTGAAAGAGCTTGGCAGCCAGAAGGCTGAAAATATACAGTTACATATTTGGGGAATGGGTTACGAATTACAAATAATATACAAGTAACATAAGTGACACAAATAAGACATATAATAACTTAGATGGGGAAAAGCTCAAACTACAGTTCAATTCAACGTAGTGACAGTGTTACAGTATTACAAGTTATTGATAATTTTTACAATGGTTGGGACTGGGCTGTTCTTATAGCGATCAGTTCGTGCACGTATGGGCTGGATGCGGTTGTGGTGTCGAACAGCAATTCTCGGACAAGGGACCTCGGGTGGTAGTAGGAGCCGGTGTCGGGGATGGTGTAGAAGCTTCTTACCAAATTTGCAGATGAGGTCGTGGTGATGGTCAGTGAGAGTCGAAAGGGTCAGTGTGTTGAGCGCTTCTTGATATGTGGAGTAGGAGGAGGAGAGAATAATCTTGCATGCCCTCTTTTGCACTTTTTCTAGGTGTTTACGTTGTGTGGCATTTAGGGAGGAAGACCAGGTGGGGGAGGCATAGGTGAGCTTGGGAAGTATGAATGTTGTGTAAACACTGAGGAGCTCGTGTGCAGGAACTCCGAGGGACTTGAGTCGGCGGAGGAGGTGGAGACGGAAACTGGAGGATTTGACAACTTCATTGACGTGTGGTTTCCAATTTAGTTTGTTGTCTATGGTGACGCCGAGGAGCTTCGTGGAATCTACGACCTGGAGTGTGTTCGGACCTAGAGTAATGGAAGGAGGTGGGACAATGTCGGAGGAGAGGTTGATGTGCATAACCATGGTCTTGGTATGGTTGATGGTGACATGGTTGTTGGTAGCCCAGTTTTGGAGACTGTTCAATAAATCCTGAAGGGCGGTATAGTTGGGAGCAGAATTGTTGACGCTGATCCCAATGGTGGAGTCGTCGACATATTTCCAGCGAGCAGGGGTTTCTCTTAGGGCATCATTGATGAGCATAAGGAAGCAGAGTGGTCCCATCTTGGTGCCTTGGGGGACCCCACAGGTGAGTGACTGAAAGGTGGAGACAGCCCCTCGGAAGCGTACAGCTTGGCGTCGGTCACTGAGGAAGTCTGTAAGCCATGGTATGAGGCTTCTTCGAAGCCCGAGGTCAATAGCTTTGTTGATGATTATATTGTGGTCGACTAGGTCGAACGCTTTAGTGAAATCAATGAAGGCGACAGCTACAGACGTTTTTCGTTTCTCGAGATGGCGGTATATGTAATCGAGAAAGCTGACAAGACAGTGAGTGGTGGAGGAAGTTTTCATGTTGCCAAATTGCTGAGGGTCTACGACTCCTGCAATATCAGCATAAGCCCAGTCGAACACAAAACTTTCACAGATTAGGCTGGGTATTGGGGTGATTGCAATAGGTCGTAGCTGATTTAAGGATTGTGGGCTGGTTGACTTGGGCACTGGTGATACATAAGAGGTCTTCCAGTCAGCTGGGCATCTGGCTTGACTGAGAGAAGCATTGATGATGGAGCAGAGGGGTTTAGCAAGCTCCGGGGAGAACTCCTTGAAGAGTTTCATTGGTAAGTCAATGGGGGTGGTAGAGCGTTTTAATTTTAGTTTGTCCAGGCGTTTTGCTACGTCAAATTCTTCTACTAAGTCAGTGGGAAGGGGGGCTGGTAGGTAAGCAGGGAGAGTGGTTGTGTCAAGCCGTGGGAGCGTCTGGCATATAGTAGCGAAATGGTTATTTGTTTGCTCAGCTGGATGGTTAGGACTGTTATGGATGTGTGTGGATGGAGGTGACAGCAGTAGACAGACTCACAACACACCGAAACTGTGGTCTGTATGGCCTTAGAGTGTGTGTGTGTGTGTGACTAAACCACTGGCTGATGTGTGATTATAATAAGAACAACAACATTGACCAATTATAAACACTAAATGATTACAAATAACGTCATTAACAAAAACATATCAAGTGTAGTAAAGAAACAAGAACACCTCTACCTCTTCATCTGCACCGGAATCAGTTGTTATGGCTCGTGAAGGCTGCCAATTACCATATTTACCTGAGGGGGAGGGTGGGTGGGTGGGGGGGTATATGTGGGTGGGAGGAAAGACCAGTGCTGCCATTATCATCAGCTGGGAAACACGAATAGCTGGTATGAACATTAGCTGGACATGACCGAGCTGTGTGTGTGAGTGTGTGTGTGTGTGTGTGATCATCTCAAGTGTCTCAACAGAACTACCAACACACTCATTAACGCCAGGTTGTTGTTTCCCTTCTCTCTGTTTACTACTCCTCCCTTCTCTCTGTTTACTTCTTCCTTCACGCCTCCTTGATCGACTTTCTCTAATTACCGATGTAAATATTTCTTAGGAATTCATCTCTCTCTCTCTCTCTCTCTCTCTCTCTCTCTCTCTCCTCTTCCCCTCTTCTTACTGCCTCTCTTCCTCGCCATGTCCCTAGGTGGCCAAGGAGGGCTATAAAGCAGGCAGTGGCAGGTGTAAGGAGGCCAGTGTAGGCTGTGGGCCGGAAGTCTGTTGTCACGCCGCTCTGGAGAGAAATTCAGGAAACCAAACCTAACTGGCTGACGATGGCGGCCCAGACCTTGTCCTGCTACTGCTGCTTCTACTGTTCTTCCTCCTGCTTCTCCTCCTGCTCTTCCATCTTCTCCTCCTGCTTTTTTTCCTCCTCTCCCTGCTGCTGCTATAGTTCTTACTACTACTGACCCTAACATAACCTAACCAACCCTAACTAAGCCAAGCAGTCCAGTACACATAGAGAGGCTCAGTGACCACAGGATACACTCCATGATTATCCAGTGTGAGAGGTGGTCAGGAAATACACAGGAGATTAACCTTCATTGTTGAGGGTGGTTGCCTGGCCTGGTGGTGGGTCCTGATTCCTTCCCAGGCAGGTGTGTTGGGGGTGGAGGGGGGTGGGTGTTTGTGTTGGGGGTGGAGGGGGGTGGGTGTTGGGGGTGGAGGGGGGTGGGTGTTTGTGTTGGGGTGGAGGGGGGTGGGTGTTTGTGTTGGGGGTGTGTGAGTGAGTGTGTTAGTTAGCGAGTGAGTGAGTGAGTTAGCGAGTGAGTGAGTGAGTGAGGTTGCAGCAGTATGTTATTGAGCAAAAATGAGAGGTTAACTGAACCGCTAGATGACACACGTACAGTACAGTACTCAGCCCTGGGCCAAAGGGTGACTCACCTCTCTCCGCTGCAGTACAAATGTGGGACGTTCGGTTTGAGCCACTGTTGTTAGGACCCAACCCAACCTAACCTAACCCAACCCAACCCAACCCAACCCAACCTAACCCAACCCAACCCAACCCAACGTAACCTAACCCAACCCAACCCAACCCAACCCAACCTAACCTAACCTAACCCAACCTAACCTAACCCAACCCAACCCAACCCAACCTAACCTAGCCTAACCTAACCTAACCTAACCTAACCCAACCCAACCCAACCCAACCTAACCTAGCCTAACCTAACCTAACCTAACCTAATACTGATGTTTAATTCCTATTGTCGTTGTGTGTAAAGTTATGTGGTATTGTTTTGTTTTGTCTCTTGTTTTTGTTTTGTTGTTTTGTTTTGCTTTTGTTTTCTTTGGTTTTTCTTGTTTACTTTTGTTGTCTTGTTTTTTGTTTACTTTTGTTTGTTTTTTTAATGTTTTTCTTTGTTGTTTTGTATTTTTTCGGTTGTTTGTTTTTGTTCCTGACTAATGTTGTTGTTTGTTTCTTTTTTTTGCAGGTGAGTTTGTGAAGCTTTTCTGCAGGTCGGCAGCCAAAGGTGAGTACGACTGTGAGGTGTGATGGAGGGGTTCAGAGCTCTCTACAGGGGTTCAGAGCTCTCTACAGGGGTTCAGAGCTCTCTACAGGGGTTCAGAGCTCGCTATAGGGGTTCGGAGCTCGCTACAGAGGTTTTGTGTGTGTGTGTGTGTGTGTGTGTGGTGTTGACATGGATGGCAGGAGATGATCGTAGAGGCAGAGGTTCCGGCCCCAAATACCAGAACTGTGACAGATTTCTTCCACTGCCAATTTGGGTCAGGGCCATATCCATCCCGCCCCCACCCCTCCCTTACCTCTTCCCATCCCGCCCCCACCCCGCCCCCAACCCTCCCCGTCCCTCCCCGACTCACGCAAACCCTCATTAGTCTAGGCCCAACCCTGAACCACGAACACCCCAAGAGATGACTCGTGAACCCGAAGCATTTATGGAAAGAATAATGCATCACTTTACTGCTTCGGGAGAGAGAGAGAGAGAGAGAGAGAGAGAGAGAGAGAGAGAGAGAGAGTCTGAATCACGGTCGGGGGTTCGTGATTCAGGGAGAGAGACGAATGGATTTAGAGCAATTGACTGTACTGTACATGTTTTAAAGACCTCGAACTCACTACACCTGCCCTACTTGGGTTCATACAAAGGAGTGTTAGTTACAAGACTAGCGAGGTCATCCTAAAACTGTATCTTGCTCTTGTGAGACCACACCTGGATTACGCAGTTCAGTTCTGGTCACCGTATTACAGGATGGATATAGAATCCTTGGAAAGAATTCAGAGGAGAATGACAAGACTAATCCCGGGTATCAGGAACCTTGAGTATAGAGACAGGTTAAAGCATCTTAATTTGCACTCCCTCGAGAGACGTAGAGCGAGGGGCGACCTGATAGAGGTGTATAAATGGAAGTCAGGGCTAAACAAAGGGGACATTACAAAGGTACTCAAACTATCCAACCAGGAGCGAACTCGTAACAATGGTTTTAAATTTGACAAATTTAGATTTAGGCGTGAAATAGGTAAACACTGGTTTGGAAACAGAGTAGTGGATGACTGGAACAAGTTACCAAATATCATCATTAACTCGAATACGCTGAATAGCTTCAAACATAGGTTGGATGCTTATATGAGCAATAGGGGTTGGGTGTAAACGGGACTGCCCAGTATGGGCCAATAGGCCCGCTGCAGTTTCCTCCATTCTTATGTTCTTATGTTGTGAGGTGAAGTGTTGGGTGCCATGTTGAGACGATGACGGAGGGACGACGAAGGAGGAGGAGCCTTGTAGCGGTGGTGTGTTCGAGTGAGTGCTTCAGAAGCGGTTGTGTTGGACCTGTGTACTGAACCAGAACCTACCCAAGCCACTTCTTATACTTAGATAAACTGATTTTTATAAGAGTTATAGCACGTGGAACTTTCTCTTAGACACACACACACACTCCAGCACCACTCTCACCCCACATCACACACACACACACACACTCTCTCTCTCTCTCTCTCTCTCTCTCTCTCTCTCTCTCTCTCTCTCTCTCTCTCTCTCTCTCTCTCTCTCTCTTACTTCTCCATATATTAAGTGAGATGGGGTATGGGTATGGGTAAGGGCATGGGTGTGGGTAAGGGTATGGGTGTGGGTAAGGGTATGGGTATGTGCCATCTGTACCCAGGAAGTTTCTCAAGTTTCTCGAGAATTAAGTTTCGAAGGTTAGTCGTAAATCTCTCTCTCTCTCTCTCTCTCTCTCTCTCTCTCTCTCTCTCTCTCTCTCTCTCTCTCTCTCTCTCTCTCTCTCTCTCTCTCTCGTTAATAGTCTGTTTCAGTGTTATACAGAGAGTTAGTGCGGTAATGGGTGGGGTTCATATTGCAGGAACAGTAGTTAGGTAAGAGTACACTTTATGGTACCTCGTTAGGGCTAATTGGGTTGTTTGTCGTCTCACTGTGGTTCTGGTGTGTGTGTGTGTGTTGTGTAAATCTCTCGTTAGATCTGTCCATTTGTTTGTTACCATTTCATTATGTTTTTATCATCAAGTCAACATAATGGTAATTGGGTGTGTGGGATAATGATCTTTATTGGAACATGCATATTGTCTTACACAGAAGCGTGAAGATACTTCTTGGGGTGCGTGTACTTGTATCGGGATGGGTATAGGTATGGGTATATGGGTACACTTATAGGTGTGGGTATATGGGTACACTTATAGGTATGGGTATAGGTATGGGTATATGGGTACACTTATAGGTATGGGTATATGGGTACACTTATAGGTATGGGTATATGGGTACACTTATAGGTATGGGTATATGGGTACACTTATAGGTATGGGTATAGGTATGGGTATATGGGTACATTTATAGGTATGGGTATAGGTATAGATATGGGTACACTTATAGGTATGGGTATAGGTATTGATATGGGTACACTTATAGGTATGGGTATAGGTATAGATATGGGTACACTTATAGGTATGGGTATAGGTATAGATATGGGTACACTTATAGGTATGGGTATAGGTATTGATATGGGTACACTTATAGGTATGGGTATAGGTATTGATATGGGTACACTTATAGGTATGGGTATAGGTATAGATATGGGTACACTTATAGGTATGGGTATAGGTATTGATATGGGTACACTTATAGGTATGGGTATAGGTATAGATATGGGTACACTTATAGGTATGGGTATAGGTATTGATATGGGTACACTTATAGGTATGGGTATAGGTATTGATATGGGTACACTTATAGGTATGGGTATAGGTATTGATATGGGTACACTTATAGGTATGGGTATAGGTATAGATATGGGTACACTTATAGGTATAGGTATTGATATGGGTACACTTATAGGTATGGGTATAGGTATTGATATGGGTACACTTATAGGTATGGGTATAGGTATAGATATGGGTACACTTATAGGTATAGGTATTGATATGGGTACACTTATAGGTATGGGTATAGGTATTGATATGGGTACACTTATAGGTATGGGTATAGGTATAGATATGGGTACACTTATAGGTATGGGTATAGGTATAGATATGGGTACACTTATAGGTATGGGTATAGGTAAGGAAGAGTAAATAGACTTCATCTCACCTTCAAGCCACAGGTGTTAAAAATGGCAACACCTGAATTGGGGATTTTGTGTAGGTAGACTAGTTACCCAAACACACCTGGTATAAGATCATACTAATGGAGGAAACTGCAGCGGGTCTATTGGCCCATACTAGGCAGTCCCATTTACACCCAACCCCTATTGCTCATATATCCATCCAACCTATGTTTGAAGCTATCCAGCGTATTCGAGTTAATGATGATGATTGGTAACTTGTTCCACTTGTTCCCCAAGCGTGACACCCCCTTTCACAGCTGCCTCTTCAAACTATCAAAGTTTGCCCTTCTGAAATCTGGGACTTAAGTGGAATTTTCCTTACGGCTGTCCTGAAATTCTAACTGGAGTCTAGTTTCTTTGTGATCGCTGTTTGCAAGTTCGTTCCCTACCTCGACATTGCTAATGAGGTTTTCTCTCTTCGACAGAACTAAATCGAGTATATTATTACCCTGGTGGATCGCTCATTAACTCTATCAAGATTAGGAGGTCTATATATTACTCCTGTGATTAATTTTTCCCGACTGCCGATTAATTCTATCCAAATTGTTTCTGTAATCCTCTCAGTTTTGATTTCCTTATTTATTTCACACTTCAGATTATCCCTGACATAGATTGCTACTCCGCCTCCTTTCCTAATCTGCCTATCGGTATGGAATAATTTGTAACCTGCAATTAGGTATTCCACAGGTAACTCACGTGAGTCTAGGTTGATCCATGTTTCGGTGAATGCTATTATATCGATTTTTTCGGTACATACCAAGGCCCTAATATCATCCATTTTGTTTCTCATACGTCTACTGTTTGCGTAGTAGACATTTAAGTTAGTCGTGTTCTCAGTCCTCTCTTTGCCGCGTTTAGGTTGAAACTCGCTGTCTAGTTTAGTTTTGTCATCATTCCTAACACTATTTCCCTGCAACCTTTCACTTTGTTTACCCGCTCCCACTGCAGTCTCCTCCACCCCCGTGCTCACATGTTCCCCGAGCAGTTTAAAGACTTCAACATTTTTTGGACTGCCCTTTCGAGAGACACCTGGTATGATGTACTCTAGATCACTGTAATAATAATAGGTCTCCCTGGGTTGGATAAATAGGTTGTTTTCTTGGGTGATGTATTTTTTTCTCAACAAAGGGAGTGGATGAAACTTAACACGCCCACACGACCCACCCTATTCTGTTGACCCCGCCCGAGGACCTCCCCCCGCCCCCCCCCCTACCCTTACCTCTGCCTCATTCCTGCTGTCTTGTGACCTGATCTTCCCTTTCCTCTCCCCCCTCCCCCCCACTTCTGCTGTCTTGTGACCTTTCCTACTCCTACTCTCCCCATCTCCCCCTGCCACACCCACCTCCCTCCTGTGTTAAGAGAGGCCCTGTTGGGAACAAGTCAAACCTCATGATA
This sequence comes from Homarus gammarus, assembly GCA_958450375.1. NCBI lineage: Eukaryota > Metazoa > Arthropoda > Malacostraca > Decapoda > Nephropidae > Homarus > Homarus gammarus. Next base: position 469,704 of record CAUDMG010001926.1, read on the forward strand.
AGGAAAGTGAAACACGTTTTTGATACATTATGATTATTTTACTGAGCGTGTTATCCACCTAGGCCCAGGTCAGGTCAGGTCATCAGGGGGTGTGTGGCGAGGAGGGTGAACTGGGGGTCGGTACTGGGAAAGGTTGGGTGTGGCGAGGAAGGCGAACCGGGGGTGTGTATGGTGTAATGGGAGAGGTTGTGTGAGGGTTATTGTGTTTTATGGTGATGTATTGTTGGCTAACCCTGCGTGTGTAAACGACCTGTACTTGACAGCTGGGAGCCCCCGTGACAGACTGGCTGCTGAGACAGAGGCCTGACAGTACTTCCTAAGACTGTGTGTGTATGCATGCATGCATGCATGCATGCATGAATGAACACACACACACACACACACACACACACACCGAAGGGTGGGAGCAGCCAGGTCAACTGTTATGTTGGCCCATACCAACCCCCTCCCCTGAACCCTCCTCCCCACCGGAATATCAACAAGTTCTCTCCAGAAGTTACTATTTCATTTTGGAAAGGAATGGAACCAGTGTTGAACAGAGGTGAACAGTGGAGAACAGTGCTCAAGTCAGTGAGAACAACTCAACAGTAACACTCGTACCCAAGTTAATCCTCACACAGTGAGGTCCCAGGTACCCAGTGATAACTGTCCATGAGACCCAACAACAACCAGAGATGTGTTAATCCGTCTACGATAGGAAGGCCTGGGACCACACCTCACTCATATAACACCATCTGTGAGGGAATTACTACACCACGTCAGGTCCCTCATAACACCATCGGTGAGGGAATTACTACACCACGTGGTCCCTCATAACACCATCTGTGAGGGAACTACTACACCACGTGATCCCTCATAACACCATCTGTGAGGGAATTACTACACCACGTCAGGTCCCTCATAACACCATCTGTGAGGGAATTACTACACGTGGTCCCTCATAACACCATCTGTGAGGGAATTACTACTACACGTCGGGCTCCTCATAACACCATCTGTGAGGGAACTACTACACCACGTCAGGTCACTCATAACACCATCTGTGAGGGAATTACTACACCACGTCAGGTCACTCATAACACCATCTGTGAGGGAACTACTACACCACGCAAGGTCCTTCCTAACACCATTTGGAAGGGAGTTACTACACTACGTGTTTGCAGTTCAACACCTACATTAATCTGTATGTTCACTGTATGTTCCTTTACCTTTCTCTAATGAAGGCTTTTGTTAAACCACCAATGTATGTAATAAGTCATTTATGTCCAATGTATATGTTCAGCCTTCGGGCTGCAGAACTTTTTCAATAAACCGTTAATTATTATTATTACACACACACACACACACACACACACACACACACACACACTGGTCTGACCCCGTAACCCACATTATCAAGGGTGTAGGTCCAGGTGAGGCTGTCAGGGCAGTAGCACTGACGGTGTAGCACTGTACCCTTATAAAGGTCATCACGTCACAGTCAGGGTCCAGCGTCACAAAGATAATTAACCTCCCTAGCCTGACCCTGACCCTTAACTGGTGATCAAGGAAAGAGTCTTGTTAAGGTAAGAATCTTAGTTTATTTTTGGTTCATTACTTTATGGTGTACATTAAACAGTTAGGTTTATATCCTCAGTAAAATATAAAAGTATCTTGACGATTTTGTGTGAGACAATACGACACAACAGGAGTCGTAGTGTTCATTGTGAAATTCATCGATCACCACCGTACAGATACTTTTTAGTGTGTGTGTGTGTGTGTGTAGACGTTTTGTGGCGACCTGTGGTGTAATGGTCAGCTTGCGAACAGACCCGGGTTCGATCCCCGGGCAGGGTGAAACTATGGGCAAGTTTCTTTACGCCATTTGCCTCTGTCTACCCAGCAGTAATTGGGAACCTGGATGTAAATCGATTTGGGGATCGTGTTCCGGGGTAATGGTTAGCCAGCGCACTTGGCGAGTTGTCCGGTCTTCTCGGACTATTCCTTGACACTGGGTCATGCAACTCGTTAACTCAGGGTGTGGTTGTTGTTTTGACGACAGCTTCTACACCTTAAACAAATTCACGCCTAGGTGGCCCTACGGCCGGCTATCCTCGTTACACGAGGGGCAACCATTATTATTATATGTAGTAGTAGTGGTGGTGGTGTGTGTGTGTGAGAGAGAGAGAGAGAGAGAGAGAGAGAGAGAGAGAGAGAGAGAGAGTGTTATTAAGGAAAACATTTGTCTTGTATATAAAAACAGTGATTCATGTGTACCTGTGTTGAATACTGACGAGAGTAGTTAAGTTTCTCTGCCACTGGAGACTTTCATCCGTGTGTGTGTGTGGTGGCTGCAGGCTGGTCCAGTGTGTGTCTGTCTTATCACTTGCTCTCTTCACCTGATCTCTGTACCCATCAACAGGTTACACAGTGTTCTATAAGTACCACGAACTTTGAGACAATGTTATTATTATCATTATTAAACCCGACGATTCAAGGGTTGGTTTAGGTAACGCGCAATTAATATATATTTTATTTTACAATTATTTCTTTAAAACAGACCACAACAAATCAACCCTAACCTAACAATCTCAGGGTTAGTGTTGGGTAGATTAGGTCGGGGTGGGGTAGGGCAGGGTAGGGTGGGGCAGGGCAGGGTAGGGTACTAGGGTAGGGTGGTGGCTTATGTCGTCTGAGAAAAACAAGAAAATACAGTCGCTGGTTTGGTCGGTCGTGGTGGTACTTTTTTGCAGGAGTGACCATTGTGTACAAACCCCTCTGTTGTCAAGTGGTGCTCCTCCCTCCCTCCCTCCCTCCCTCCTTCTCTGCCTCTCTTATTTCCTTCCTTCCTTCCTTCCATCCAGTCCCAACACACGGCCGCGACATGTGTGTGTGTGTGTGTGTGTGATGAATTACTGTAATGGCTTCACTGCTACTAGACACAGGTGAACGGACTGACTGATTCATTATCATCTGGTGAACAGGTAGGGTAATGCAGGTGGACAAAAGGTAGACAGACTTTCTTTAAAGAGCTGAGTGTTGAGAGAGAGAGAGAGAGAGGTACGGGAGTCAGGAGCTTCACGTTTAGAGAAAGAATTGTATTGCGGAGGCGGGAGGGGGTGGGGGAGGAGGAGGGATGGGTGTGAGGGGGAGGAGAAGAAAGGGGTGGGATGAGGGAGGAAGAGGAGGAGGGGGCCTTGGGCTATGTGTCCCGTTCTTGGAGTAGCCTTAATTAAGCATAGCCTAGCCAGCCAGTCAGCCCAGCCCAGTCCAGCCCCCTCAGCCCTTCACACACACACACACGCTGGAGATACTGGCAGCGACGGGCGGCCCAGGCGACAAAAACCTGTTTGTGGCATGTGTAGCAGACCCCCCCCCCCTCTCTCTCTACCCCCATAACACCTGTGCCCCCCTCCCTCCACCACTTCGTTCCTCACGCACCCCCCCGACCCCTCGCCACACGATGGGGGGCTGGCGCTGCTCAAGCCTATACCCACTCTTCTGCTCCGCCCACTTCCTACCCACCCACTACCACCCATCCACCCACTTCCACCCACTCCCACCCACCCGCCCACTCCCACCCGCCCGCCCACTCCCACCCACCTCACAGTCGAAAGTGAAAGGAGGCGTCACACTCCACTAGTCGACCTCTTCACTCTTACCCCCCTCACCTCTCCCCTTTTTTCCTTCTTATTTTACCTCCTTCTCTCTTTCTCTTCCTCTCCCTACCTCACGATTTGTTTGATAATGTCGCACTGTTTGTCTGTTTCTCACCTTCCAGTGTGTGTGTGTGTGTGTGTGTGTGTGTCGCCAACCCCACGCCTCGTTCATAACACCTGTACAGTTTACCTTTGTTTGATAGTAAATTTTAACCTTTTGTTTTGGTTGGATCACCTGAAGATTAACCACCCTTTTTAACATTAATTTTTGGGGTTAGGTTAGTTAATCATCCCTTCTCTTCCTTTTCTTCCCCCTTCTTCTCCTCTTCTCCTCTTCTTCCTCCTACGCAAGTTAAGTGGGTGAGGCCGGTATGGTGTAACACCCCACCCCGCCTTACCTCGCCCCGCCCCACACACCCCGCCCCGCCGCTGAACTTTACCTGTCACGTTGCACTGTTTCCCATACTGTAGTGGTCGACCTTTACCTGTCTGATGGCTCTGTCCACAACCTCTCACCTGTCTCCACTGTCGTCCTTCCCTCTCCCCCCTTTTCTTCCCTCTCTCCCTTCTCCCCATCTTTCCCCCTTTCCCTCTCCGTCACCTCTTCCCATCTTTCATCCTTCTTCCTCCTTCCTCCTTCCTGCTCTCCCCTCTCTCCCCCTTTCCCATCACACCCTCTCTCCCCTTCCCCCCTCTTCCTCTCCTCCTCCCTTTCTCCCCTTCCCCCTCTCCCTGTCCCCCTCCCTCTCTCCCCCTCCTCCCTCTCACGTAATTATCGTTTCCACGGTTACATTGGTATTATAAAATATCCGTTAGACCAGAATTTTTGTTTACGTGTTTCAGTGATTCACACACACACACACACACACACACACTAAATATATTCATACCACTCTGAAAATAGATTAATATTCCGATTATTTGTTCTTCACGATTATTTAAGAAAATTATATGTTATTCAATTACTGTTTTTAGATGAGATGTTGTTAGTTTTTAGTCACAATCGATTACTTGACCAAAATAAGTGTAATCGATTATTCTGCTCCTGTAATTACCTAAATGTCAAGCTTGTGTTGGGGTCTGGATGTGTGTCTTTGTGTTTGATGGTATGTGTTTTGTGTGTGTGAGAGAGAGAGAGAGAGAGAGAGAGAGAGAGAGAGAGAGAGAGAGAGAGAGAGCCCTCCTAAAACATTACCTGTACAGTATGTCGTTACCTTTACTCTACACCCCACCCGGGCTGAGTGACTCTGTTTGTTCCCGGTGCACCTCTATCACCTGAGATAAGTCGACCTCCTCACCCACCACCTCGCTATCTTGTTGGGTCGTGACGTGTGTGTGGAGGAAAGGCCAGACAGACGTAAGTACACACACACACACACACACGGGAAGAGGGTTGGAGGAGGAAGAAGGAGTTAGAGGAGGGAGGAAGGAGAGGGAATGGAGGAGAAGGGTTGGAGGAGGAGGAAGGAGAAAGTATGTGTTTGAGTGTGTGTGTGCGTTTGCGTGCGTGCGTGTGGGGTTACTCAATGGTAACGATGAGAAGCCCCCAACATCCCCCCCCCTGAACCTTAACCCCCCTACAACCCCCCTCCAAGAACCCCAACCCCCTACAACCCCCTCCAAGAACCCCAGCCCCACAACTCCCCTCCAAGAACCCTAAACCCCTACAACCCCCTCCAAGAACCCTAAACCCCTACAACCCCCTCCAAGAACCCCAGCCCCACAACTCCCCTCCAAGAACCCTTTCCACATACACCGTCGTCCTGGGAAAGGTCGTGACCTCTCCCAGGATCACCTCTGTCAACTTATAGCGGTATAGCTCCAAGGTAAAGCCCAGGTGGTAGTGGTGGTGATAGTGGTGGTTGTAGTGGTGGTGGTAGTGGTGTTGATAGTGGTGGTTGTAGTGGTGGTGGTAGTGGTGATGATGGTAGTGGTGATGATAGTGGTGGTAGTGTTGGTGGTGATGGTAGAAGTAGGGGTGGCGTTGTTGGTAGTGGTGGTGATGGTGACAGTAGTGGTGGTGATAGTGGTAGTGCCTTGTTGGTGGTGCTCGACAGTCATCTTGCGGGCCAGGCACTTTAGATACAAGGAGTGGATAAGTGCTGTGTAACCCCAAGTCGGATTGAAATTGAACCTTAAGTGATGGAAGGACGCAATATTGGGTGTGTGTGTGTGTGTGTGTGTGTGTGTGTGTGTGTGTGTGTGTGTGTAGCTCTGCTAATCTTACTGAGTCCCAATCCTAAAGAGGTTACATTGGGGCCTCTTAGGACCTTGGAGGGGCCCATTTGGACTCGGGTGGTGAGGGTATCCTATTCACTCAGGATGTCTCTACCTCTCACGTAGCTGCAGCTGAGTCTTGTGTTTGTTTTCATTTGACTGTGATGTAAACAGGTGTTGGGGTGAGGCGGGGAGGTGCTGGGGTGGGGATGTGCTCGACTGGCATCCCTCCACCACTCACCACTCCCTTCCACCATCCCCCTTCCATGACACCATCCCTCCTCTCCCTCACCATCATCCCCTCCCCCTCCTACCAGTGTTTTATAGCAGGGAACATGATAAACCTCTTTGGATAACGAATACTAAAAAACTCGGGTCAAATTTTAATAAGCAAATGGTTCGAGATGACAAGAGCGAGTGTCGGACACAACATTGGCCCACACCAGCCAGCCACACGGTGCGGGGTTGCAACATAGAGCATAGTTATTGTCCAGAGGCGCTCTTCTTCCTCACCTGCTCCAGGGCGGATCTACGGAGGTTACTTGTGGTCTTACCTCCCCCCTTTATCATCAGAAACTCCCAGTACTTTTTCTTTAATGCAGTTTGTACTCGGGCATTTTTGTATAGTAAAAAGTAATTACTATTGACTTCAGAATATCTCCTAGTATCAAGTGCACATGGCTTCAAATGACCATGATATTGGTCAGATTAAAACATATGGGGGCCTACAGTGCCCCACCCAAAGCTTCTTGGACCCCCCACCCCCCATTTGATATTCCTTGATCCGCCTTTGTTGTTGGTAGTTAGGTTATGGTAGGTCACGTTGCCTTGAGATGCTTAAGGTAGCTAACTTGTTTTACATTTTTACTGGATAATAATAGCATCTCTCCTCATCTCCCCCTCATGGCCGCATTCCCTAAAGGTAACTTGAGATTAAGTTGGGTAATGAATTGTTGCAGGTTGAGTGTTGCGAAGGTTTGGTATGTGTGGCGGGTCAAGGGCTGCTGTTGGCGAGCCTTATTTGGCAGATCCCGTACAAGAGGGGGGGGGGGGGGGGTGTGTGCGCGCGCCAGCTGCCCTCAGTATTAGCTTAGCGGCGTTAAATAAATTCCTCGTTGCAGTCACTCATTGTTGTGAGTTACTGGAAGAGAAACAAACACTTCCTGTAGTTTAGATCAGTTCTATTTATTAATAATATTGATTTAAATTTTGTGTTTCCGGGACATAATTATTTTTGTTTTGTTTATTAAATTGATTGAAGTTTGTGTTTGTATTTTTATTAGTATTTCGTAAACGTTGTATTTATATGATATGGATTATTATTTTTTTGTTTGATTCAGTTTGTCTCGATAAAAGCAACAATTAGGTTATATATGAGTGTGTATGTAAGAATATCAAACAATAGCTGTCTTGGTGAGTGTTCTGTATAGGAATGACTTGTTGTAAGGAGTGGTTGGGCGTCCGGTGAAGTCAGGTAAGGTCACGCCTACAGAGAAAAGGTGAACTGGCCCTTTTAAATGCCTCAGGTATAAGAAACTCTCTGTCTCACCTAAACCGGACTCGCTGAATGACTGTCTCAAAAAGTTCGTGACCTGAGTTGACCTGGGCTGAGTACAGTTGCCAGGTGTTGTTATTTACTATCGACTGACCCAACCCTCGTTCGCTTGCCTCCTGATGCTGCACCACCACTACCACCATCTCAAAACAGTAGAGTATCGAGTGTCTGAACGGCCTACCACACACACGGCCTACAGCAGATCAATATCGGGGCTGCTAAGGTACAAGAGGGGGAGAAGGAGAAGTACTTTAGGGAACGATATTGCCATTATCCCCCTCCCTCTTTTCCTTTTCCTCCGCTACCTCTCTCCTTTCCTCCTCCCCCTCTCCCTCCTTCTTCCCCTCTCCCTCCCCACACAAGGGTCGGGTGCGTCCTGGGGTTGACCATCACCAGAGCTCGCCCCTCCCTCAGCCAGTCAGTCTCAAAGTTTGTGGGTGTGAGTGTTGTTGTGTTGCTGCTCTGCTCTCTGTCCTGGTGGCCGTAACCCTGTGTAGTCCAGTGAATTATGGGTCAGTTAGTGTACAGGGCGTCGACTGTCCTGTTTATAAAGTCCATGAGAAAAAAAAGGAGATAATTTAGGTTAGGTTAGGTTAGGTGTACAAGCGACTACAGTGTTCCCGGGATAAGATTTTTTAGGATCTCCAGAGAGCCTTAATGGGGATCAGATCAAACAATATAACAGCTGGAGTGAGAATACCTTTTGGTGGAGGTGTGAGTGTGGTGGTGGTGGGTTAGGGTGTGGTGTGAGTGTGGTGGTGGTGGTGGTCAGGAGGGTAAAGCACCACACACGGACATACACTGACCTTGACGGTGCTGATGTTGTGACCATGTCTTGGTTGCTGGTGCTGCTACACACACACACACACACACACTCACGATTATCACCCATCAAATTCACTTCCACGTTATTTACAAATTGATGAGTTTCCCCTTCTACTTCATCTCTCAGTTAAACAATCAACTTCCTGGATGGGTGGTGGTGGGGTGGGGGGGTGGGGGTTGAACACATTAATGATTGAGAAAGTCGTAACTCAGGTAGGACGAGTGTGGACGAACTCTTACGGTTATATCCTTACTGTTCGTCTTGCTAGAGGTAATGGTGTTAGTCTGGTGGAAACTCCTGTCTCCTCCCGGGTCGATATCCAGAGTACGGGTATACGTTGAAGGTGTGGTAATAAAATGGTGGCGAAGGAATGGCTATTGGGAGAGGCTGGAGGCCATTTAGAAGAATAAGTAGTAGTAATAGGAGTAGAGAGATGGCTACAGCTGTTAAGAACTCAACTATAGACGTCAGAGTGAGTCAGTTTAGCTCTTTTGATGGTCTTGTTGTGGGCATGTGTGTTACTGTGTCGTATTGTGTGTGAGTGTGTTTGTGTGTGTGTGTGTGTGTGTGTGTGTTGTACTGGGTAGTGTACTAGTGTTGCTGTGTGGGGAAGTATTGTGGTGGTATGCTAGGTGGTGGTGGGTGTATTGGGTGATCGTGGTGGATATGGTGGTGATGGTGGTGGTGGGTGTGGTGATGGTAGTGGTGGGTGTGGTGATGGTAGTGGTGGGTGTGGTGGTGGTGGGTGTGGTGATGGTGGTGGTGGGTGTGGTGATGGTAGTGGTGGGTGTGGTGATGGTAGTGGTGGGTGTGGTGATGGTAGTGGTGGGTGTGGTGATGGTAGTGGTGGGTGTGATGATGGTAGTGGTGGGTGTGGTGATGGTGGTGGTGGGTGTGGTGATGGTAGTGGTGGGTACGGGGCTAAATTTTGGAGCAGTGTTTGGTGGTGTTTATGGAGGCCGGTAAGGGAGGTTGAGGTTTTACCATGTGTCTGTCTGTCTGTATGAGGGATAATTTCAACACACATCTCTATTGTTACGAACCTCCATAAACTCTGTGTGTGTGTATGTTTGGAACCTCCACCAGCTCTCCTTCACACCTCTATAATCAGGCGCCGCTTTCTGATTCACAAAATTATTCAATATAACTTCCATACATCGTGTTTCTGTAGTTTGCATGTGGTTGTAATGTTACTAAAATAATATTATCTTCATGGTTAGCTGGAGAAGTCGCGTGTGTGTGTGTGTGGGTGTGTGTGTGTGTGTGGAAATATAATTATATATTTATTTGTTATTATTTTATTCACAATCAAATTCTTAATCTCACTGTGTTTACGTATCAGTGAAGAACAGTGAAAAACTAATTGACCCAATATTCTGAAGTTACGGTGAAATTAATATAGCATTGCCTTTATATACTTGACAGTCGCTGGTGAAAATAACTCAGAGGTTGTGTGTACAGTCCATGGAACAGTCCCCTTCACTAGTGCGTTTACAGGGGCTCGTCAGGTTTTGTGCAGTGTTGCAGCGCTGTGTTTATTTACATTCGACTGATAGAAATTCCCACTAGTAAACAAACTATGGACTCCAATGAAAACAATATTAAAACAAATATATAAATGTAATGATTTGTGGAATGTTTACATGACGAGCCTCTGTAAACACACTAGTGAAGGGGACTGGACGTTTGGGACGACACTGAGTACACACCAGGCAGACGTGTTCTAAATCGGTAAATTGCATCTAATTGTGGTATATAAACTGGGACTTTCTGCAGAGGCTAAACACACCAGACTTTGCGTGCGTCTTTGGTAGTGGTTGTGGTGGTGGTGAAGCCATGTTAAATATTTTGTTACCATCACCTGTAATTATCTCGTTTTGGGAGACTTTTGTCAGTTATTATTGTTATCTTTGTTATTATCTTTTATCTATTATTGTTGCTGCTGCTGTTATTATTATTGTTGTTACATAATATGAGCAACATCATCGGTAAAGTACAATATAGTGTTGTATCTCCCAGCCAGCATCACACGTGTAGCCAGACGTTTTTGTTTACTTCTGGCGTCTGAAACTTAGATTTCTCTCGCCAGTGGGTCGCCTGCAGCCCTCCCCCTCCCCCCTTTCCCCTTCCCCTTCCCCTCTCTCATATGTTATCTTAATCCAGTATAATGTCACCACCTATTTACATATCGATTCCTGTCCTCTCGTTGGTGTGATTATGGACAGTAAAGCATCTGACTCCTCGCCTCTTTCTCTTGAGGATGTGTTGCTGTTTGACGTGACTGTAGTGTTATGGTCCCGTTGGTGTTGGGGGGGGGGGGTGTTAGCTACTGTTTTCACTCTCTTTATGTAACGAAGAGAGAGAGAGAGAGAGAGAGAGAGAGAGAGAGAGAGAGATACCTTATGTCACGTCACGTTATTGTTGTGTTGTCACGTTCGGTGTTGTTGTCACGTCATTGTTGTCACGTTCACCTCAGCCCGTCGACCACATCGTATCGTCATCTTCTATTGTTACTGCGGCCTTCACCTTTACCCACACGTCTTACCACTTAATATACTGGAGGTGGATATTAATCTAGTCGTCGTTTACCTGTGTGGATATTCTTCTATTTATAGATAAGAGAAATCCACATGAAAAAAGTAGAAATTGATAGTAATGATAGTGGCTTGTGCAGACGAGCCCGGGGGGAGGGGGTGTTGTGGTGAGGGGGGGGGAAATGATGTGTTGTGGTAGGTCGGGAGATGGGGTGGTGATGTGTGGTGGTGTTGTGGGTGGGGGGAGGGGGGAGAGTTGTGTGGTGTGGTGGTGGGTGTAGGACGTGGTAACTTGGTGAGTCAGCTTGGGTTCGCCTCACCACGGGATGGATCTGGGATCACTTTCAGGTGGCTCAGTGGCTGTTGGCTGGCTCTCTTGTGGTGTGGACTCCCCCCTCCCTCCCTCCCTCCTTCCCTAAGGTTCTCTCTCTTCTCCACCTCCCTCATCTAATCTTCTTTCACCCTTTTTTCTCTACCCCCCCCCCCCACAAATAAAACCTTGCCCAGTCTCTACCTACCACCACCACCACCACTACCACCACCACCACCACCACCATCACCACCACCACCATCACCACCACCACCATCATCATCATAGCTAGGCTTCTGTCTCCCTCTTACCTGTCACAGTTCACACCTGCCACATCAATAGGTTCTTTGTTAACTTCACCTCCTCACATACGGTACATGCCCCTCCTCCCCCCTCTCTCTCAAACACATACACACATAGACATATACCACCTGCATCTTACACACACACACGACGATTGTTGATGTAGCGGTTAAGTGTTGTTGGTCAGGAAGAGAAAACTAGTGTTGATGAGTGAAGACTGAAGAGCCATCACACACGCCTCTCATGGTCACGCCCAACTGTATTGACCAAATTATGATGGCTTCACCCCCCCCCCTCCCAGATGATACTATCAGGTGGATGTCCTGTAGCGGTGTGTGTGTGTGTGTGTGTGGACAATAAGAACAATATTGAGACACAGCAGTGACCTTCCTTCCTCTTATACTCGTGGGGGGTTGTTAGTGTCATGTGAGGGGGGTTAAGGGTTGTTAGTGTCATGTGAGGGGGGTTAAGGGTTGTTAGTGTCATGTGAGGGGGGTTAAGGGTTGTTAGTGTCATGTGAGGGGGGTTAAGGGTTGTTAGTGTCATGTGAGGGGGGTTAAGGGTTGTTAGTGTCATGTGAGGGGGGTTAAGGGTTGTTAGTGTCATGTGAGGGGGGTTAAGGGTTGTTAGTGTCATGTGAGGGGGGTTAAGGGTTGTTAGTGTCATGTGAGGGGGGTTATGGGTTGTTAGTGTCATGTGAGGGAGGTTAAGGGTTGTTAGTGTCATGTGAGGGAGGTTAAGGGTTGTTAGTGTCATGTGAGGGAGGTTAAGGGTTGTTAGTGTCATGTGAGGGGGGTTAAGGGTTGTTAGTGTCATGTGAGGGGGGTTAAGGGCTGTTAGTGTCACGTCAGATCAAATACCTCAGTGTTTTTGGATTCTTAGCGAGTCAATATTTACATTCGATTCCCCGATATGATTTTATTTTTTATTTTTGTATTTATTTTTATTTACACGTCTAGAGGACTGGGTTCAACCTCCTTGATGACGGCGTTGAGGAAAAACCTAACCTAACCTAACCTAACCTAACTCTTCCTACAGGTATATATCGCCCAGTGGTCGCTGTGGGTGGGTGTCTGTGTCCAGGTATCATATTATACTTCCTGAATTCATCTTGGTAGTTATCTTGTAATGCGGGTAGACGTGGTGGTATCCGTCTGTCCATATGTAAATGAAAACTAAATATAATATCTGTGTGGTGTGTGTGTGTGTGTGTGTCTCTGTGTGTGGAGGGGCCCTGTATGGAGCGTTACGATAGGTTCTCCCTGGTGAAGGTAAGGGGCCCTGAACGTGGGACGCTCGCTCGGTGGCCCGGTAATTGGCCTGGTCCATGATGATGGTGATGATGATGATGCCAAATAGTGAGCCTTGTTTTGGTTCCAGGCGGCCATGTTGGGGTGAGGAGGAGGTTGTTGTTTGGTGGGGAGGAACTCTGTTGTTTTGTTTAATGTGTTTATTGTTTTGTTGGTTGTTTAGATGTATTAATTGAGGCATAAATGAGTGGATGGCGTGACAGATGCCGAGGCGCTGCTCCAGCAACCTTAGCGGACTTTCTCAAGAGGGTTACCTGTTAGTCCTGTAGTGCTTCTATTATTAATCACTTACCTGTATCGTTAATTAAGGTTTTGACTCGGTCTTGTGGTGGTGATGAAGTTAGGGATGGTGATGTGTGTGTGAATATTAGTTACAAAGTGAGAGATTATGAGTGAATGAGGTTTTTGTAGTTGAGAGCAGGTACCCGGCTGCCTGGAAGGGCGGCGTGGTGGTGGTGGTGCGTCGCGCGCGATATTCCGGCAGTAGTGATGAGTGTTCTGCCGTGGATAGGCTGGCAGGTGCTATAGCTGTGTGTGCAGGTGTGGGTCTACGTCTTTACCTGCTGTTACTTGGGCTTAAAGCTCCTCCACCAGGATCTATTATATACTAGTGAATGTTACAGAACAACAGTGTCTTTAGTGAAGTGATAATGGAAACGATAAGAGGAAAAATGTGCCTTGTGCCCGAGTGCGTACAATACCAGTACCTGGATTGTTGGGCCAAAGTTGTTTGTTTTCATCGCTGCTGCTGTTGAGTTGTGGTCAAAACAGTGATCTGTGAAGTGAGTGTGGAAGGTCGGCAATAATAGTGACAGTTGTGGGCAGAGCAGGGCAGGTGTGGGGGGGGGGGGGGCACGAGGCAGCCTGGTGAGAGGGGCGTAGTTGAAAGTTGACGGTTGTGGTGGAGGACGGAGGGGCGGGCGGCCTTACAGCGGTGCCCTTTGAACTAGCTAACGGACTTACACCAGGTCTGGCAAGTGTGGTGGCCACTACTGCTCCTTGGTGGGAACCCGAGGCGTGTAGACGGGGTGTGGTGGAGAGGGTGCGTGTTATGGAGGCTGAAAACGACACGTGGGGGAAGGGGTGTGCGGGTGGGTTAGGGGAATGTGTGGGAGGGGGGTGAAATGTGGTGTCGGACGGAGTGGATTGTGTATGGGAGGGTGAGAGGGCTATGTAGGAGGGTGTGGGGTCGTAGGAGGGTGTGTGGGAGGGTCAGAGGGGGACAGGGAAGGGTCTCAGCAGGTATTTCCGACGTGCTCCAGTCCACCCCAACAGCGGCTGGTGGTGGTGGTGGCTGGCCCTCACTTTGTCCTAACACAGACTAGCTAACATGTATGCGTCCCCCTTCTCCTCTCCCCTCTTGTTTATACACACGAGGTCACGTACATTCGACCATAACACATATCTCATTACATCATTAGGGTATATTCTGCTGTGTAAATATAATCACATAAAAACCTTCCAAATCGTCTTTATTTCTGTGTTAAGTGATAGAATTAATACGTGAATGCGAGGATATTATGTAAACAAACACACTAGCCAGCGTCCACAAGATCACTACTTGTTTCTAAATGAATAATAAGGGAGCGGAGCGAGGGGTGGCTGCTGGTGTGTTGGGGAGGGTGACCACAGCTGAGAGGAGAGAAGGGGGGTGAGGGGGTGGTGGAGGGGTGGCTGCTGGTGTGTTGGGGAGGGTGACCACAGCTGAGAGGAGGGAAGGGGGGTGAGGGGGTGGTGGAGGTGGGGCAGATGGGGAGGTAGGGGAGAGTGACCACAGCTGAGAGGAGGGAAGGGGGGTGAGGGGGTGGTGGAGGGGTGGCTGCTGGTGTGTTGGGGAGGGTGACCACAGCTGAGAGGAGGGGAGGGGGGTGAGGGGGTGGTGGAGGGGTGGCTGCTGGTGTGTTGGGGAGGGTGACCACAGCTGAGGGGGGGGTGAGGGGGTGGTGGAGGGGTGGCTGCTGGTGTGTTGGGGAGGGTGACCACAGCTGTGAGGGGGTGGTGGAGGTAGGGCAGAGTGTGGTGTATACAGTAGACCTTCCCCCCTTCCTTGTTATTATCGACACTAACGCCACGTGCTGGGTGTAATGTTTACCTTTAGTGATGGAGGGAGACCAGGTGTGGGGTGTGCTGCTGTCTGTCTCTGTCTCCTACACTCTCCAACCTAACCTAATCTAATCTATCCTATTTAATCTAACCTCACCCCCCAATATAGGCTCGGGGTGGGTTAATCTTCAGGTGAACAAAAATAAGCTGGGGTGGTAATTCCTCAGGTGTTCCATTCGTGTTTAGCTCTCGGGAAGATTAACCACTCAAGGGGTTAAGATATCGTACTCAAGGGGTTAAGATATCGTACTCAAGGGGTTAAGATATCGTACTCAAGGGGTTAAGATATCGTACTCAAGGGGTTAAGATATCGTACTCAAGGGGTTAAGATATCGTACTCAAGGGGTTAACCTATCGTACAAATAATTGGAACGTTTGTCTGAATGAATGTTATTGTTGTGAGGCCAACAGGTGTGAGCGGGTCTGCTCCACACACCTGCCTGGCTACTTCACTTAATTACCTCCATCTTACCTACCTCCTCCTCCTCCATTGCTAGGTTCCTTACTTCCTTGTTTCAGGCCTTAGGTATTACCGGTGTGTGTGTGTGTGTGTGAGGTTGCAGGGGCACGTAGTACAGTATATCCGCTCCCAGGTATGAACTACTGTACCCTCACCACTGCCACCACTACTAAAAAGCAAAAACAAACCGACCACTAACCCTGAAAAGCGAAAACAACATAAAACAACTAAATACGTGGATATATATATATTTTTATAGCGACAGTTCATTTTAAGTTGATTATTAGTGTTATTTTTTTTTATTTAGATGAATATTGAAGTTACTGGAGACTTGGTTTCTTTGTTTTGCTTCGTTTAGTTTGTTTTTCCATCTCTCTCTCTCTCTTTCTCTCTTGACCACATTGCGTATTCTGTAGGCGTCTCTCACACCCCTTCCCTCCCTCCCCCCCGCCCCTCACTGAGTACCCTGAGGGACTAGAACACGAGAGAGAACTGTAGAAGGATGAGTCAGAGTAACTGTATGATGTGAAGAGGAAGAGGAAGAGTATTGGTGGAGGTGAGAGAGGAGAGAAAGTGGAGGATAGATGGTGGGGAAGAGGAGGAGGTGAGGGAGATGACCTGAGGAAGGGAGCGGGAGCAGTGACCGTCTGCACCAGCTGCTGCCACCTGCCCTCCCTCCCCTCACCTTCTCTCACATCCCTCCCTCCCTCACCTCACCTCCCTCCCTCCCTCCCTCCCTCCCTCACCTCACCTCACCTCCCTCCCTCCCTCCCTCCCTCCCTCCCTCCCTCACCTCACCTCTCTCCCTCCCTCACCTCACCTCCCTCCCTCCCTCCCTCCCTCCCCTCACGTCTCTCCCTCCCTCCCTCACCTCTCTCCCTCCCTCCCTCACCATACACCCAACCCATCACTATTCAAGAAGTCACCACACCACCAGTAAGCTTTCACCACTTGAACCACCGTCATCAAGCCTCCAAAAGTGTCTTGAGTGATGAACGTGTCCCCGGGTGATGCGAGGGTGATGCAAGGGTGATGCAAGGGTCACATACGAGGTGGTTAAGAGACAGCTGGTTGGTAGTTGTGGTCGGGAGGGTAATTTCTGCAGCAATCTTCTCATCTGTAGCACAACTTATGGTGACCTCCTGGCTGGTCCTCATGTGACTGTACCTAACTTAACGGACTGTACCTAACTTAACGGACTGTACCTAACTTAACGGACTGTACCTAACTTAACAGACTGTACGTAACTTGGGCTCATAAGAGGGTTGGGTGAAGACAATAGCGAGTGTATAATATATTGAGTGAATATATTGCGGTAGAAAAAGTTATTCATTGATAATATTGGTGTAAAATCTCTCTACTACTTCTTGTCGCTGTGGTAGAGAGAATGTCATGTGTGAAGGCCGGAGGAATGAATGCATAACGTTGTGTCGTGTCGTGCAGTGTAGTGATGATGGACACACACACACACGTAGAAAAGATCACTTGCTTACTCCAGTGACATTCAGGTGTTGATCGGTGTTGTAAATTACAGGTGTTTGCTAAATTGGAACGCGGCCATAACTTTCATTTTAACGTTAAATAAAGGAAGAGTTAACTCCCCCCCACTTCCTCATTAACCACCAGTTGAAATATTAAACTGAAAAAAAAAATATATATATAAACTGGTGAATGTAGTGAAGCAAGTGGAAGTGTTTAGAAGAAGCAGTAATGCAGAGTGGAGGACTGTAGGTGTGGAGAGGTAGATATCTCCCCACCCTTGGAACACCTTACCTGTTCACCTATACCTTACCTTGGTGGTGATTAGCGTCTACCTGAGCCGTGTTTACTCGCCAGCAAATATGGTTTACAGGTGCGAGGAAGTCCTGCTCTCCCACAACAAGTTCAGCGAGACTAAGGTTAGTATGTCTCTCACACACTAATACCCTCATACTTAGCTCTAACACTTATCCTCACACTTATATCCTCACACTTAGCTCTCACACTTAGCTCTAACACTTATCCTTACACTTATATCCTCACACTTATCCTCACACTTATATCCTCACACTTATACCCTCATACTTAGCTCTAACACTTATCCTCACACTTATATCCTCACACTTATACCCTCATACTTAGCTCTAACACTTATCCTCACACTTATATCCTCACACTTATACCCTCATACTTAGCCCTTATACTTAACCTTGACATTTAACCCCAAGCCTCCCCCACTCTTATCGCCACACTTATATCCTCACACTTAACCCTTAAACTTACCCTCACACTTAACCCTTATACTTATCCTCACACTTAACCCTTATACTTACCCTCACACTTAACCCTTATACTTACCCTCACACTTAGCCCTTATACTTACCCTCACACTAATCCTCACAATTATCCTCTGTTTAACGGATTATATATAGAGAGGAGTCCGTTATAGGGAGGTTTTAATTTATAACTGGATCCCTTAACAAGAACATAAGAAAATAAGGAGTCTGCAATAGGCCGGTTGGCCTGTGCATGGCAGCTCCTGTCGAGAGTTACTACCACTCTCTATCATCCATGAATCTATCCAGCCTCCTTTTGAAACTTTCCAGCGTTCCAGCACTTACTACAAAGTTGGTAAGCTTGTTCCACTCGTCCACCACCCTATTTGTGAACCAGTTTCTTCCTATCTCCCTCCTAAACCTAAACTTATCCAACTTGAATCCGTTGCTCCGAGTCGTATCCTGCTCGGATATTATAAGAACTTTATCTATATCCCCTTTATTGATTCCTTTCACCCACTTAAATACTTCTATCATATCTCCCCGCACTC
Source organism: Homarus gammarus (assembly GCA_958450375.1). Classification (NCBI taxonomy): domain Eukaryota; kingdom Metazoa; phylum Arthropoda; class Malacostraca; order Decapoda; family Nephropidae; genus Homarus; species Homarus gammarus. The sequence continues at coordinate 487,766 of CAUDMG010001926.1, forward strand.
TTCATCTTTCTAGGGAATGCAAGTTAAGTTTCTTTAACCTATCCTGATATGGAAGGTTTCTAAGTCCCGGAATCATTTTTGTCATTCTTCGCTGCACCGACTCTAGTGAATTTATATCCATTCTATAATAGGGGCACCAGAACTGAACCGCATAATCGAGGTGCGGCCTGACTAGCGCAAGATATAGTTGCAATAAGACCTCTGCACTCTTGTTACTTACACTTCTAGATATAAAGCCCAATACTCTGTTTGCCTTATTTCGAACATTAACGCACTGTTTACTAGGCCGTAGGTCCGGGCTTACAAGTACCCCTAGGTCTCTTTCACAAGTCGACTTCTCTAGGTTGATGTTGTTAAGGCTGTATACATTATAAGTATTTGTTCTTCCAATATTAAGTACGCTGCACTTGCTGGTGTTGAATTTCATTTGCCATTTTCAGACCACCCCTGGCGTGTGTGTGTGTGTGTGCGTCTGTCGTTGTAGTCATGTATATGTCTGTGTCTGTATTAGTCATGTGTATGTGTCTGTCTGTAGATGACCTGGTATAACTAACTAGATGACCTGGTATAACTAACTAGATGACCTGGTATAACTAACTAGATGACCCGGTATAACTAACTAGATGACCTGGTATAACTAACGCAGGAGAGACAGTGTGGCCTGACACTAATGACGCCAAATTGTCGTTTTTCTCGTTGTTCACTTGTAGTAAACGAGGCCACAGTCACGCACCCACACAAGGTCACTACTGTACTACACACACACACACACACTGTACACACACACACACACACACACAACACCCCCTGAATAACATGACTCCCAACTGAAATAATAAATAATTAAATAAGTAGTGTGGAAGTTCGTGTATGCGGTCAATAAAATTCCATTTACCGGACATGTTAATGGGTAGAGTCCGTTATATGGAGGGTTTATATATAATGGCTCTCGATATAATGGACGGTATTCTCCTATATAGTTCATTATATGGAGGTTTCTTATATAAAAAGCCCTCGATATAAAGGACTATTCTTCCACATACGTTATATGGAATGTTCACAAAAAGCCCTCGATATAACGGACTATACTTCACATAATCCGTTAAATAGAGGTAATGTGACGCTTCACCTCTGGTCTACACCCAAGCATGATGCACCAATGCCCCGGAAAATGCCAGTCGCATTCTCCTGAACTTTTGTGAGAGAGAGAGAGAGAGAGAGAGAGAGAGAGAGAGAGAGAGAGATGACGTAGTTCCTGCTTGTAATTTTTGTTATACCTATGACAAGAAACCTGTCTGTGTCTGTCTGTCTGTGTCTGTGTCTGTCTGTCTTTTGTCTTAACGAGTTTTTTATTTACAATGTAATTTTCTTCCTAGATGGAAGTTAGTGACGTCAGAGCTCGAGTGATCAAAGGGTATTGACGTCAGAGATTGAGTGACCAATGGGTGATGACTTCTAATCTCAAGTGACCAATGGGTGAATTTATTTATTTCTCTGGAGATTATTAGTTATTATTATTATAAGTGTCTCAGCTTTCACAGATTGGTAAAAACGTGAGAAAAAAAATACTGTTTAATTTTTGTGTTACAGGAGAGTCAGTCTGTAATATTTGGAACCCGAGTGATTTAATTAACATATTTCCATACTTATGTCCTTGTAAAACTTGTTATTTCTTCCTTGTAGTTTACTTACACTCGTACACAAGGACTAGTGTACCTCGCTCTCCTCTCTGTTATGTTAGTAGGTTACACAACACACGGTCAGCGGAGGAGTACATGGACCGTATGGTAGGTTATGAGGTAACGAGTGAGTGGTAGGGCAGACTCCAGCACCTGTACCACACACACACACACACACACACTACAACAGTATGAGGCCCTGGGGAGGATTTAACCCTGTAGTAAAGATAAAGGTGACCTAACCTTTCAAGGGATAGTAACGTGTGTGTGGGGGGGGGGGGGGTTACGTTTAGGTGCGGTGGATGTAGTTAGGTTAGGATCCCAGTATCACTCATATGTGGCGGACAAAGTATTAATGCTCCACACTTTTTCCTCTTGAGCTTGTTACGGTGTACACAGAGAGCGTGCATCTGATTTCCTGGATTATATGTTTTATTCTGGCTGGTTATCCGTGAGGGAGGGTAGGAGAGGGAGGGAGGTAGGGAGGTAGGTAGGGAGGGAGGTAGGTAGGTAGGTAGAGGGAGTTAGTTTTTATCAACATTGGGCGTTGCGAGAGAAGTGATCCAACACCAAGGAGATCTACTGACTAAATGGTATAGTTCTTAACACCTGTCCAGTATATAGTTCTTAACACCTGTCCAGTATATAGTTCTTAACACCTGTCCAGTATATAATTCTTAACACCTGTCCAGTATATAGTTCTTAACACCGTTAAGTCTACACCTGTCCAGTATATAGTTCTTAACACCTGTCCAGTATATAGTTCTTAACACCTGTCCAGTATATAGTTCTTAACACCTGTCCAGTATATAGTTCTTAACACCTGTCCAGTATATAGTTCTTAACACCTGTCCAGTATATAGTTCTTAACACCTGTCCAGTATATAGTTCTTAACACCTGTCCAGTATATAGTTCTTAACACCTGTCCAGTATATAGTTCTTAACACCTGTCCAGTATATAGTTCTTAACACCTGTCCAGTATATAGTTCTTAACACCTGTCCAGTATATAGTTCTTAACACCTGTCCAGTATATAGTTCTTAACACCTGTCCAGTATATAGTTCTTAACACCTGTCCAGTATATAGTTCTTAACACCTGTCGTAACTTTTCTACTAATTGATTCTCTATGGACAAACAGGTGTCCAGTATATTGGTGGTTGGTTTAACTAACACTGTGTTGTGAGGTGATGTATAGTCACCCAAAAAACTATCTCTACTTAGGGTGATCGATGAGTGAGGCAAGAGTGTGTGAGGCAAGAGTGTGTGAAGCAAGAGTGTGTGAGGCAAGAGTGTGTGAGGCAAGAGTGTGTGAGGCAAGAGTGTGTGAGGCAAGAGTGTGTGAGGCAAGAGTGTGTGAGGCAAGAGTGTGTGAAGCAAGAGTGTGGAGGTAGTGTGTGAGGCGATAGTGTGTGAGGTGAGAGTGAGGCCAGAACCACACAGTGTAGAGGTTAAGTGAGGGCGGCTTGATAACTAAAGCCCTCCTGCTGGGTCAAGTGTATCAGGTGCCTCTGTCTGTTCACTGTTAAAGCACCTGAGTGGCAACATCTGAGTGGCAACATCTGAGTGGCAGCATCTGATTGGCAACATGAATGGATTGTGGGTCGAGGTGTGTGTGTGTGTGTGTGTGTGTGTGTGTGTAGTATGGAGGTAATATTTGAATAGGTGGGAGGGAGGGTGGTGGTGATGGTAATGGTGAGGGTGGTGGTGATGGTGAGGGTGGTGATGATAGTAGTGGTGATGGTGGTGATGAGGATGATGGTGCAGTAGGCGTGCGTGGGGCAAAGTGGTGGTGGTAATGGTGTTGTTTGTGGTAGTGATGATTGTGGTAGTGTTGGTTAGTGTGGTGTTGGTGAGTGTGGTGGGCGTGCGTGGGGCCGTTACTTGAGGGTCACTACTGGTCCTGGTGGTTGTCCTGTCCGGGAGGAGGACCAGCACCCCCTCCATACTCCCTCCACTCACTCACCTCCTCCATACTCCCTCCACTCACTCACCTCCTCCATACTCCCTTCTGATGGGTGAGATGGTGGAACTCTGGGAGGTGTGGTGGGTGAGGTGGTGGAACCCTGGGAGGTGAGGTGGGTGAGGTGGAGGAACCCTGGGAGGTGAGGTGGGTGAGGTGGAGGAACCCTGGGAGGTGAGGTGGTGGAACCCTGGGAGGTGCGGTGGGTGAGGTGGAGGAACCCTTGGGAGATGAGACGCTGGAACTCCTGAAAGGTAAGGTGGGGAGATGAGGTGAGGTGGTGGAGCCCCTGGGAGGTGAGGTGGTCGTGGTGGGGAGGAACACTGATCAACGGGAGGTGTTCCCCGGGGGTATCGACCAGGCCCAGGGTCGATTACCGGCAGGAGGGGGACGGACGCCCTCTGCCCTCTCATAATTGGGTTTTGTCTGTCTTCAATTCCTTGTGAGGAGAGTCATGGTGAGAGGGTGTGGAGTGGTGGGTGAGAGGGATGTGTGGGGTAGGAGAGAGTGGTGTAAGGTAGTAGTGTAAGTGGTAGACGAGAGGTAGTAGGGAGGGCCCGGTAGACAACCAGTGGACGGCAGATGTTTTAAGGAGCTGCCTGGAGGCGTTGTGGAGGATAGTTATAGGTGTTGGAGCTGTAGCGACAGACGGACAGTTTGCTGAAAGGGCAGAGAATACAACCCGAGATTAGTAATAGTTAGGATTGGAGGAAAAGATTAGGATTGGGGCCAAGATTAGGATTAGATCAGCAAAAGTGGTGCTGAAGGATAATACAAGTGTGTGTGTGTGTGTGTGTGTGTGTGTGTGTCGTAGTGAAGACAGCGATCATCAGTGCGAGGAAATTTCAACATTCCAATTGGCTACATCACACACAGCTTGAGGGTAACGGAGCGTCCGACGTGTTGCTGTTGGTATAGTGTAGTGTAGTGTAGTGTAGTGTGGTGTGGTGTGGTGTAGGAGGACTAACAGAGACAGACAAACAGACAGTCATCTACACACAAGCGGAACTCACCAATAAAACTGACGACATGATAGATTTACCTCAAGTGAAAAGTGTAGATAAGTGAGTGTGTGTGTGTGTGTGTGTGTGTGTGTGTGTGTCAGGTATGTCCGTCCGTGTGTGATGACATGCCTTTCACATATTTCTGTCTGTGGTCAGTGAGGTGTAGTGTGATGGTCAGATGTTATTCATTCATTCATTTTTACTTCGTTCATTCACTGGTTATGGTGTAGAGAGTAGTGTGAGGTGATGTGGTGTGAGGTGATGTGGCGGTGTGGTGTGAGGTGATGTGGCGGTGTGGTGTGAGGTGATGTGTGTGGTGTGAGGTGATGTGGCGGTGTGGTGTGAGGTGATGTGGCGGTGTGGTGTGAGGTGATGTGGTGTGAGGTGATGTGGCGGTGTGGTGTGAGGTGATGTGGCGGTGTGGTGTGAGGTGATGTGGCGGTGTGGTGTGAGGTGATGTGGCGGTGTGGTGTGAGGTGATGTGGCGGTGTGGTGTGAGGTGATGTGGCGGTGTGGTGTGAGGTGATGTGGCGGTGTGGTGTGAGGTGATGTGGCGGTGTGGTGTGAGGTGATGTGGCACAGTGTGTGTGGTGATATTACAGGGTGTGCTGTGGTGTGGCGGGGTGTCAGATGGTGTGGTAGGGTGTGGTGACGCATGCTGACCACAGGGTTTACATAAGGTTCTCTCCTGATCACTTGTCAGGGCTCGCCACACCCTCCACTGGCTTCCTCTCCTTCCGGTACTCTCTCTCTCTCTCTCTCTCTCTCTCTCTCTCTCTCTCTCTCTCTCTCTCTCTCTCTCTTCCTTCCTCCCTCCCTTCCTTCCTTCCTCCCTCCCTCCCTCCCTCCCTCCCTCCCTCCCTCTTGTCCTTCCCACTCCATCTTGTTATCCCCTTTCCCCTCTACCTCTTGTTCCTCCTCTCCCCACCTCCCACTCGTTCTCTCTCCCCTCTTCCTCACTTCCTTCGTTTTACTGTCAATATCCAGGACGCAGTTTGGGAGAATTCACGTTTATGCGGGCACGGTGTTCTCTGATTGGTCCAACCCTGTTCAATGTGTGTGTGTGTGTGATTACGGGTCAGTTCAGGGATTTGTGAGGCCAGGGACACACTATCAATGGCTTCGTTTATATATACAGAGAGGGAGAGAGAGAGAGAGAGAGAGAGAGAGAGAGAGAGAGAGAGAGAGAGAGGATCTTACTCTCCCCACCACCGGAAGTTACCTCCCCACACAGTCCTCGTCAAGGTGAGCGGAAAGGTTACAGGTACAGGTACACTTCCTCTCATCACCTTAGCGAGGCTGGTGATGTTTACCGTTGGCTGGGTGAGACCCTCGCTGGCACCGCTCCAACGTGTTCGTTATATACACCAGGAGAGTTGGGACTAGGCTCATGGTGTTGTAGGGGTGTAGGTGGGTGTAGGGTGTGTGGGGGGGGGGTTGGGTGTTGGTGTGTGTGTGTGGAGGTGGGTGGGGGTTGGTGTGTGTGTGTGGAGGTGGGTGGGGGTTGGTGTGTGTGTGTGTAGTGGAGGTGGGTGGGGGTTGGTGTGGGGGGTTGGGTGTTGGTGGGTGTTGTGTATATGTGGGGAGGGTGATGGTGTTGGGTGTATGTGTGGGTGGTGTTTTAACTAGAGGGATTAACACCTAAGATGCGCTAACCTAACCTAACCAAGAATAGAATTTGATGGAACTCTGGGACAAATCTGGCTTCACAGGGACACAGTCATCTGACGGAGGGGGGTGGGTGGGTGGGGGGTTGGACGGTTGCCAAATTTTGCTAAGAGATGCCTGCAGGTGCCTAGCCGGGCGGGCGGCCTGCTGGGTCTGGATGGCTGGCATTAGTGAGAAGTAATGGTTCAATACCACCTTGTCTTGCCGGATATTCCTGCCTGCTTTACTTGTTATTTAAAGAGACATAGCTGGCTCTCCCTCCCTCCCTGCTCCTGCGCAAACGATGATACGGCCGCTGTCCCACTTACCGCCTGCAGGAGCAACGGCAGGAGGCTTAAAAGGGTCCTGACTTGACCCAGTTTATGTTTTCAGTCGAGTTAGGGTACGTCTGGAGGGCGCCTTGGCTCTCTCTCTCTCTCTCTCTCTCTCTCTCTCTCTCTCTCTCTCTCTCCACTAACATTACCTTGCCTCCCGAAATAGTGTTAGGTTAGGTTACATTAGTGTTAGGTTAAGGTTGTTAATCTTTGGGTTATTATAAGCTGGGGTGGAGATTCTTCAGGTGATTCAAACTAGATGAAACATAGATCAAATGTCCGTAGAACTGTTATGTTATTGAGGTGTGTGTGTGTGTACCGTCATTAGGAGTCCAGCTGGGTGTTTTGTGTGGGTGTACCGGGCTCGAGGAGTGTGTGTATGTGTGCGTGTGTCTGTGTGTAGGTGTGTACGCCACTATTGATCCCAGCGGCTGAGTCATCACAGGAGCGTATGACCCGACAGTGACGCCATAATGACGTCATAGGAGGCTGCGGGTGTGGTGCCTGCGGTCAAGACATCGTGTGTGTGTGTGTGTGTGTGTGTGTGAGAGAGAGAACTTTGTGGCTTCTGATGGTATGGTAATGACCACAATTGACCTCGTTTCACCCAAGCACCACTGTCATAGGTCGTTGTATCCGTGCATGACTGATGTTGTTGGCAGTGGTAGGGATAGTGGTGATAGTAGTAATAGTAGGGGTGGTGGCGATGGTGGTAGTGGTAGTAGTGATTATGACAGTAGTGATGGTGGTAGTATAGGATGGTCATTTGGATGGTGTTAGTGCAGTAAGTATAGATATAGATTAAAATATAGTTAGGTATAGGTTAGAAATTTAGGTAGATGGTCAGGTTGGGAGGTAGATGGTCAGGTAGGGAGGTCGATGGTCAGGTAAGGAGGTAGATGGTCAGGTAGGGAGGTAGATGGTCAGGTAGGGAGGTAGATGGTCAGGTAGGGAGGCAGATGGTCAGGTAGGGAGGTAGATGGTCAGGTAGGGAGGTAGATGGTCAGGTAGGGAGGTAGATGGTCAGGTAGGGAGGTAGATGGTCAGGTAGGGAGGTAGATGGTCAGGTAGGGAGGTAGATGGTCAGGTAGGGAGGTAGATGGTCAGGTAGGGAGGTAGATGGTCAGGTAGGGAGGTAGATGGCCAGGTAGGGAGGTAGATGGTCAGGTAGGGAGGTAGATGGTCAGGTAGGGAGGTAGATGGCCAGGTAGGGAGGTAGATGGTCAGGTAGGGAGGTAGATGGTCAGGTAGGGAGTAAGTAGGTCGGTAAATTGTCATACTAGGAGAGATATTCTACTAACCTCTTGTGTATGGTGTCCACTTCTCTCTGCTGAATAGAATCATCTGTCTTTAACTAAATATTAAAATTGGCAGCGTCCCTGTAGTGAAGATGTGTGTGTGTGTGTTAGCGGGACACATTTACTTGCTTTAAGAGCCTATTTAAAACCAGACACACCAAAAATAATTCCGGGTCAGAAAAACAACAATATAACCCCACCCCTACCCCACCCCACCCCACCCCCACCCCTACCCACCCACCCCACCCTCCACCCATTCCACCCCACCCATTCCACCCACCCCACCTCCCAGAGAGTGACCATCACATTAAGTCCAGTTTACCGCGCGTCTCAGAGAGGTATTTGCATAAGTCTGAGAAGGCAATTTGCTGTGTCCCTCCTCCTCCTCTTCTCCCTATTTCTTCTTCTTCTTCCCCCTTCTCATTTTTCTACTCCCTTTCCTCCGTTTTCTAACCCCCTTCCTACTCCCCCTCTTCTCTTCCTCCTTCACCCCCTCCTCCTCTTCTTCTCCTCCTTCACCTCTTGACGTCACCATCTTACCTCAGTAGTAAGTCATATTCTGGGGAGATTTAGACATGTAATTGTTGTTGTTGTTATTGTTATGTTTCCTGTGTGAAGAATGTGGTGGAGGGTGTTAACGGTGCTGGGTGTGTAGTGAGGTTTGTACACTACACTACACCTAATAGCCTATACCTGCTGTGTGTGTGTGTGTGTGTGTGTGGCCTTTAATAACCTAACATCCTTACAGCTCTTGTGTTGGTTGGTTCCTGAGGAGTGTAATAGCGTGTACCCTCCCTCTCTCCTCCTCTCCCCCCCCCCTCCCTCCTTCCCTCCCAACAGCTGTGTGAATCATTCTTGCATGAGTAGTGTACCCAACGTCTTATAGTACTCTGGGTCTCTTAGTACTCTGGGTCGCTGCTTGAGTACGTCTTGTGGCTATTTTGTGTGTGTGTGTGGTTAAAAGAGTAATTTCTCATACACTTTATAGGCTACCTTGGTGATATCATTATAGAAATTGTGGGAATCAGCTTCGTTAGTTAACCTTGATGCTGACGGCTGACTTGCTGACGGTGTGACCCTCAAGTACCAGTAAAAGCAGATATGACTAGGCGTGGGAGTGAGTGTATCGTGAGAGTGAGTGTATCGTGAGAGTGAGTCTATCGTGAGAGTGAGTGTATCGTGAGAGTGAGTGTATCGTGAGTGTATCGTGAGAGTGAGTGTATCGTGAGAGAGTGTGTATCGTGAGAGTGAGTGTATCGTGAGAGTGAGTGTATCGTGAGAGTGAGTGTGTTGTTGGCTCCAGGTCACGAGTTAGTGGGAGATGTAACCTCATATAACCTCCTCCTCACTCTGCTGGCCTCATAAACGAGCCCTCAAAAGCCCTCAGTATCCTACGCGTGTTGGTGAAGGCTACCGGCGAGGAGGAACAAAGGATGGCTGTCTCTCTGCCTGTCTCGATTTAATATAGAGACAAGTGAGTGTTGGGGAGGTGTAGTGAGTGTTGGGGAGGTGTAGTGTGTGTTGGGGAGGTGTAGTGTGTGTTGGGGAGGTGTAGTGTGTGTTGGGGAGGTGTAGTGAGTGTTGGGGAGGTGTAGTGTGTTGGGGAGGTGTAGTGAGTGTTGGGGAGGTGTAGTGTGTGTTGGGGAGGTGTAGTGTGTGTTGGGGAGGTGTAGTGTGTGTTGGGGAGGTGTAGTGAGTGTTGGGGAGGTGTAGTGAGTGTTGGGGAGGTGTAGTGTGTGTTGGGGAGGTGTAGTGTGTGTTGGGGAGGTGTAGTGTGTGTTGGGGAGGTGTAGTGAGTGTTGGGGAGGTGTGGTGAGTGTTGGGGAGGTGTAGTGAGTGTTGGGGAGGTGTAGTGAGTGTTGGGGAGGTGTGGTGTGTGTTGGGGAGGTGTGGTGTGTGTTGGGGAGGTGTAGTGAGTGTTGGGGAGGTGTGGTGTGTGTTGGGGAGGTGTAGTCTGACTGACGGCCCGTGGTTGTTCGTCCTCGAGGTGATACAAGACTCGTCCTTGCATGTTCGTCCCATTGTTTCGTTAAGACGGAAGGATAGATAGATAAGAGAGGATAGTTAAGATGGAAGGATAGGTAGATAAGAGAGGATAGTTGAGATGGAAGGATAGATATACAAGGAGGCAGTGAGCACCACCAGCCAGCCAGCCTTAAACCACACAAAGGAAGTTACACCATTGGAACTGTTTTACCCTATGTTTAACACCCAAGTTTATGATGGGGTGTACCCTTCTCTCTCTCTCTCTCTCTCTCTCTGTAGTAATTAAGTCAAGTATTTAACCCTTTGAGGACGATGATTTAACCCTTTGAGGACGATGATTTAACTCTTTGAGGACGATGATTTAACCCTTTGACGACGATGATTTTACCCTTTGAGGACGATGATTTAACCCTTTGAGGACGATGATTTAACCCCTTGACGACGATGATTTAACTCTTTGAGGACGATGATTTAACCCTTTGAGGACGATGATTTAACCCTTTGAGGACGATAATTTAACCCTTTGACGACGATGATTTTACCCTTTGAGGACGATGATTTAACCCTTTGAGGACGATGATTTAACCCTTTGACGACGATGATTTAACCCTTTGAGGACGATGATTTAACCCTTTGAGGAGGATGATTTAACCCCTTGACGACGATGATTTAACCCTTTGAGGACGATGATTTAACCCTTTGACGACGATGATTTAACCCTTTGACGACGATGATTTAACCCTTTGAGGACGATGATTTAACCCCTTGACGACGATGATTTAACCCTTTGAGATCGTGACTGAACTAGGTTACCCGAGAGACCACTGTTATATAAGGCGTGTGTAAGAGGGTGAGATAGATGGTGCTGACAGGTGAGAAGAGGCGTGCGGATGTGGTGGGGGGGGGGGGCAGCACAAGGGCAACGTGTACGTGTGTGTGTGTACGTGTGTGTGTGTACGTGTGTGTGTGTGTGTGTGTACGTGTGTGTGTCAGTCACCTCCAGCCCCACACACTTTTCTTCATTTTCCTTCTATCTGACGGAGGGAAAAAATGAGATGCGTTTAGGTTAGGTTTTGTCTCTGTCTCAGTGTGGTATGACGTGGGATGGGCGCGTGTCTGGGTGTAAGGGAGCGTGTCTGGGTGTAAGGGAGTGTGTTTGGGTGTCAGGGAAGATGTCTGGGTGTCAGGGAGAGTGACTGTCTGTCCTTCAACTCTATAATGGACGCCATTTTTTTGTTCTTGATATTTTACTTGAATATATAACGTAGTCAAGGTCATAGTGTGTGTGTGTGTGTGTGTGTGTGTGTGTGTGTGTGTGTGTGTTTCGTCCATAGCCTAAAGGGTTTTCATCTCTCTCTCTCTCTCTCTCTCTCTCTCTCTCTCTCTCTCTCTCTCTCTCTCTCTCTCTCTCTCTCTCTCTCGGGATGCTCGACTTGGCAGACTATTCGTTCAGTAAATATATGATGGACAGAACAACCTTGGTATCGCTCGTGTGGAAATAATCGCTCTAGAAATAATCGCTCTCTTATCTTCACCAATCTTTATATTATTGAGTATTTAATTATGAACTGGCCGCCGACTGATGCCTTTAAAATTGGATGTAATTAAATGTAAACTAATTTTAAATGGGATTAATTGGTGGTGGTGGGTTAATGGTCGGTGAGGTAGGTGAAAGGCAATAGTGTTGTGGGTTTGGGTTAGTTTCGTGGTGGTGGAGGGGGGAAGGGGGGGTGAGGGGTGGGTGATGGTGTGGGTGAGGGGTGGGTGATGGTGTGGGTGATGGTGTGGGTGAGGGGTGGGTGATGTGTGAGTGAGGGGTGGGTGATGGTGTGGGTGAGGGGTGGGTGATGGTGTGGGTGAGGGGTGGGTGATGGGGTGGGTGATGGTGTGGGTGAGGGGTGGGTGATGGTGTGGGTGAGGGGTGGGTGATGGTGTGGGTCAGGTGTGGGTGAGGTGTGGGTGAGGGGTGGGTGATGGTGTGGGTGTTATGCTGTACTTTCTCTTCTCTCACATCCTCTCACGTGCTGGCTACTCCTTCATCATTTTCATCCCCCCTTCATACTGACTATAAATCAAGTCACGTTTTGGTGTGTGTGTGTGTGTGTGTCCTCTCTAAGGCAGGGAAACACCCCGGCTGCTGCCTCAACAACAATTTCCTGACGGAGGAATTTCCTTTCTTGGTGGTGGGGCCGGCCTGGTGGTGGGGCCGGCCTGGTGGTGGGGCCGGCCTGGTGGTGGGGCCGGCCTGGTGGTGGGGTCGGCCTGGTGGTGGGGTCGGCCTGGTGCTTGCTCTGACCTGTACCATGTTTGAGTATGTGTATGTACTGTGTGTATATGTTTGTATACAGGTGCAGTTGTATATTTTATGTGTATGTGTGCGTGATGTTCATTACGAATAGTTAGTTTAGAAAATGTGTGTGGCCTTATGAAAACACACACACACACACGCACATACATACATACATACATACATACATATATTTATTTATTCCTTTGATAACGTTCTGTAGTTGGGCCTCTTTTGTATGCCTGCAGTAGACCTTGAATACGGTGTATGTGCGTGCAGTTCCAGTGTGTGTGTGCAGATGGATCTACTCGATACAGGAACTAACCTTGTTTTTCATAATCCCTTAATACCGAGAAGTGTTATAGCTGGGTTAGGTTAGGTTAGGTTAGAGTGTGCACTGCATAAATAGTAACCAATCACCCGTCATGATTTATTACAGTAATTTACCTGTCAGCTCATGTTGGCCTCAGTCGTATCAGTGAAGTTAATCAGTGCGAGAAAAACTCCTTCCCGGGTGAACCGAACCCGAACCTTCACTACATGAGCTGAGAGTTAAGATGAACCTGCAAAGTGAACCCAAACCTTCACTACATGAGCTGAGAGTTAAGATGAACCTGCAAAGTGAACCCAAACCTTCACTACATGAGCTGAGAGTTAAGATGAATCTGTAAAGCGAACCCGAACCTTCTCTACGTAAGCTGTAAAGTGAACCCAAACCTTCACTACATAAGCTGAGAGTTAAGATGAACCTGCAAAGTGAACCCAAACCTTTACTACATGAGCTGAGAGTTAAGATGAACCTGTAAAGTGAACCCAAACCTTCACTACATGAGCTGAGAGTTAAGATGAACCTGTAAAGCGAACCCGAACCTTCTCTACGTAAGCTCTAAAGTGAACCCGAACCTTCTCTACGTTAGCTGTAAAGTGAACCCGAACCTTCACTACATAAGCTGAGAGTTAAGATGAACCTGTAAAGTGTAAATGGAATTAAATCTTTGGGTGTCTCCATGTGTAGTGTGGAGTGGGTGTGGGTGTATGAGAGTGTGGGTTGACCGTAGTGGGTGTGGGTGTATGAGAGTGTGGGTTGACCGTAGTGGGTGTGGGTGTATGAGAGCGTGGGTTGACCGTAGTGGGTGTGGGTGTATGAGAGTTTGGGTTGACCGTAGTGGGTGTGGGTGTATGAGAGTTTGGGTTGACCGTAGTGGGTGTGGGTGTATGAGAGTGTGGGTTGACCGTAGTGGGTGTGGGTGTATGAGAGTTTGGGTTGACCGTAGTGGGTGTGGGTGTATGAGAGTGTGGGTTGACCGTAGTGGGTGTGGGTGTATGAGAGTGTGGGTTGACCGTAGTGGGTTTGAAGGGGTCTGGTTTAACTGTGGAGGGAGGGTGTGTGAGGGTATGGTCGGACCCTGCAGGTTTTGGGTGGTAGTGTGGCTGAACTGGGGTGGGTATAAGGTGATGTGGTCGAGGTGTGGTCAGACAGGGTAGTGTGTAAGGAGGTGGCAGGTTATGTACTCGTCTTTATCATCAGTGTGGTAGTAGTAATGGTGTATATCGTCGTGTAGGACTCAAGAGAGGACTTGTACTCAGCCCACCCAGCCCCGTATACAGTACTCAGCCCACCCAGCCACTGCAGTATCACCCAAAACCTCAGTAGTTGGGTGTTGTTATGTCCGTCTCTGTACTTGGTATGTCCGTATGTCCGTCTCTGTACTTGGTATGTCCGTCTTTGTAGCTCCACGCCCATAAAAGGATTAAATAACTCATGTATTTCTCGTCACATAATGGATCGTGTAATAACTCTCTATTATATTTTGTTAAGGTCTTGTTGTGTTGTGGTGTTGCTGTGTGTGTGTGTGTGTGTGTGTGTGTGGAGGAATTTATAGAAGAAGAAAAGCAATAGCATATAGTGGGGGGGGGGGGATGGAGGGAGGGAGAGATAGGGATGAATGTGTCTCCCCTTCTCCCCCCTCTCCCCTTCTCCCCCTCTCCCCTTCTCCCCCTCTCCCCCCTCTCCCCTTCTCCCCCTCTCCCCCCTCCTTCCTTCAGTGGTCATGCCCGGGGGAAGGGAGGAAGGAGGTTCCGGTGGTGATTCACACTGGTAGTGCATGACTCAAGTGTGACTCATCGTCATCATACTGTGCTAGCCCTCACCGCCATCCTCACTGCCCCCCCTCACTGCCCCAACCTCACTGCCCCCCCTCACTGCCCCAACCTCACTGCCCCCCCTCACTGCCCCCCCCTCACTGCCCCCCCCTCACTGCCCCCCCTCACTGCCCCCCTCACTGCCCTCCCTTACTCATCCCCTCCCTCACTCATCCCCTCCATCACTCCCTCATTCCCTCACAGACACCATCACCCACAGCGTGTATGAGTGTTGTTCAAGTGTGAGTAGAAGAAGTTAGGGCGTGATAGTAGGTTAGTTAGCCTTTGTTTTGGTAGGATGGGTAATGGTAGTGGTGGTAGGAGGAGGCGGAGATATTGGTCGAGGTGATGGTAGGAGGCCATGATAGTAGTGGTTGAGGTAGGAGGCCATGATAGTAGTGGTTGAGGTAGGAGGCCATGATAGTAGTGGTTGAGGTAGGAGGCCATGATAGTAGTGGTTGAGGTAGGAGGCCATGATAGTAGTGGTTGAGGTAGGAGGCCATGATAGTAGTGGTACTGATATGGGAACCTTGGACTGCGGTCACCTCCTCCTCCTCTTCTCACTACTGTCCAACAACCTTAAACCATCAATACCACTACTAAACTACCCCTACCCCCTCACCCCCACCTCCCCTCACTCCCCTCACCCCCCACCTCCCCTCACTTCCCCACCTCCCCTCACTTCCCCACCTCCTCCACCTCCCCTCACCCCCACATTTCCTCACCCCCACCTCCCCTCACCTCCCCACCTCCCCTCACCTCCCCACCTCCCCTCACCCCCACCTCCCCTCACCCCCTGACCAAAGCTAACACATTAAAACATCATCTGATACGAGGACTTGCACCCCACGCCCGCAGTCACCCCACGCCCGCAGTCACCCCACGCCCACACTGTCAACACGCTGTATATACTCTTGGGGGGGGGGGGACCTGTATTGAATGACACACGAGGCACCTGTGTTGACAAAGGGGCACCGTGGCACTCAACTCACAGTGTCACCCCCGTCCACCCCGTGTCCTTGTGAGTCTTCAGGTGGACCAGATGACCTTGTGGTGTGCTCCCCGGCGGCGTCTGCAGTCACCACGCCCACCACGCCCACACGAGTCTCTAGCGCAACATTAGAAAGAAAATGGTGGGGGGGGGGGGATGCTGAACCACTAAGTCAAGCTCCATGTTGTACCGCTTAGCACACACACATCCTGGTCACCACTACACATCCTGGTCACCACTGCACATCCTGGTCACCACTACACACACCACTACACATCCTGGTCACCACTACACACACTACTACACATCCTGGTCACCACTACACATCCTGGTCACCACTACACCCACCACTACACATCCTGGTCACCACTACACACACCACTACACATCCTGGTCACCACTACACACACCACTACACATCCTGGTCACCACTACACACACCACTACACATCCTGGTCACCACTACACACACCACTACACATCCTGGTCATCACTACACATCCTGGTCACCACTACACACACCACTACACATCCTGGTCACCACTACACACACCACTACACATCCTGGTCACCACTACACATCCTGGTCACCACTACACCCACCACTACACATCCTGGTCACCACTACACCCACCACTACACATCCTGGTCACCACTACACACACCACTACACATCCTGGTCACCACTACACACACCACTACACATCCTGGTCACCACTACACACACCACTACACATCCTGGCCACCACTACACACACCACCACTACACATCCTGGTCACCACTACACATCCTGGTCACCACTACACACATCAGTCTTCACCTCTTATCTCATCATTGTGTATTACTGCTCAAGCGACTCTTACCTCACGTTCACCACTGTGGTGTGTGTGTGTGTGTGTGTGTGTGTGTGTGTGTGTGTGTGTGTGTGTGTGTGAGTGTGTGTGTGTGCGTGAGAGAGAGGCTGCTAGACCAACACCCTCTCAGGAACAACATACAGACACACGCTCCATGCCTGTCCCTGAACGCGTGCTTTGAATACCTTTATAACTTGTAACCAAACCTTGACATATTTATAGCCAGTGAGAGTTTAACAACAACAACATCAACATCAACAACAACAACATCAACAACAGCAACAGATTTATTTATGTAAAGTCAGTATTGATGTTAGGTGGAGAGCCAAGTAGGTTAATGTGAGATAAACAAAAACATCTTGGTGTGTGTGTGTGTGTGTGTGTGTGTGTGTGTGTGTGTGTGTGCCTAGGACCTCCAGCTTGGGCACCGTGCCAGGACCTACAACAACAGGAGTAGTTATGATGAATACAAAGTTGGTTATCGTAGCCAGCTGCTCGCTCGGGTTAACGTAGCTCCTCCTTATGTAGATACACTCAACGGTAGGTGCTTCTGTGTGAGAGAGAGAGAGAGAGAGAGAGAGAGAGAGAGAGAGAGAGAGAGAGAGAGAGAGAGAGAGAGAGAGAGAGAGAGATTCCCTTCCCTAAGCATTCCACAACGACCAGATAAATCCTTTTTTTAATGTGTTCTCTCCAGGGGTCTATAACGGCGCCAGTTATGTCAGTGCTCCCTTCCTCCGTGTATGTGTGGTATAACATGTACACTTTTCCTATGAGAACAATTGCACCACCACCACCACCACCACCACCACCATCACCACCACCACCACCACCACCACCCATCACCACCACCACCACCACTCACCGGAAGCTGTTGTCCCTGACGTCCTCTGTCTTATAGTCTTCCCAACACCAGGGGGAGGAGGAGAAGGAGAAGGGGGAGGAGGAGGAGAAGAAAGGGGAGGAGAGGAGTATAAGTGTAAGGAAGAGAGGACTAGGAAGAAAAAGGAAGACCTGAGTATAAGTGTGTGGGAGCAGGGAAAAGGAGGAGGAGGGAGTAGGAGGAGGGGGAGCAGAAGCAGGAGAGCATTTGGAACTTGACGCCCCTGGGTTGAGGAGAATGTCGGGACTACTGTTAGGTCGAGAGGTAAACGCTTGGGGTCTAGTGTTACCTCTGTGTGTGTGTGTGTGTGCGTTCATAACCTCTGCCACAATCTTCACTATTATTATTATTATTATTATTATTATTATTATTCGCCTCCTCACGTTGCACTATATCACACACACACACACACACACACACACACACACACTCACCATTACTTTCACAATCTATCATCCTTCGTCACCACCAAGGTAACTAACACTGTGTCTTCTCTCTCCCACAGGACCAATGGGAGTGTATCGCAGGTCACACACAGAAGGGCATCACCTTCCTGGAGCAGTACGGTCACTTCGTCAAAGACAGATGCCAGATCGAGTTAGAATACGCCAGAGGTCTCAGGTGAGGATGGCTGGACCTGTGTCTCTTGTTCTTCCCTCCATTTAACGGATTATAGAGGAAATTCCGTTATATAGAGGGTTCGTTTGATGTGAAACCTTTATTTAACGGACTATATGGAGAGCAAATTCCGCTATATTGAGTGTCTGTTAGATGTTAAACCTCCATCTAACAAACTATATAGGTGGGTGGAATCCGTTATTGAGAAATCCGGTATTGAGAGAGTTTACTGTATCCATTACTTTATTGAGAAATCCGGTATTGAGAGGGTTATTTATACGATAAAGGTGACCCAGATTGAACCAACTATATATAAGTACATTATATAACACTGACTTTCCACGGCACGTTAAGTAACTGCCTTGGCGAGTGGTGCTTCCTTGGTGAGTGGTGCTTCCTTGGTGAGTGGTGCTTCCTTGGTGAGTGGTGCTTCCTTGGTGAGTGGTGCTTCCTTGGTGAGTGGTGCTTCCTCTGGTGAGTGGTGCTTCCTTGGCGAGTGGTGAAGGAGGCTGTGTGGTGCATCACTAAGCCTCGGTCACCTCCCATACCAACGTTCACTCACCACATTGACGACGTAACACATAGTCATTTAGATATATATATATTGTATGGATGAGTAATTTGTGGTTAGAGACATAATTATATGATAATCTCGACCATATAGGTGTACGGTATATGATAAGCTGCTATGTTGCACGAGTGAGTTTTAAATTTGTATGGAATTATTAGATCGTGGAGAAGGAGAGTTTAGGAGGGCGTGTTGTGTGAGAGAGAGAGAGAGAGAGGTTCATTGAGGTTAGGTTTAGCAGTAGTCAGTGTGGGTACTAACCTTGACTCTACACACGAGAGAGTTCACCATCATAACAGCCACCAGAGGAGCGTCATGCAGGCCACAGTTATGTCGAGGCCACAACACATTGGTGGTGGTCAGGCTCCTCCAGATCGGTGTTGTGGACAGAACCAACCATGGAGGAGCATCGTTTAGTGTGTGTGTGTGTGTGTGTGTGTGTGTGTGTGTACAGAAAACATAGTGGGTGCCCTCATTGTCTTGACCAGCTTTGTATTTGACTGTTGTTGTTGGAGCTGTGTGTGGGAAGGGGTGCGTTGGAGGGTCCTGCTCCTCTCTCACACACACACACACACACACACAAAAGGATGATATTAATGTAAGATTGAATTAAACGTACAGTGATGGAGACGTTATAGTAGTAGTAGTCGTAGTAGTAATAGTAGTAGGAAAGATGGTTGTTTATTTCCCCTTTAAAGAACAGTCATACGAGGAAGTAGGTGTTGGGACATTTCGTAAGGCAACAGTGGCTCAATAACACTGTGAAAGGTGGTGCTTCAGGAGGTGACCAAACGGCGCTGTGGAATGTTCTTTGTTGGCGTAATGGTCTTTGTTGTGTACGAGGTGAGGTGTGGTGGTGCCGGTGCTGGCGTATTGATGATGATAATGGAGATAAAATGTCAATGGTTTGCCATGGGAAGGGAGAGAAGAGGTAAGTTATGAAACGGGAAGTAAAGGAATATGAAAATTAGAGCAGGTGATGGTCATGCCCTGCGTTTTATACCACCCCTCAAACCCCCCTTCCCCTCAAACCCCCCTTCCCCTCAAACCCCCCTTCCCCCCAAACCCCCCTTCCCCTCAAACCCCTCTTAACCTCCCCCACACCCCCTGCCTGTGAGTGTATCTGCCGTGTCAACTCATAAGCGGCGCCTTTATGTCTCCCAGAACTGTTGACACACTTACCATAAACACACACACACGTCTAAATCTCATGTAAGTTTGTATATTTTCAGCCACCGACTGCAACTGTATTAATAAAGCGTTTATTATTATTATTATTATTATTATTATTATTATTATTATTATTATTATTATTATTATTATTACACACACACACACACACGACCATGAAAGCTACATTGGAAAAGAAAAACAATGAAGGGATTTACACACTACTGCAACAAGTAAGGGAATGTGTACGTGCTTTATCTTACTGTGAGATGTATTACTGAGAGAGGGAGGGGGGGGGGGGGAGAGAGAAGGTGCCTCACGATGCTTCTTGTACAGACACGCTCCAGTACACCGTCATGTCTACCACTGCCTGAGAACACCGTCACCAGTACTCACTCTCTTGTAGCGTCATGAGGTGTTCCTATAGCTGAGAACAACACCTTATGGGGGATTTATTTATTTATTTATTTATTTTACGGTTGGGATGTGTCCAGTGTTGATAAATTTGGCAGTATTATTTAATGAAGGAGTACATAAATCAGGAGTTGTTTATTATTTTAACAATAGATGGGATGGTGCTGTTCTTGTATCTATCGGTGCGGGCTCTTATGGGCTGAATTTTGTTGTAGTGGCGGACTGCGCGAGTTGGGTGGGGGGCAGGAGGTGGCGAGGGTGGTGCAGAAGTCCACTGCCAAACCTTTCCAGTGCTTGGTGGTGGAGGTCACTGAGGGATGGCATTTCCAGGGTGGAGAGAGCGTTGGTGTAGCCGGAGTATTCTGCGCCGAGCATGATTCTGCAGGCCCTTTTCTGTACCTTCTCTAGCTGACGTTGTTGGGTGGAGTTGAGAGAAGACGACCAGGCTGGTGACGCATACGTTAGTTTGGGGAGAATAAAGGCGTTGTAGATGGTCCTCAGCTCTGGCGTGGGTGTCCCAAGTGACCTAAGTCGTCGTAGCATGTAGAGACGATACGAGGCTGCCATGTGTGTGTGTGTGTGTGTGTGTGTGTACGTCATGGATGGTGGGACAGTTTCTCCTCCGGTAATAATGTGGAGTGATGTGTGGGCCTTCTCTCACCATCATCTCTCAAGGAAGGCTGGGAATGTGGGCGTGGTGCGGTAGGGTGTACTAGGAAGTGAGTGGTGTAGGTGTGGTGGGAATTAATACAGGTTGTGAAGTGGGTAATGGTCATGAGGGGGAGGTGTGTGTGTGTGTGTGTGTGTCACTAGTTTTCTTGTGCTGCTTTCACCTGTGGGGGATATCATTGCACCCACCCACCCGCCCGCCCGCTTATAGCCTACACCCTCCCCCTTCACCTATACGCCCTTCCTGTTAACATACGCCCTCCTCCACTCTCTTCCACTCCGTCCACCTACATCAACTCCGTCCACCACACACCCACCCCACACCCACCCCGTCCACCCACCACCCCGTATTCAACCTACGCCACCTCCGGGTCGTCATTCAGTGGCAGAAGGGACTATCAATGTTAGGTCGGTGATTCAGTCTCATTTTGGGTCCTTAGTGGTAGCGAGTGAGGACCCTAGTAGTGGCAGTGAGGTCCCTAGAGGCATCAGTAAGAGGTCCCCAGTAGTAGTTAGGACCTAGTATCAGTAGGGGGGGGGGGGGGGGGGTAGAAGAGTCTCACTGTTCTGTTAATTTCTCGCCGGTATCAGGAAGGTCTTATTGTCGCGTCACTTGTCGGTGTATGTCTGTCGAGTGTGAGTTGTGTCGGGGGGGCTGTGGTGGTGTGTGGGGGGGTGGCTGTGGTGGTGTATGGGGGGCTGTGGTGGTGTATTGGGGGGCTGTGGTGGTGTATGGGGGGCTGTGGTGGTGTATGGGGGGCTGTGGTGGTGTATGGGGGGGCTGTGGTGGTGTATGGGGGGCTGTGGTGGTGTATGGGGGGCTGTGGTGGTGTGTGGGGGGCTGTGGTGGTGTATGGGGGTGTGGGGGGGTGGCTGTGGTGGTGTATGGGGGGGCTGTGGTGGTGTATGGGGGGGCTGTGGGGGGGTGTGGTGGTGTATGGGGGGGGCTGTGGTGGTGTGAGTGTGGCAAGTGCTATGGGAGTGTGGCACAACACTTTAGTTACGGTCACCACACGTAATACCTCCACGAGAAGCGCCGCTCATCATCACCAAAGAGAATGTCGTTCTTGTGATCCTGCGGCTGTCACATTCCTACGCCCACCCCTCCCTTCCCAAGGCTGACACCTTCTCACGCCTGCCTATCCCGGCTTTCCCACCCGCGGCAGACACTTTCTCACGTCTGTCCACTCTCTAACCCCTTGTCCATACCGACCCACGCCCACCCACCCACTCTCTTACCGTCCATCCACCCACCTACCCTCACCCCCCCCCCCGTCCCCACTGAAATCCCACAACTCCCCACACAGTACTCAGTCTGCCCCGTGAGTACACTTAGGGTTCTTGTAAAGTACGGTACTACCTCTTTTGTAGCATATAAGCTCTTGGTCAACTCTTAGGCTTATAAACTTTGTTCATTTCTGAGAGTTTTATACTTTGATCATCCCTGAAGGTGGTAGACTTGGGTACCCTTATTGCAGGTAAGTTAAAGGTGTTGCAGCGGCAGGTAACGTCACCTCTGGCGTGTACAACCAGTAAACAATGGTCGTGTGTTGAGGTGATGATGGCAACACTGTCCTCCACGGGCCGCCACCATCCTCGTCAACCTCTCACCACACTTCCCCCTTTCCTTTATGGCGGAGTTTTCACTGTTGACGGCAGTACATCAGCCTTGAGGGTCTTGTTTATACATAAAGGAGGCGTAAAGGGGGGTGTAGTTGCAGCCACCGGGGAGATATCTGACGGTGTGTGTGTCAGGAGAATCAGTTTGTCCAGGCAGGTGTTGTGTTGACGGTTTTTGTTGACCTGATTTACTGACCTCCTGCTGGGGGAAGACTTAGCTGTAGAGGGAGCACCTTGTTACGAGAGAGCAGTACGGAGATCTTGTCTCGTCTGTGTGATAGCTTAATGTAATGGTGGTGGTGACCAGCGATAGTGGCCGTACACACGAGGGTTGGCCTGCTGGTGGGAGTGATGGTGTGCTGAGAGTGCCACAAGAGTAATGGGGTGCCAGGAGTGATGGTGTGCTGAGAGTGCCACAGGAGTAATGGGGTGCCAGGAGTGATGGTGTGCTGAGAGTGCCACAGGAGTAATGGGGTGCCGGGAGTGCCAGGAGTGATGGTGTGCTGAGAGTGCCACAGGAGTAATGGGGTGCCGGGAGTGCCAGGAGTGATGGTGTGCTGAGAGTGCCACAAGAGTAATGGGGTGCCGGGAGTGATGGTGTGCTGAGAGTGCCACAGCAGTAATGGGGTGCCAGGAGTGATGGTGTGCTGAGAGTGCCACAAGAGTAATGGGGTGCCGGGAGTGCCAGGAGTGATGGTGTGCTGAGAGTGCCACAGGAGTAATGGGGTGCCGGGAGTGCCAAGAGTGCCAGGAGTGATGGTGTGCTGAGAGTGCCACAGGAGTAATGGGGTGCCGGGAGTGCCAAGAATGCCAGGAGTGATGGGAGATTATATTGGGCCACAAGAAATAAGTAAAGCCTCTTTAAGCTGAGTGATTCCTTATAAAAGCTTTCCATAATATCTTATTACATTATAGTATACAGCTTAATGACATTTTAAATCTACTACCAAAGTATTGACACGAGAGATTGTTGTAGAAGCGGTTAGGTTAGGTTAGGTTAGGTCCGGTCCGGTCCGGTCTTACTTGAGGCAGCAGTACTGGTTGTCGCCCCCGCTGGTAAGAGCTGAAGTATCACTCTTTTTACTGCCGCCGCCCCAGAAGGTAACTGCCGGCCGACGCTCTCTCGCTTGCTTAATGCATTTACGAAAGTGTGTGTGTGTGTGTGTGTGTGTGTGTGTGTGTGTGTGTGTGATGGGAGTAAACTCATTTCTTCAGAGTTTTTGCGAAAGTGTTGCATATAATGACTAATAGTGACAGCCACAACGACTCATCTGTCAGAGAGAGAGAGAGAGATGTGGACACTACTGCCAGGGAAACCTTACACCTGTTGGCCCACCACCACAGACACCTGGCCTCACCTAATTACCTCAGTCTCAGGTACCTTCTGAAAAAAACATCACACGTCAGATTTTTTTTCCCAGAAGGGTTTTGTCTTTCAGTATTGTTATGTAAACATCAAAGGTTAGGTTAGGTTAGGTTAAGTTAGGTTAGGTTAGGTTAGGTTAAGTTAGGTTAGGTTAGGTTAGGTTAGGTTAGGTATTATTGCTGATGTATGGGAAGTATGTGGTCAGTTAAGCTGTACATTGATGCATTAATATATGTATTTTAATTTAGTTTATAGGCCTATGTGTGTTACTCATTGATTTGACTTTAAATGTTTGTGGGTTAGAGTCATACAAGACGTGTGTGTGTGTGTGTGTGTGAGCCCTATTTCGTGTAATGAATAAGTTTATGGCCCGTGTATGGGTAGTGTCTGGTGAGGGGGTAATAGCGAGCTGCACTCTACTTCAAGGTATGGGAGGAGAGGAGTGGTGAGTGTGTAATGGGGTGTCTGGTCTCTGCTGCCACCTATCTCAGCCCCCCCCACCTATCTCAGCCCCCCCCCCACCTATCTCAGCCCCCCCACCTATCTCACCCCCCCCTACCTCCTTATCACCTCAAGACGTCCCTACTGACATTGGGGCCTTATACTGCTGCTAGTAGGAACCCCCTTTCTCCCCCTTCCCTCCGCCGGGCTAACTAGGACGACACCAGGGAACTTGCGGATGTGTTTGTTTGTCTATAGCCGTAAAGCTTTATGTCTCTGATGGGGTTATGACTGACTGTTCATTATAAGGTTGTGTCGTTGTGTATTACAGGCGGGTGATTATTGCTCGACTCTAGCTTCTGTACCACCCCTCCCCCCGCGTCCCTCTCACTCCTCCTCCCGTCCGTCACCCACGTCCCTCTTCACGCACGAGGGCCGCCCCCACTGACTGTGGTATCTATGGTCATCCTTGAGATTGTCGCACCGCACGAGTCCCGGAAGTGGAGTCGGTGGTGGTCGAGGGGGGGAGGGGGAAGGACCTCCAGGACTGTGGGATATCCCTAGGTAGGATGACCGAGGCCATTAAGGTATAGAGCGTGTGTCGGGGGTGTGGCAGGCCAGTGGCCCAGTGGCCTTGGCATCGGTGCCACCGTCACTCTCCGCTGCTGGTGTCGTCACCGCTAACTTCAGGGCGCTCCTCTTCAGATATATTTAGCCGTCCGTAAACACTGCCGCCAACCCGGGCCTTGATGCTGCTGCTCCTAGTGGTGTTTACATTGTACACTCCTGCTGAGCCTTATGATAATGCTGTGCCTGCTGGTGTACTACTGCTGTGTGTGTCCAGTATATCATGCTGTGCCTGCTGGTGTACTACTGCTGTGTGTGTCCAGTAATATCATGCTGTGCCTGCTGGTGTACTACTGCTGTGTGTGTCCAGTAATATCATGCTGTGCCTGCTGGTGTACTACTGCTGTGTGTGTCCAGTAATATCATGCTGTGCCTGCTGGTGGACTACTGCTGTATGTGTCCAGTAATATCATGCTGTTCCTGCTGGTGGACTACTGCTGTGTGTGTCCAGTAATATCATGCTGTGCCTGCTGGTGTACTACTGCTGTATGTGTCCAGTAATATCATGCTGTGCCTGCTGGTGTACTACTGCTGTGTGTGTCCAGTAATACCATGCTGTGCCTGCTGGTGTACTACTGCTGTGTGTGTCCAGTAATATCATGCTGTGCCTGCTGGTGGACTACTGCTGTGTGTGTCCAGTAATCGCTCTTACATCACTACTGTTCATTGCGCTGTAATTCACGCTGTTGCTGCTGCCTCGGGTGTTGTTACGTAAGGTTTCAGCTGCTACTGTTACAGCTACGAGTGCTCCTTATACTGCGTAGTGTTCCTGCTACTAAGGCTCCTTGTAGCTGTCAGAAGTGCTGTAGATGTTGTTATTGTCACTACTGTTGGTGTTGACAGTTTAGTGAGAGTTGTTCCTGCTGTGAGTTATACAAGAGTGTTGAGTACAGTTGGTGTAGTGATGATGCTTCTCGCTACACCTCCACTGTGTGTATTAAGGGGGTGTAGGTCAGTTACCACAGTTTTTGTTGTTGTTATCGTCGTAGTAGTAGTAGTAGTTGTTGAAGTAGTAGTAGCAGTTGTTGTAGTAATGGTAGTAGTTGTAGTAGTAGTTGTAGTAGTAGTAGTAGTAATAATGATAATAGTTGTAATAGTAGTAGTAGTGGTAGTAGTTGCAGTAATAGTAGTTGTAGTAGTAGTAGTAGTTGAAGTAGTAGTAGTTGTAGTAGTAATAGCAGCAACAGTTGTAGTAGTAATGGTATATGGGGGAGAGAATTGAGAACGTTGATCAAGGCAGCTTCACTCCTCTAGTGTTCACAACCTCTGGTGGGATGGGACCAAGTGCAAGATGCTTCTACGCCAGACTCGAGGAGGTGATCTCCGAACAGAAGCAGCAGCCCAGAAGTTATGTTATAGCCTGGATGAGATGTAGACTGTCCTTCTCTCTCCTTCGGTCGGCTTTGCTCTGCCTGAGGGGAACGAGAGCATCGGCCCCAAAGCCGACAACAGCTGCAGATATTGACTCTGAGGCTACAGTCACTGAATGCCTCGACTACTTACGTATTAGGATATGTAATTTTAAGGTCATGGTGGCGAAGGTGTGGCTATAGGGGGAGGATGAAGGCTAAAAAAATGGTAGTAGCAGTAGTAGTTGTAATAATAGTAGTAGTTGTAATAATAGTAGTAGTATTAGTAGTAGTAGTAGTAGTAGTGTGTTGGTTGTATACGTATAAATAGAAGTGAAAGCAAATAAATTATGCCTTATAAAAACAACACATAAATTGTAGGGGGCGATGAGAGAGAGAGAGAGAGAGAGAGAGAGAGAGAGAGAGAGAGAGAGAGAGAGTCTTGCGTTTTGAACCATTATTTCCTCTCACACTTTTCATTTTTTTCTTACTCTGATCGCTATTAGAGCCTCACTTTGCCCACACTTGCTTCACTCTGCCCACACTTGCTTCACTCTGCCCACACTTGCTTCACTCTACCCACACTTGCTTCACTCTACCCACACTTGCTTCACTCTACCCACACTTGCTTCACTCTACCCACACTTGCTCCACTCTACCCACACTTGCTTCACTCTACCCACACTTGCTTCACTCTACCCACACTTGCTCCACTCTACCCACACTTGCTTCACTCTACCCACACTTGCTTCACTCTACCCACACTTGCTCAACTCTACCCACACTTGCTTCACTCTACCCACATTTGCTTCACTCTACCCACACTTGCTCCACTCTACCCACACTTGCTTCACTCTACCCACACTTGCTTCACTCTACCCACACTTGCTCCACTCTACCCACACTTGCTTCACTCTACCCACACTTGCTTCACTCTACCCACACTTGCTCAACTCTACCCACACTTGCTTCACTCTACCCACATTTGCTTCACTTTGCCCACACTTGCTTCACTCTACCCACACTTGCTTCACTCTACCCACACTTGCTTCACTCTACCCACACTTGCTTCACTCTACCCACACTTGCTCCACTCTACCCACACTTGCTTCACTCTACCCACACTTGCTTCACTCTACCCACACTTGCTTCACTCTGCCCACACTAATAGCTGAAGCATCTTATACAAGCCTCACTCTCATCTTCCATTAATTTAATCAGTCAACCTGTTCTGGGACTGGCTCATTATTTACCTTACTTTCTCTCTCCCTCTCTCCCTCCCCCTCTCTCTATCTCCCCCTCTCTCTCCCTCCCCCTCTCTCTACCTCTCTCCCTCTCTCTCCCTCTTATTTTCTCTCAGGCAGACTATAGAGAGAGTGGCTGTGTGATCGTCTGTCCAGTTAATTCCTCACCTAACCCTCTCATCCCCACCTCCCTCATTTCCTCAGCCCTCTCATCTCCACCTCCCTCATTTCCTCAACCCTCTCATCTCCACCTCCCTCATTTCCTCAACCCTCTCATCTCCACCTCCCTCATTTCCTCAGCCCTCTCATCTCCACCTCCCTCATTTCCTCAACCCTCTCATCCCCACCTCCCTCATTTCCTCAACCCTCTCATCTCCACCTCCCCCATTCCCCCTCTCCTCTCATCCACCACCCCTCATCAACCCCCCGCACCCTAATCCTTCATCCCCCCACCCCCCCACACCCCCACACCCATTCTGACGTGTTATGTGAAGGTGTGGACGCTGCCCACACTCCCCATGATGCCAAGAATTTACCTCTGCCAGCCAAAACTATTGCCAGGCCAGTAGATTTCTCGAGGTGTAGGTTAGGTTTGGTTAGGTTTGGTTTGGTTTGGTTAGGTTAGGTTTGGTTTGGTTTGGTTAGGTTAGGTTAGGTTTGGTTTGGTTAGGTTTGGTTAGGTTAGGTTAGGTTAGGTTAGGTTAGGTTAAGTAAACGGTGGGTGTTACCATGGGGGAGGGGAGGGGGGGGGGCAGAGAGTGATGCAGGTCGTGTCTCTCTGTCGGTCTAGTGGTGGCAGGGCAGGGCAGGGCAGGGCAGGGCAGGTGGTGTGAAGTTAGTTAGCTGTAGTGTTGCGGTTCTCGTGAAATTTACAGGCGATGTGTATATGTGGCCCTGTGTGTGTGTGTGTGTGTGTGTGTATATGTGGCCCTGTGTGTGTGTGTGTGTTGAGGAATGAGGATGAAGAAGAGAGGGCGTGGGTAGTAGTGGTATAGTAGGAGGGGAGGGAGGAGGAGGAGGAGGTAAGGGAGGGAGGAGATAAAGGGAGGGAGGAGGAAGAGATAAAGGGAGGGTATTATGGTATTTGGAGTGACATATGGAGAGGGGGGAGGACGTAGGTGGTAGAGGGGGGGGGGGGGGAGTGGGCGTGGTGATTGGCAACGTGCCCAAGACCCCACGAAGACTTTGCAGGGGGTCACAAAGGCCCGCCCGCACCACCATCATCATCATCTGCTTCAGGAGGGGGGGAATACCGTTCACCCCACCCTTACCCCACCACCCCCTCTCCTCCCCCTCACCTCACCACCCCCTCACCTCCCCCTCACCTCACCACCCCCTCTCCTCCCCCTCACCTCCCCCTCACCTCACCACCCCCTCTCCTCCCCCTCACCTCACCACCCCCTCTCCTCCCCCTCACCTCACCACCCCCTCTCCTCCCCCTCACCTCACCACCCCCTCTCCTCCCCCTCACCTAACCTTTATTTATATACACAGGGAGATAACTCGGAAATGTCTTTTATCCCCTGATGCCCTTTGATGCCTTTAATGCCCCGTGAAGATGCCCCACTGCAGGATGCGTTCCCAGAATGCCGGATGAAGTGTTTAGGTGTAGGGGAGATGTGTAGGATGAGGTGTGTAGAGGATGTGTTGAGATGAGTGGGTGGAAAGGTAAACACTGAGGGGTAGACGTGCACTAGCTGGAGAGGTGAGGGATTTTAGCTCACCAGGAATAAGGTGACGTATTTACATTCAAGACCCTCTCTCCTCCTCCTCCTCCTCCTCCCCCCTCACCTCTTCCTCATATTCCTCCTCTTCCCTCTTCCCTCACGTCTTCCTCCTCATCCTGTTTACTCACCCTTCACCCATACTCCTCTCTGGTCCTTCTCCCCATTCTCCTGCCCCCACCTCTTCCTATGCACGTTGCCCTTTCCTTGGACATTTCTTCCTCTCCTCCTCCTCTTCCTCCTCCTTCCCCTCCCCTTTCTTTCCCCTTCTCCTCCTCCCCCCCTCTCACCCCCACTTCCCCCTCCTCCCCCCTCCTTTCCTCCTCTTCTCCTTCCCCCAACTCCTATCAGTGAGTCACCGAGGAACACCTGCAGTAACGAGCACAAGTTTACCTGTAAGATAAGTTTACCAGGTGTGAGTGAGTCTACCTGGAGGAGGGGGAGGAGTCTACCTGGAGTGAGTGAGTTTACCTGGAGGAGGAGTCTATCTAGAGTGAGTGAGTGAGTCTACCTGGAGGAGGAGTCTACCTAGAGTGAGTGAGTCTACCTGGAGTGAGTGAGTCTACCTAGAGTGAGTGAGTCTACCTAGAGTGAGTGAGGCTGCACAGTGTTGCGAGAGTGAGATTTGGTGGCCACGTGTGTTCTCTCGTCTCAACCATGACCAACACGGCCTTGTCCACCTCCCCCACTATAACGCTGTGTGGGGGGAGAGATGGGGGGTGGAGGGAGAGATGGGGGTGGAGGAGAGATGGGGGGGTGGAGGGAGAGATGGGGAGTGGAGGAGAGATGGG
The DNA here is from genome assembly GCA_958450375.1 of Homarus gammarus. Taxonomy (NCBI): domain Eukaryota; kingdom Metazoa; phylum Arthropoda; class Malacostraca; order Decapoda; family Nephropidae; genus Homarus; species Homarus gammarus. The sequence goes on from CAUDMG010001926.1 coordinate 517,434, forward strand.
GAGTGGAGGAGAGATGGGGGGTGGAGGGAGAGATGGGGGGTGGAGGGAGAGATGGGGGGTGGAGGAGAGATGGGGAGTGGAGGGAGAGATGGGGGGTGGAGGGAGAGATGGGGGGTGGAGGAGAGATGGGGGTGGAAGAGGGAGAGAAGGTCATAGAAGAAGAGACGAAAACGAACCCAAAAGGTAGATGGAAGAGAAAATGAAGAATCCGTTAACAAAGACGAGTATTACATCAAAACCTCTATTTAACGGACTAATTAGTGTGGGAAGTCCGTTATATCGAGGGTCCGTTACCGCCACCCCATCTATAACGGATTACTTGGTGGGAGGTGTCCGTTATATGGAGGGTTATTTACAAAAGTTTTTACGTAGAGATTGAAGACCGGAGTGTTGAGTGAGTGTGTGAGTGTGTGAAGTGTGTGAAGAGTGTTGAGTGAGTGAGTGTAGTGTGTGTGTGTGTGTGTGTGTGTGTGTGTGAGTGAGTGTGTGAAGTGTGTGTGTGTGTGTGAAGAGTGTTGAGTGAGTGAAGTGTGTGTGTGTGTGTGTGTGTGTGTGTGTGTGTGTGTGTGTTTTATATAATGATGTATATAAAGGTTGAAGGTGACATTGTTCGCCAAGGCAAATTAAGGCCACCTGGCGGTCCAACCTTGGCTACTCCTCCCGCACCTGCCTTCTCCCGCACCTACCTTCTCTCCCCGCACCTACCTTCTCTCCCCGCACCTACCTTCTCCCGCACCTGCCTTCTCCCGCACCTATCTTCTCCCCCCACACCTACCTTCTCCCGCACCTGCCCTCTCCTCCCACACTTATCTTCTCCTCCCGCACATGCCTTCTCCCGCACCTGCCTTCATCATACCGCCAGCCAGCCAACTCCTCCCGCACCTACCACAGCACTACCTCCCCCTCCCTCTGATGACGGAACACCTCATTGCTGCTCCTCCATTATGGCCAAATTTTCCCATTGTTACGGTTCACTTCTCATTGACATACGATTTTGGAAGTGTGTGTGCGTGTGTGTGTGTGTGTGTGTGTCGTATAATTTTCAGCGTTTAAGGTCACACAGTTAATGAGTCTCAACCACTCATGACCACCGCAAACTCCTCCATTATTAGTATTATTTGGTTGGTTGGTTGATGGTGGTGGTGGTGGAGACTTGTGTGGTAATCCTCGCCTCAGTAAACAACAGCATCTCTCTCTCTCTCTCTCTCTCTCTCTCTCTCTCTCTCTCATTAACAGAATCCTCTCTATCAGAAAAAAAGCTTCCAATAATTAGTCCGGTATTGAGAGGTTTTACTGCCTGCAAGAATCAATCCGATATTGGGAGGGTTTAGTACTTACAAGAATCATTCCGGTATTGGGAGGGTTTACTACTTACAAGAATCATTCCGGTATTGGGAGGGTTTAATATAGTAGTGAAGGCATGTGTGTTTTAAGAGTACCTTACCACCTCTTTATCTGTGTTTGGCGAGTCTCATAACCTGTTTTAACTCACCTTAGGCCTACACACACACACACACGCTGGGGTCTGTCTGTTAGAGCGGCAGTCAATGGAAACAGAGAGGTCAGGTTACTGCGTGGTACCTATAGGGGGGGAGGTGTGTGCGTGCGCGGTACCTATGGGGGGGGGGAGGTGTGTGCGTGCGCGGTACCTATAGGGGGGGAGGTGTGTGCGTGCGCGGTACCTATAGGGGGGGAGGTGTGTGCGTGCGCGGTACCTGTGGGGGGGGGGGGAGGTGTGTGCGTGCGTGGTACCTGTGGGGGGGGTGCAGGTGTGTGCGTGCGCGGTACCTGGGGGGGGCAGGTGTGTGCGTGCGCGGTACCTGTGGGGGGGGGGGGGGGGCTGCCCAGTGAAAGTATTATATGGTACCGGGTAAGCGAGGTCAGTCTTATACGACTACTACTATAATGGCGACACAGGTCATTGCTTAACGGGGTCAGTGAGTCTGTTATTCCTGAAGGTCAAGGGTGTAGAGAGAGAGAGAGAGAGAGAGAGAGAGAGAGAGAGAGAGAGCGTTAACCAAGCAGGGGGGAGGGCGCGTGGTGTCACAGGAGGAGGCCCACGTGGTGCCCCGGGTAAACAAACTGGCCCGGGGTGGTGGTGATGTCAACACTTATTTATTTACACACACAACTACTACTACTACTACTACACTCCCCTACTGCTGGCTACTGTACCACTGATGGCTGGTGGTAACTCTCTCAGCTTCCCCCCTTCTTCCCTCTCTCCCTCACCCAATACCCTCCCTTACCGTCTCCCTCTACTCCCTCCCTCCCCCCCTTCTTCCCTCTCTCCCTCACCCAATACCCTCCCTTACCGTCTCCCTCTACTCCCCCCTCCCCCCTTCTTCCCTCTCTCCCTCACCCAATACCCTCCCTTACCGTCTCCCTCTACTCCCCCCTCCCCCCTTCTTCCCTCTCTCCCTCACCCAATACCCTCCCTTACCGTCTCCCTCTACTCCCTCCCTCCCCCCCTTCTTCCTTCTCTCCCTCACCCAATACCCTCCCTTACCGTCTCCCTCTACTCCCTCCCTCCCCCCCTTCTTCCCTCTCTCCCTCACCCAATACCCTCCCTTACCGTCTCCCTCTACTCCCTCCCTCCCCCCTTCTTCCCTCTCTCCCTCACCCAATACCCTCCCTTACCGTCTCCCTCTACTCCCCCCTCCCCCCTTCTTCCCTCTCTCCCTCACCCAATACCCTCCCTTACCGTCTCCCTCTACTCCCCCCTCCCCCCTTCTTCCCTCTCTCCCTCACCCAATACCCTCCCTTACCGTCTCCCTCTACTCCCTCCCTCCCCCCTTCTTCCCTCTCTCCCTCACCCAATACCCTCCCTTACCGTCTCCCTCTACTCCCCCCTCCCCCCTTCTTCCCTCTCTCCCTCACCCAATACCCTCCCTTACCGTCTCCCTCTACTCCCCCCTCCCCCCTTCTTCCCTCTCTCCCTCACCCAATACCCTCCCTTACCGTCTCCCTCTACTCCCCCCTCCCCCCTTCTTCCCTCTCTCCCTCACCCAATACCCTCCCTTACCGTCTCCCTCTACTCCCTCCCTCCCCCCCTTCTTCCCTCTCTCCCTCACCCAATACCCTCCCTTACCGTCTCCCTCTACTCCCCCCTCCCCCCTTCTTCCCTCTCTCCCTCACCCAATACCCTCCCTTACCGTCTCCCTCTACTCCCCCCTCCCCCCTTCTTCCCTCTCTCCCTCACCCAATACCCTCCCTTACCGTCTCCCTCTACTCCCTCCCTCCCCCCCTTCTTCCCTCTCTCCCTCACCCAATACCCTCCCTTACCGTCTCCCTCTACTCCCCCCTCCCCCCTTCTTCCCTCTCTCCCTCACCCAATACCCTCCCTTACCGTCTCCCTCTACTCCCCCCTCCCCCCTTCTTCCTTCTCTCCCTCACCCAATACCCTCCCTTACCGTCTCCCTCTACTCCCCTCCCTCCCCCCCTTCTTCCCTCTCTCCCTCACCCAATACCCTCCCTCACCGTCTCCCTCTACTCCCCTCCCTCCCCCCCTTCTTCCCTCTCTCCCTCACCCAATACCCTCCCTTACCGTCTCCCTCTACTCCCTCCCTCCCCCCTTCTTCCCTCTCTCCCTCACCCAATACCCTCCCTTACCGTCTCCCTCTACTCCCCCCTCCCCCCTTCTTCCCTCTCTCCCTCACCCAATACCCTCCCTTACCGTCTCCCTCTACTCCCTCCCTCCCCCCCTTCTTCCCTCTCTCCCTCACCCAATACCCTCCCTTACCGTCTCCCTCTACTCCCTCCCTCCCCCCCTTCTTCCCTCTCTCCCTCACCCAATACCCTCCCTTACCGTCTCCCTCTACTCCCCCCTCCCCCCTTCTTCCCTCTCCCCCTCACCCAATACCCTCCCTTACCGTCTCCCTCTACTCCCTCCCCCCTTCTCCCCTCACCTCTCTCCCCTCCTACACACAAGGCGGTAATAGGTGGCAGGGACACGCCAGTATAAACCTTATAACCACACTAATTAGGGGTCAATAAACAGTTTGTCTTCCGTAAAGGTCTGGGTGTAGTTAGGGGCAGGGAAATGGCTTCATGTTTTAGTGATTGTTTATTAGTAATTGGCTGGGGTATCCGACGCTACTTGGGTCTGTTGGTCTTTTGTTTTTCGACGAAGAAGATTTAATCACAATAGATGAAGCCACTTAGTCCAGTTCCTTGTATCAATTATTTAATTTTTTTTTAATGTCGCCTTAATTTTCCTCTTGTCTTCTCGTTATTCTCTCTCTCATTCATCGTTCTTATTCACTCCCTCATTCTTCACTGCCTTCCTCCTCCCCCTCACTTTCTCTCTCCCCTCTCCCTCTCCTACACCTATCACTCACTCTCCCTCTCTCTTGACTAATAATCGGCCTATGTTTCCCGTACGGTGTCTCTCCCCTACCTCCTCCCTCTCGTTTGTCACATCTCTCTCCCTCTCATCCCTCCCTCTCCCTCTCATCCCTCCCTCTCCCTCTCATCCCTCCCCCTCCCTCTCATCCCTCCCTCTCATCCCTCCCTCTCATCTCCCCCACACATCACTTATGCCACACCCCGCCAGACTCGCTACTTGTGGTTCATGATAACATAACGAGGGTCTTGGTGATGGTGACGTCTAGTAGTGAGTCTCTTACTTCACCATAATCATCATCATTATCACCATCCTCAGTCGCCCCCACTCGCCTTACTCGCCCCCACTCGCCTTACTCGCCCAGTATATCACATGGCGAAGCTAAAGGAGGTCTTGTTGTTGATGTGGCTCTTGTTATATCCAGTTTATATTCATGTTTATATCATCTATAGTGTGGTCGATATATACGTTATAAGTGAGGGTGAGGCTTTTTGGCGGTAGATGGCGCTATGGTCGGGGGGTGAGGTGTGAGGGGGATGAGGTTGTGAGGGTATGAGGACTGACGTGTGAGGACTGACGTGTGAGGCATTTGTACCCAACCCTGAACTGGGGAATACCACTCGGGGGGGGGGGGGGGAATGGTGTGGGGGACTTGACTGGGGGATGAGGGAGGGAGGGGCTGGTTAGGAAGTCTCAGGGGGGGTGGGGACTAGTCTAGGGGGTGAGGGAGGGGGTGTGGGGGTAAGGGTGAGAGAGGGGGCTGGAGGATATTACTCACTGCTCTACTAAATGAAATAGTTCACATTGCACCATTCACTACTTCCTCTCCACTCCCTTTATCATTATTATTATTGTTAGTATTATTATAACACTCACTCACTCACTCACACACTCACTCACTCACTCACACCATCATAATAGAGGGGTAGTTAGGTAGGTAGACACAGGTAGGAGGGTCGGGGTGTTGTTGTGTGTCACCCATTAACCTGCCGTGTTTTGTAAGGTTGTTGACTCGACCACACGATCCCTTCCCTTGATGACAGTGACGCCGTCCAGCCAGAGAGAGGAAAGGGAACGGAAGAGGAGCTGAGAGAAGATAAGGGAAGGCATGGGAACAGAGAGAGAGAGAGAGAGAGGAAGTGTTTGGGTACAGTCTCTCTCTCTCTCTCGAGTTGTGTATTCTTGAAGGCAGTTTTTCTTATCAGGTCGTCACGGGTGGGCTACAAACATTGGGGGTCGTTTTTGTAGACATTTATTTTCGTGTGTGTGTGTGTGTGTGTGTGTGTGTGTGTGTGTGTGTGTCTGTGTGTGTGTGTGTGTTTTACTTATACATTTTGGCAAGAGACTCGACAGTGTGTGTATATGTATGTTTGTGTGTTTACTGTTTGGGCAGCGGTAGTGTTTTGTGGGGGGGGGGAGGGGGCTGGTGAGGGGAGGGAGGGGTGGACTGATAATTCTTTGACAAAAACTAATGGTATGGTTTATGTCTGGTTCATTTTTTTAAAGCTGTATACATACCTTGTACACCACCTAAATTTTAGGTTTGGTTAAGTTTGGTTAGGTTAAGTTTGGTTAGGTTAGGTTTTGAGTATTGTATTCCTAGGACTTATCATCACTGCCATAAAATTGTTAAGGAAATTCTATCCAAGTTAATTTCCTGTGTGTTTTGTGTTCCTCTCCCTCTCTCCCTCCCATTCTCCCTTCCCTCCCTCTTCCCTCCCTCCCCTCTTCCTCTCCGTCTTTGTTGTCTGGAGCTACAACTCGAATCACTTTCCATTATGCAGTCATTGGTGCCTGCATATCTTATCACTGACTCTACCACCACCTACCACCCCCTCACCTTTCACTACCACCATCTACGACCCCCTCACCTGTGACTACTACTACTACCTACCACCCCCCTCACCTTTCACTACCACCATCTACGACCCCCTCACCTGTGACTACTACTACTACTACCTACCACCCCCCTCTCCTATAACATACCAACTTCTACGACCCTCTCACCTTTCACTACCACCACCAACGACCCCCCCCTCACCTCTGACTATCACCACCACCTACGACCCCCTCTCCTGTGTCGTCTCCATTACCCAGGTTGACGAGGAATCATTCACGACTTGACTAACATTGAAAGTAGAGGATATTGACCAGAGGGTCGTCGGGACACTGTGTGCTATTTCCTGGTGTGTCGGCGACCACCTCACCCCGCCCCTCCTGTCCCCCACGCCAGCCCCTCCCCACGCCAGCCCCTCCCCCCCCCACGCCAGCCCCTCCCCCCCCCCACGCCAGCCCCTCCCCCCAGTCATTTTTACCCTAAACCAGTTTGTTGTGTATCTCTTGACACGTCGCTGGGGGTCTGGCTGGGCGTCTGAGGGTCTGGGTCGGGTCTGAGGGTCTGGGTCGGGTGTACCTTGCTCATATTTGTGAAGGCTTCCTGGGCTTGAGTCTTGATAATAATGAACATAATTCTCTTTCCTGCCATATATGTGTGTGTTCTGTCTGCCTGTCTGTCTGTGTGTCTGTCTGTCTGTCAGTCAGTCAGGGTGAGGCGGCGACCACACCCTAACTGACTAACACACTGACGGACTCTGGAACACTCAGCTCCTTAATATCTCCCCGCTGGCGACACATCTTCTCCCACGCTATCCTCTGTTGAACACACACAGGGCGGCGAGGGGTCTGTGGTTGACTGTATGGAGCAGTGAGTAAGCTGCTGTCATGAGTATTACCAGTCGTGAGCTCAACCAAACTCAGCTATTACCACCACCTAACCTACCATTATCACCACCACCACTACTACTACCTACCACCACTACTACCACCTGCCACTACCACTCACCAAACCAGTACATTAACGCTGTGGCCTTGACCCTGTGTGGTGGTGGGGGGGGTCACGACACAGGAAGTGGTAAGACCGCGGAAAGTTCCTGGTCGTAATATTCCTCTAAAGGACAACGATAATTATAGTGATAGCCAGGTAAACACTCTCACCTCCCTCACCATTCCCCTCAGGCAGGTAAACGATCTTGTTCACTTCCCCCTCTCTCCACCTCCCCCTTTCTCCCCCCTCTCCACCTCCCCTTTTCTCCCCCTCTCTCCACCTCCCCCTTTCTCCACTTCCCCCTCTCTCCACCTCCCCCTCCCTCCCCCCTCCCCCTTTCTCTACCTCCCCCTCTCCACTTCTCCCCCTCCCCCTTTCTCCCCCCTCTCCACCTCCCCCCCCCCCTTGTTCCCAGAAGAAAAATATTACGTACAGAGTTTCAAAGTGACTTGAGGACAACAGTACAGCAAAACCTCCATATAACGGACAACATGGAGATGAAAGTCCGTTATATGGAGGTCTCTCTGTTAGGTGGTAGGGGAAATTATCTAAATGCGTATTACCAATGAGCGTACATGACAAACAACCTGTGTGTGTGTGTGTGTGTGTGTGTGTGTACAACATAGCCCATGACGTCAGTGTGTGTGGGCGGGGGACTTCGTAAAAGAGACAAAGTGCGTCCGGGGAGAGAGAGAGAGAGAGAGAGAGAGAGAGAGAGAGAGAGAGAGAGAGAGAGAGAGAGGTCAACTAATAATATAGGATGCCTCAACTAGTCACCATCACCACACTTGATTCGCTGAAATAGAATCACCATTTAGAGTCGTTCAGTGCCCGCATTGTGCTCAACACACGCACCTCAACCTCTACCTCTACCTCACCGTCACCCTCTCCCTCATGCTCTACCTCACGCTCTACCTCACCCTCAACCTCACCCTCAACCTCACCCTCAACCTCTACCCTCAACCTCTACCCTCTACCTCTACCTCACCCTCAACCTCACCCTCAACCTCTACCCTCAACCTCTACCCTCTACCTCTACCTCACCCTCTACCTCACCTCTACCCTCAACCTCTACCCTCAACCTCTACCCTCAACCTCTACCCTCAACCTCTACCCTCTACCTCTTACCTCTACCTCGCCCTCCACTACTAGGAACGTGTGTACCTCACCTCACCTACGTCACTCAACCTACTAGGACCTGTATCTAGTAGCTAGTATATAAGGAACTATTAAGACCTCTAGTTCAGGATGTAGGGTGTTGGTCTTTGACGGGCCGTGTGGGTCTTTGACGTGCCGTGTGGGTCTTTGACGTGCCGTGTGGGTCTTTGACGTGCCGTGTGGTCTTTGACGTGCCGTGTGGGTCTTTGACGTGCCGTGTGGGTCTTTGACGTGTCGTGTGGGTCTTTGACGGGCCGTGTGGGTCTTTGACGTGCCGTGTGGGTCTTTGACGGGCCGTGTGGGTCTTTGACGGGCCGTGTGGGTCTTTGACGGGCTGTGTGGGTCTTTGACGTGCCGTGTGGGTCTTTGACGGGCCGTGTGGGTCTTTGACGGGCCGTGTGGGTCTTTGACGTGCCGTGTGGGTCTTTGACGGGCCGTGTGGGTCTTTGACGGGCCGTGTGGGTCTTTGACGTGCCGTGTGGGTCTTTGACGTGCCGTGTGGGTCTTTGACGTGCCGTGTGGGTCTTTGACGTGCCGTGTGGGTCTTTGACGGGCCGTGTGGGTCTTTGACGGGCTGTGTGGGTCTTTGACGGGCCGTGTGGGTCTTTGACGTGCCGTGTGGGTCTTTGACGGGCCGTGTGGGTCTTTGACGGGCCGTGTGTGTGTGTGTGGGAGATAATAGGCAGCAGGGGGGTAGGAGGTAGTGGTGGAGGAGGGTGGTGATGACTGGGATAGTGGGTTGTGGGTGGGTCGGTGAGGGTAGTAGTGGGTTGTGAGTGGGTCGTGGTGGTGGGTCGGTGAGGGTAGTGGGTACACACAAGAGACTCACGTGCCACCAGGTAACCCGAGATAGGAAAAGGGGGGGGGGGTGCACCTCCTATCACAGCTCCTCCCTCCTCGACGCACTCACCCTCCCCGTCGCACCCACCACTCCCCGTCGCACCCACCACTCCCCGACGCACCCGACGCACCCACCTCTCCCCGACGCACCCACCACTCCCCGACGCACGCACCACTCCCCGACGCACCCACCCTCCCCGACGCACTCACCCATACACACACTCGAACATTTATATTAACTCATGTATGGGTGAGTTTATCTCTTCCATTATATGTATAAACACAAGTATACACACTCATACATATGTAGATTATAATATGAACGTGGCCACAGACCTTTTTTTTTTACACTCCTCCTCTAGTTCGTGTGTACTAAGCGTTCATACACTCTGCTGCGTCTGTCTGTCTGTCTGTCTGTTTGTTTTAGGTTTTTATGTAGGGACACGCCGTTACTCACACAGTCTGTATTCTATAGGTCACTCACCACACTCTGTACTCTCCACGTCACTCACCACACACTGTACTCTCCACGTCACTCACTACACTGTACTATTTAGGTCACTCACCACACTCTGTACTCTCCACGTCACTCACCACACACTGTACTCTCCACGTCACTCACCACACTGTACTCTCCACGTCACTCACCACACTGTACTCTCCACGTCACTCACCACACTGTACTCTCCACGTCACTCACCACACACTGTACTCTCCACGTCACTCACCTATTGCATCGTGTATTAAACGATAATTGTTTTAGCATTGCCACACAACCCCGCCCCCCTCCCCATCAGAACCCCCTCCCCTCCCCCACCAGAACCCCCTCCCCTCCCCCATCACAACCCCCTCCCCTCCCCCATCACAACCCCCTCCCCTCCCCCATCACAACCCCCCTCCCCTCTCCCATCACAACCCCCTCCCCTCCCCTCCCCCATCACAACCCCCTCCCCTCCCTCATCACAACCCCCTCCCCTCCCCATGACAACCCCCTCCCCTCCCCCATCACAACCCCCTCCCCTCCCCCACCAGAACCCCCTCCCCTCCCCCACCTGAACCCCCTCCCCCTCCCTCATCAGAACCCCCTCCCCTCCCCCATCAAAAACCACTCCCCTCCCGCATCACAACCCCCTCCCCTCCCCCACCAGAACCCCCTCCCCTCCCCCATCACAACCCCCTCCCCTCCCCACCAGAACCTCCCTCCCCTCCCCCACCAGAACCCCCCTCCCCTCCCCCACCAGAACCCCCCTCCCCTCCCCCACCAGAACCCCCCTTCCCCTCCCCCACCAGAACCCCCCCTCCCCTCCCCCACCAGAACCCCCCCACCCCCACCAGAACCCCCTCCCCTCCTCCACCAGAACCCCCTCCCCTCCCCCATCAGAACCCCCTCCCTCCCCCACCAGAACCCCCCCACCCCTCCCCCATGGAAATCCCAGACTTCTGAACCATCCTGTATATAGTTTATCAGTGTACACCTAAGACCTTCAAAAATAGCCCCATTTAACACGCACGTAAATCGGTCGTTAAGCTGTCATGCCACACACACACACACACACACACACAGAGTCATTAAACAAGTAAACAAATCTACCAAACATACACATGAAAGTGGACGTTTGGGATGGCGCCTGAGCTTAGCTGTACAAATACACGGTGGCGCTGGGTAGGGTGTGGGTGGGGCAGGGTAGGGTGTGGGTGGCGCTGGGTAGGCGGGGCGGGGTAGGGTGTGGGCGGGGCGGGGTAGGGTGTGGGCGGGGCAGGGTAGGGTGGGCGGGGCGGGGTAGGGTGTGGGCGGGGCGGGGTAGGATGTGGCAGGATATGGGGTGGGTGCGGCCTGGGTTGGTGAGGTAGGGTACGGAGTGAGCGGGGCAGGGTAGGGTATAGTAGGGTGTGGCAGGGTATGGAGAGGGCAGAGCGATGCAGAGTGGGACGGGGCAGGTTTTGGGTGGTAGCATCGTGGCTTAGAAAGAGTGGGAGGAAACACGTTCATCCTTCCCCCATTTTCCCTGATCGTTGTGGCAGGGAAAAAATTCCTTAAGTTCATTATTTTTGTGTCGGAAATATCGCCAAAGTGAAGAGGTGTAGCTACTGTGAGTGTCGTCCCCCTGAGCTACCACTTAAGTGTCGTCCCCCCTGAGCCCCCACTTAAGCGTCGTCCTTGAACCTCCACTTGAGTGTTACCTCAGAGGGTCGCGCTTGTGCTGGTGTGCCCTTCGGTTCCAGCTAACACTTGTTATCATTATAAACAACTCTCTTGGGGGGGGGGGGGCGACTCTTGGAATGACCCACAGCTGGTGTTAAAGCCTTGTTCCCACGGGATGAACAGCTGAGGACCTCACGTGTATATGTTGCTTCTCTGGACTGTGAGAGAGAGAGAGAGAGAGAGTCGAACTAAATAAAAGCAAAAATTATCTCAAATTATATCAAGACGAAAACCTCTGTATTCTGGTGTGCTTGGGGCGTGAGAGAGTGTGGGCGTGGGAGTGTGGGCGTGGGAGCGTGGGCGTGTAATGGGTGAGTTTAGGGGAGAAGTTGGAATGACTCGTGTGTGAATATAAACAGGATAGAGGCTGGTGATGATCCCAGGTCGGTCCTCAGCCACCACCACGAGTCCTTGTGTAGGGAGAGACTTGAATCCTTTGTTTGGGATTTACTCTGAACTATGGTAGATTGGTATGGTGTATGGTGCAGTGTGGTGTAGTGTGGTGTGGTGTGTGGTGGGGTGTGGTGTATGGTGTAGTGTGGTGTGTGGGGTGTAGTGTAGTGTGGTGTGGTGTAGTGTGGTGGTGTGGCTACTGTGGTGTGGTTACTGTGGTGTGGTTACTGTGGTAGGTCAACAAAAGAGACTCTGAACGGCTGTGGTAGGCCAGCTAGAGGTAGGGGAGATGAAGGGCGAGGTCACCCCTTCAAGTACCTGCTTCACTTAAGTGCTAGTGTAAGGATCAGCTGTACTCCTTGATGTCAGAGGTGTGTGTGTGTGTGTGTGTGTGTGTGTGTGTCCTTTATTTTGCGTTCCATGTTACCTGAGACTTAATTAACGGGATCACCTGAAGATTTTTATTTATTTTTTACTCTTCATAGTGATTAGTTTTATTAATAGCCCATTCTGCTATTGGTCGAGTAAATAGCTCTCTCTTTCTCTCTGGTTAACTCCTGAATAATAAATTTTGCTGCTGGCTACTGTAGTGGTGGTAGGGATGTAGGGCGGCCACCTCCTGAGGGTTAAGGTGAGGTGAGTGCAGCTGAGGGTTGCTCCGGGGGGGGGGGGGGGTGAAGAAGACTAGGTGGTGTGTGTCTATGAGTCTTGGTGAACCAGCCAGTTACCTTCTTTGGGTGAGTGTGGTTGTTTATGAATTATACGTTGATCTTGGTTCAGACTGTCGTAATGTTGTCAAGGCAGGATTAAAAAAATGTCAAAACTAAGGCTGGTTAGATTAGGTTAGGTTAGGTTAGGAGCTTTGTGTAGTCCGGAGGGGGGTTGGTTGGGTAAGGAGTGAGTGGCTTTAGTGGTCAGCTGATGCGTGAGTTGGCCTTCACGTTACCACCACCGTCGGCACACTCACCACACGGCCCCTCACCACACGGCCCCTCACAGCCACCCAAGGTCTTGTTTTCTTCATCACCGTCTTGGAATTTAACACACGTCTTCTTCACCTGTGTCCAGTACACCTCATAATTTAACCCTTGGAGTCCTGGAGGGTTAAATCACCGTCCTCAGTGGGTTAAATCACCGTCCTCAGTGGGTTAAAACATCATCCACAAAGTTTAAACACAGAACCACAACAATAAAAGCAAGAAAAAAATACAAAAATAAGGTGATTGTAAATAATGATAGTCACTACATGAAGACGAAGCACTCTGAAGGATAGTGAACGTACAGTGATCACAATACACTGTACTACACATGACTACACTATCATCTTATGCGTCCAGGGAGATCGTCAACACCTTCACTGCGTCTTAGTGTGTAGAGGAGGTTATCATGAGGGTAAAATATACAGTGGAATGTGTAGACCGACCCTAGTGGCGTGTGGAGGTTGAGTTTTTGTTTGGTGTAATCAGTTGGTAATAAGTATCTTCAGGTGTGACAGGTGCTCATAGACTTTACCTCTGTTTTGATCTTGGTGGTGAGGAGGTGTATAGCGATGCCTTGTTTGAAGGTCTTAGTGTAGGCTTTGTTATTTTGGGCTATATGAGGGTAAGAGTTTGGTTCACTGGCCCTCACCTACACACACACACCGATGCCCTGTTTGAAGGTCTTAGTGTAGGCTTTGTTATCTTGGGCTATATGAGGGTAAGAGTTTGGTTCACTGGCCCTCACCTCACACACACACTGCTCGAGTTCGCCCATTGTCCTGTCCAGTGTGTCCCGGCACGCCCCACCGCCGCACCTCTGTTCCTGCCTTCCCTTGTACCCCATCTGCATGAGTGTAGGATTCTTTATGTGTGTGTGTATGTGTAATAATAATAATAATAATAAACGGTTTATTAATGGAGTTGCAGCCGGTGGCTGAAAATATACAGACTTACATTTGATTTAGACATAATGATATAATATGCATTGAATACATTTACAGGGCTGTACAGTACATAAATCAGGAGTTGTGTGTGTGTGTGTGCATCATATCTGACCGAGGGAGGGGAAGTAGGAAGCTATACCTGGGAGCCTTGCAATGTCCCCCTCCTCCTCCTCCCTAATCCCCCCTATCCCTCACCTCCCTCACCCTCTCCTTCCCTCCCTGAAATACTATATTCTCCCTCGTTCCCTTCCTGTCCTCCCGTCACCCTCAGGAAGCTCGTGAAGGAACATCTTGAGGTGGTCACTAGTGGGCTGGCAGCAGGATATAGGGCGCCAGGGAAGCCTCAACTATCACAGGGTGTACTCGAGGCCGCCCATCACGGTAACACACACACAAGGTCAAGATTAAGGCTGGTGAGGGAATGAGACGACCCTGGGTGTGAGGAACATACCCAGGCTGCGAGAGGGCCGTGTCTGACGATGGTGTTCTCGAGATAAAGGAGAGCAGAGGGATGGAGAAGGTTTATACGTCACTGTTGAGCCACATCAGATAAGACGAGGTGCAGGGCGGTAAGAGAGGCGGACGTTAGGTTAGGTTGGGTTGGGTTAGGTTAGGTTGAGTTGGGTTAGGTCAGGTTGGGTTGGATTAGGTCAGGTTGGGTTGGGTTAGGTTGGGTTGGGTTGGGTTGGGTTAAACAGCTGTAGCGACTGGCTGCATACCTTATCATAGACGGAGGAGGGGACAACACACACACACACACGGGGACTAATTTCTGTGAATGGGAAGACGGAGTCCCGTATCATTTCCGGGGGGGGGGGGGTGATGAATGTGAGAGAGAGAGAGTATCGATGTGACCTTCGGGTATAAGAGAGGTAGCGGTAGAGACGAGAGGACGAGAGTTAAGAGATGAGAGGTCAAGAGGTGAGAGGCCATGATGGTTGGTAGAGTAAAGGTCCCCAAGAGGTTGAGAAGATAGCGGAAGGGAAGGAAGGTAGGGAGGGGGGGGGGGGAGGGGGTGTTGTGTTATGTTACAGGAATGGTGGTGGTGGAGGGAGCGTGATGGTTATGGTGGTGGTGTTGGTGATTATGGTCCTGGAGTTATTTGGTTATTAGGGATGAAGGAATGTGGTGGTAGTGGTGATGGAGAGCCACGCCTTCTCAGGAAGTAACTAGGGGGGGGAGAGGAGGAGGGGGGAGGGGGGGATGATAACAGGAACCGGAGGAGGAAATGTGTGGCGGTGGTGGAGAGGACACAGAGAAAAGTGAGAGTTTATCATACCAGACAGGTAGAGTGAGGGGGTGGAGGGGTGATAGCCAGGTAGAGTGAGGAGGGGGAACTGAGAGAGGGGGGGTAGCTACGTAGAGTGAGGGGGGGGGGGGGAATGCCACGCCCCTGGGAGTAGTAATCACTGTGGTAGATAGTGTCGCCAGCTGCCGTACAGGGGGAAGACACCAGACCTCACAGCGTTACTGATGCTGTACACTAGATGGTGTATTGGGGCTTAAGGTTAGGTTAGGTTAGGTTACTGGAGGTTAGATTAAGTCCTCACCACCCTAGCCCAAACCAAACTACCCATGGCCCAAGCGTCCAGCATTCCATTTGGCCACCTTACAAGTTGCGGCATTACAAAGTTAATTCCTCTCTCATTATGGTGTCAGTCAGTCGCCAGCCGTCACTAGCAGATAAGATAAATGCTTGATGATGATGATGATGATGATGATGATGATGATGGTGGTGGTGGTGGTCATTAAGTTCGTGAGAGCAGGCAGTCATTACCAGATGTGGGTATCCGCTACTCCTGATGGCAGAGGAGGGCTGGGGATGTGTATAGAGGCGTTTTTTAAGAGAAAGGAGGGTGAAAGAAGATTAGAGGTGGTAAGGAAGTTATAGTTTGGAAATTGAAGAAATTTAGGGGGAGGTGAGAGAGGGCGGGCTGAACGCCGAGGCGGTTATGGGTGTATTTACACCATGGGTGTAGGGTGTAAGGGTGAGACACTGGCTGACTTACGGGTATACTGTAGCAAAAGGTGATACATTATTTTTTTTTTCCATTTCCCGTTTTGGTTTTCCACTTAGTATATTCCATATTAGTTCATGATTTTGGTATTTGTTGACAGTTTGCAAGTGTGTGTGTGTGTGTGTGTGCACATTACCAGCACCATGGCCCCAGGGAGAGAGACAAGGAGGGGGTAGGTAGCTGTCAGAGGGGGACAAGACCGAGTGACTGAGATCCGCTTCGTGGTACTCAAACGAGAGACCGAACTACCATGATGACCTTTGGGTTGTTCAAGTATAATTGGTCCTGTCGGCGAGGATGGTGGTGTGGTGTGGGTGAGGATGGTGGTAATGTGGTGTGGGTGAGGATGGTGGTAGTGTGGTGTGGGTGAGGATGGTGGTAGTGTGGTGTGGGTGGTGGTAGTGTGGTGTGGGTGAGGATGGTGGTGTGGTGTGGGTGAGGGTGGTGGTAGTGTGGTGTGGGTGAGGGTGGTGGTAGTGTGGTGTGGGTGAGGGTGGTGGTAGTGGGGTGAGGGTGGTGGTAGTGGGGTGTGGGTGAGGGTGATGGTAGTGTGGTGTGGGTGAGACGGAGTTAGATTCCAGTTATATTAAATTGGTCATTAATATTTAAAGTTAATGGTTTTTGGCGTGACTATCATTATTAGGAGTTTGTACTGTAGTGATGTTTGAGGAAATAACATCGCTGAGGTGATGGGTGAAGGCTGAGGCTAGCAGGTCGGGTCCCGTGTGTGTGGAGGAGACGATGGCTGCTGAGTCACTGACTGAGGGATGCTGTAATATCGTGACCTGACTCTCTTCCACACTAGTGCTCGTGGGGATGAGTCGACGAAACCTGGCATTCTTTTTCCTCCATTGAGTCCTCGTTTCTCTTAACACTTGCATCTCCACCAGTAACGGAGTCTGGTGTGGTGTGGTAGAGGAAGGTGCTGGGTGATTCTTGGCTGAAAGTAGCCGAGCTGAGGAACGTCACTGAGGCACGCGCTGCCCCGCCGGATGTGAAACTTGATTACAGTGGAGTAATGCCACACCACACCACACTACACTACCAATATAATGTACATGTAATTTATTTGAGCTGGATAACAGGAAGGCGACGCCATCTCAAAAATGTGCCTGTGATATTCTTTACGACATATGAACCCACAATGTACGCGGTGGTGTCAGCTTGTGGACACGGAAACTACTGACACCACAGATCTTTGTTTCTTTCCTGTTTATATCCGCTAATAGTGACGTGTTGTGGCTTCATCCTCACTATCCAACCTTCCTCCCCTCCCCCCACACGTCTCCAGGACTCACTTCCCCCGGGTCTTGCCCTTGAGTTAGACTATCATAATTATTATTGTCTTCTGTGTTGGACCAAGTAACTGTAAACTCCCTTCCTTTCTTTCTTCCTCCATATCTCCCTTTCTCTTCCTCCCTATCTCCCTCTCCCTTCAGGAAGTTATGAATCCCGGATAGGGTGTGGTGTGGTGTGGTGTGGTGCGGTGTGGTGCGGTGCAAGTGTTGATGCTGGAGGCTGGCTGACACCACTTTCCCCATGGATTAACAGGTTTTCTCTCCACAGGTTAACTAGACCTTTACACGAGAGAGAGTAGTGTGTGTGTGTGTGTGTGTACGTACGTACAGATTTACATGTTAGAAGCTGGTGAATGCGTGTATCAGTTTACTAACGTCGTGTTTTTTTTTGTGTTATTACAGAAGACTTGTCAAGACCTACCTGCCGAAGAAGAAAGAGTGCGAAGACCTACAGTAAGTTTAAAGCTCCCGGGACGTTTATGTGGGGGGGGAGTGGTGGTGCTGGCCAATGGGGTGTTTGGTCACATGAGCCTCCTCCTCCCCTCCTCAGTCTTCTTCTTCACACGAGACCACAAGGCATGACGACCATTAGGAGAGAAACCAATTAAGACTTACCTGGGACCATTTAAGACTTACCTGGGACCATTTAACCAACTACAGACACTGTTCGTTCACGCGCCTCACTCTTAACCATTTTCCCCATATGTCTACAGTACTAATTATTATTATACATACAAGATAAATAGCCAAGCAGATTAATGGCCTCCTAGTATGTTGTGTCTAGTAGTTGAGTCACACACACACGGTCTGTTTTGTGGGTTTTAAAAGTATGTGAGAAACCGGAAGTAGGAGAAAGGTGTGTGTGTGTGTGTGTGTGTGTGTGTGTGTGTGTGTGTGTGTGTGTGACGTAACGCAGATTTTCATCAATAATCATAAAGCTACAAACACATTGATTATGATGCCTTGTTTAAAGCAAACTTAGAACCTAAAGGTAGACACCAAGACGAGCGTTCCTAGTTGGTCAGTGGGTGAGAGAGACAGTGGGCGAGAGAGACAGTGGGCGAGAGAGAGACAGTGGGCGAGAGAGACAGTGGGCGGTATGTGAGGCGCCACTGAGACTATAGCGAGTTATACATGATCAATTCTCAGCGCCGACCAGTGTTGTTGCTGTCGCCGCTCACTGAATCCTGTCTAAACGCTGTCTGCGCCGTCCACCAGTTCCCCACTACACTCCCTGTCTAAACGCTGTCTGCGCCGTCCACCAGTTCCCCAATACACTCCCTGTCTAAACGCTGTCTGCGCCGTCCACCAGTTCCCCAATACACTCCCTGTCTAAACGCTGTCTGCGCCGTCCACCAGTTCCCCAATACACTCCCTGTCTAAACGCTGTCTGCGCCGTCCACCAGTTCCCCAATACACTCCCTGTCTAAATGCTGTCTGCGCCGTCCACCAGTTCCCCAATACACTCCCTGTCTAAATGCTGTCTGCGCCGTCCACCAGTTCCCCAATACACTCCCTGTCTAAACGCTGTCTGCGCCGTCCACCAGTTCCCCAATACACTCCTCAAAGTATAAATATATATTTGGTATTTTTTATATACATCGAAGACAAAGTTTTCATAATTTTTTTTTTATTTTTATTAGTTTCATTTAACCTTACTGCAAGTATTAGGTTTACATTGTGTGGTACAGTATGACAATAAGCGGTGTGGTAGGGTGGGTCCCCAGTCTCTGGCGACAGGCGGCGGAAGTCTAATAAATGTCTCCTAATTTTCTTCTCATTGCATTGTAATTGTCAAGGGTGAAATTTATTTAAGTGGTTGGCTATTAACGAGTGTGTATGTTGCCTGAAATGTGTATACCAATGTTTTACAGAATACCGGACGTTACTTAAAGAAAAAATGCATTACCAAGGAACTAAGATGAAAATTTTGACTTATTTATTCAACACTTGGTAAATCCCCCAACAAATGCCTTCACTATTGTGTTTTCCTTCACTACCCCAGACAGTAAAACATGTACAGTACAGGTATAATACAGTAATTAACAACAAGTAGATGGGTGTGATTGGCTTGTGGAATGTTATTAGTACCTGTAGTTGAAATGTATTTTGTTTATGTCTTATGTAAGTGTGTGTTTGTCAGGTTCACCAGTGTAAAGGCGTTTCGTGATGCAGTGAGTGAAACAGCGGATTTAGCGGGTCAACATGAGGTGATCTCAGAAACACTAACTGCTGTCGTGCTCGCGGAGATCACCACACTCGTTAAGGAATTTAAGGAGGATAGGAAAAAGGTAGGTTATGGTCTCAAAAGTACAGTATGGTAATGATTTACATGTTGGATCATATCTTGTGGAGGGATTAAGGAGTTTTCATAAACCTGTTGTAAAACTGTAGTGAAGGGAATGAATATTACAGTACCTGAATATGAGTAAGGTAAGAACAGGAGAGATCAAGTACAGTAATATATAATTTTTGATTGATTAAGAATGTTATGGCAAATAAAGAAGGTTGTGCTTCCCTGTACAGTACTAATGAAGATTTTTCTTAGTCCATTGATTATTGTTCACATATATTTCGTCGTTCGTCATAATTCAGTATATTATTTTACCAGCCTGTAAACATGCTAAGTAATTCATAATTTACTTTAAATTAATATGTTGTAATAATTTTGTTGTTGTTAACAGCACTTAACAGATGGTAGCCGGGTACAGCAGCAGTTAAATCATTCACTACAACAGCTAGAGAAGGCAAAGAAAAACTATGAAAAAGCTTTCAGAGAAGCGGAGAAGGTGAGTGAGCTTTATGTGTTGGAACAGTTTAATTACCTTTTATTAGAGTCAAGTGATAAGTATTAGAGGGAAACAACACTGTGCAGTTATTTGTTATTATTTAACTCTTCCTTTTACTGTATATAAGAAGGTAGTTTCCTTGAGTCAGTGAACTATATTGTGAGAAGCAACAAATTGCTTAAGTTCCAAACTTGTATCTTCTTGTGAGATGTAAATTATAAGTCTGCTTCTTCCCCCCAAAAGTTAATGTTCGTCATCACTGTTTTTGAAGTCTCCTGTCCATGTTGTGCCATACAAGTACTGTTCTTCATGTAAAGAAAATCTCACTGGGGTATGGTAGATCAGTGTCTTTAAGGTGAGGCAGAGGAGAGAAATGACTAATGATATCTTCTGAACTTCTTAGTCTCTGAAAGATTCTCATTAGGTTGTTGTATGGAAGATACCATATGCATACAGTACAGTACTTAAATATCATTAATAGATATATGGAAGGCAGGGAAAGAATCCTTATTCTTCTCCTTTCACTTTGTTGTCTTGGGGATCCTAAGTGTTTTTGATTTTATATGAAGAAATTGGGATTTTTATTGTGTGTGTGTGTGTGGGGGGGGGGGGGATGTGGCACAGAGGTGTAGGGAGAAATACTGCCTTATGAAACACTGTATTGGTTGATTGTGTTGCCATGTATCACTCTTAATCACTCTTCCTCAGGCACAAGATAACTACCTAAAAGCAGACGCTGACCTCCACCTGTCTCGGGCAGAGGTGGAGAAGCAGCGTATGAATGCCAGCATCAAGAGTCAACAGTGTGAGGACAGCAAGAATGAATATGCAAATCAATTACAGAAAACAAATCAATTGCAAGTAAGTTATATAATGTTGCAAATGTTTTTTATATAAGGTTGTATATATTGTACAGTACTGTATTTATAAACAATCGATCATTGTTCTAAGTTCATTGGCTCACTCCATCAATACTTGAGGTAATTTGGGGTGAAAAGAAGAATGGAGGAGGAACGTTCTGGGACTTATCTACGAGAAAGTATAACGTCTGATTAACTTACAGGTTTTTATGAATACAACTTGTACATTAAACAGATGCTAACTGTTCTTTTTATTATTAACTGTTCATCAAAAGTATGGACAATTTTCTATTCACTGAATTATAAGAGAAGAATTAGCAAGATTTCGTTTAACTCTTTGTGACCCATTCTGTATTCATCTTACTTTATGTTATCTTTGCAGGGTGACCATTACAACACAGTTATGCCCAGTATCTTCCAAGGTCTTCAAGATTTAGATGAAAAGAGAATCAATAACTTCAAGAATTTGCTAAAAAAAAGTGTGGAAATTGAACGCTCGGTCTTCCCTATTATAAACAAATGCCTCGATGGAATTGTATCTGCTGCAGATTCTATAGATGAAAAATGTGTAAGTTATGTTCCTTTAATCAGCCTTTCCTGTCAGGTTCTTAAATCTTAATGCTATTTCTTACAGCTTCTCCTCCCCTCCACATGTAAGCTTATACACGTTGTTAATGCCCATGAGAAAAGAACAGGATATTTTTAAGTAGAGGTGTTTGCAGTGGGGTGGTAGAGAGAGAGTGAGTTGAGGCTGTAGCACTGGAATTTGCTGATCTGGTAAATGAGAACAAGATGCCATCTGGTGCCTCCCTCTACTATGGGGGGCAGAAAATGCTTTGTAGCCATACAGGGAACACCTACTTGTATACCTCTTCTTAGACCTGTAACACGTAAGTCCGTTTCCGAAACATTGGTGCATATATGATATCCCACCATTGTATTATTGTTTCATTATGCTTAGGAATGTGCTTAATATCCCACTGTTGTTATATTATTGTGTTAAGGAATGTTATATCAAAATGATGTTTACTTACTTTGTAATAATTGTTGTCGACAGTTTTTTGACCGAATTATATTCTTCATGTCCACCGTGACGGGTGTCCTTATCCTGTGATTGTCTTAGGGGCGATAACACATCTCTTGACCCATTTGGTTGGTCTTATCCATTCTCTTCACATGTCCAAACCATCTCAGCCTGGCTCTATGTATGACTTCACCAATATTCTCAATACCCAGCTGGCCTCTTAGCTCTGAACAAGGCCTCCTGTCTTCCAGTGTCACATTACACATCCATCTCGCCCTTCTCATTTTAGCTCGTTCAAGCCAGCTTTTGTTATTGTCTTTAATTGCTCACACCAGGCAATACATTCTTGTGAAAGGTAGGTCCTCTTGCCATTTAATAAAGGCAGCAACACCATAAACTTCCTTTAGCCACTTCTTACTCTTGCAACTGAGCAGGTTCCAGCACCCCTACTGGCACTGATCATGTCACCCAGGTCACAGACTCTTCAACACAGTCCAGAGACATATCCCCAGCCTTGCTGTGGGTGCATGATCACCTGCACATACAGAACACTTTAACTCAGCATCATCCTAGGCTGCTCCTGTCCCATTCATAATCCTCATTCAGAAGTGATAAGAGTACTTTCTCCATGCATCATTGATTTCCTCATTATGAACAACCTCATAACCATTTTCATTTCTCATACACTGCTCACCATGCAACTGCATTCTTCAACATATCCACAAATGTGTCCTGTTCATGCTTTTTAGCCTTGTAAACCTTTCCTCTGGCCCAACGTTTGGCCTCCAGGTACTGTACTACTCTGTAACAAAGGTTGAATGAGTAACTAAAAAGTATCATTCAAAATTTTTCTCCTCAGGCATTTGGTGTAAATTGTTTTAACCGTCTCTTTCCAGGACTCTCAAGTTGTCATAGAACGGTACAAATCAGGCTTCACTCCTCCTGGTGACATTCCCTTCGACGACCTCAGTACACCAAGACAAAACGGTGACACTACTCCAACCGTCCACCCACCACTCCGACAGGATACCATTAAAGGCACAATATCAGCTTCTAAGCTAAAAAAACGTGGTGGCATATTTGGTATTTTTGGCTCAAATAAGGTAAGCCCATTTTGATAAAAGACTAAAGATAAAAATTAATTGGTTTGGGAAGAGTAATTAAAGTCATATTTTTTATATACATTCAAGACTGATGTAACCAAGTAGATAATGAAATCTGTTTAGGTTTAGAGTGAAACCTTCATATAACAGACTTCTCTATCCATATAAACCATTAGATGAGGGTTTCACATCTAATGGACCCTCGACATAACAGACTTCCATCTCCATACAGTTCTTTAGATGGAGGTGTCCTCTCTAACTGACCCTGGATATAATGGCTTTCCCCCTCCATGTAGTCTGTTACATAGAGGTTTCACTGTATTTACACTATCTGCTGAGAAGTACTATTTTAGTATTTTGTGCACAGTTTATTTATATTAACCAGGACCCACTAAATCATTATTAGCTAGATTATCCACGCAACCCTTTACTTGGTGATGGGTGCCAGCCTCTACCCAGAGCTTCTTGATTGATAACTTCTGAGTCCTGGTTCATAAATTTGGTATTTTTTGGGCTGTAAGCTTTGGCTATTTATTTTAATTGTCTTTTACTTGGTTATTTTTTATAGTCTTACTTTCTGATTTAAACTGAGACATAGCTACAGAGAATGGCGTAAGATTGACATTCGGTGATTTTATTTTTTTTTTAATATATTGGATAATCTAGGCTCTGATTGGTTTGGTCATGGCTAATATGCGAACAGATCTTGGTCATTTATGCAATCATACATATATATACCACAACACTGCATAAAGTACAGGTACAATAGTCAGTTAGTCAGCCAAGTTGGGTCTATACTGCCAGTGTTATGTATACTTGAGAAGATAGACAAACTCACCCCCACACAAAACATAACACAGCATTAGTTTTTTCTTTACACCCTGACAATATTAATTTGGTTATCAAAGATGAATTCCTAAGTTTAATGTGATTATTGAGAGTTTCTATGGGGGCAGATGGTATAAGAAGTAGAATTAACTGGTAACTGGAGTGATGTGGGCTGGTGTATGGTTAGTTAAGCCTGGTTACCTTAAATTTTAAAATATCTTGAAAATTTGCGAAGGTCGGTCCGACTCAAAAGTCTTGGCATGATCGTAATGTTTCCTTCACATAGTATGCTGAGTACACTAACTGTATTATTCTCATAGACTATTAATGAGTTTTCTGTAACAAAATATGCAGGTACTATATGTATTTATAATAGTAATGATAAAGAATTCACACATAGTTTAATGATAATAGAAGACTGCAAGTATCTGTCCACAAAATGTATCATAATGTAGTTCATCAGCCACTGTTTCTACATCGAGGCCATTTAAAAAAAGCTGCTGTAATGTAAAAAGTGAGAGAAGGACACTTGATAAACTTAAAATGGTGTCGCAGTTCTTCATTACACAGATGTTGGACTTTTAAATGGCAGGAATAGCTACATTTTTTATGTCTAGGAGTTAAGGATGAATCAGCTGTAGGGATTCTTAAGGTGTGTCCTATGTGATACTGGACTGGAATTGTCAAAACAGTGATATAAAAGAAAGTTAGTTTGGCAGTAGTTTGTGTGCATTGAATATAACAACTAAGTACAGTACATTTAAGGTACAATAAGGTGAGATAAACTACCCGGTATGTAAAACTTGATTCAATTTAGCTGTTAATGTGTCAGGAAATGTAGGTGATATGTTTTAGAGGCCAGGGATTGAATTAGTGGAGATGCAGATAAGACTTGATGATAGTTAAGGGTATAATGCAAAATTGGTAGACATATTGAAGAATTGTGTAACTATATGACTCTTCCTTATTTATTTTGTTTATCCTTAGTGCAAAAAAAGATGAAAAGATGTTGTGTGAGGCTTTATTCATTTGTTACATTTACGAGATAGCAGTGAAGTTATGGCTAATAGAGTAGACTAAGATCAGATACAGTAGTGAGTATGATAGCTTATGGTAGCTTACATCTTGACACACTGTAGCAACACTGTATTGTCCAGAATGTCGTCACTTGCTGTACAAGTCTGGGGTAGTCATTGAATAACACTTAGTAGACCTTTCCAATACAATTTTTCATATATTTAAACTTTATACATACATACACACTTATGCACACTGACACACACACACACACACTCTCTTATGCACACTTACACACACACACACACACACACTCTTATGCACATTTACACACACACACACACACACACACACTCTTATGCACACTTACACACACACACACCACTTGTGATCTCTTGCATATTTTCCCTCATTAGTAACTTAAAAGGCCTGAAATTTACCCAGAAATCATATATTATGTATATCCATAAATGCTCTGGAATTTTATCTTCTTCTTATGCAGTAAAGCAGTGGGGTCTGAAGGCTGTTATTCCCCAGTTTAATCTAGCTTATAAATCCATATATAATTCTTAAAGGAGTCTATCTTGTCTGCCAGCACTCTTATTAGTCATCCTCTTCAGCACAATGTATATATATATATTCACCAATTTTAAGTAATAAATGCTGCAATGGTATAATTTCACTGAGCAGGTACTGTACACTGTAGTATCAATTGGCCCCTGCTAAAAAAAAATATCACTCGAGATCCTTTTTTGTACAGTACTTGAATATTCCCCCAGTGTTAATATCTTGTTCAGTAAAATCATTATAGCAGGGGGCTGGCGAGTAGTACATTCTAAATATTGATACGAGTCTGCTCTTTTTGCAGATTGATGCCATATGTAACCTATTAAAGCTTCACAAGATTCTGGTATTACTACATCTCTAGTTCACATTCACTCACTCACATTGCTTTTTTTTTTATCAATATTAAGACACTCCATTTTGTTGCCAACATTGGTATTGGTTTTTTTTTTTATTTGTGGTTTCTTTGCATGAGATTTTGTGTAATGATGCCATTATTATTTTTTTTATTAGTGTTTAAGTAGCTCCGAGTAAATAGTTACCCTAAATATATATATATAATAAAGCTGTAAATGCTGTCTGCTTATTGGTTTCAACAAAAAATACATAAATTATCCACATAAACAGAGAATGCTGCAACGCAATTTTTTTTCATACATCCAAAGAGTTTTTACAGAATGCTGCACTGTACATTTCAATCCCCCTCCAGTTTCAAATAACCTCTAGGGTGTTATGCATATAAGAATTTTTTGGTGTGCACACTGGAATGATGAATGCTGTTTATGCAGTGTTACATTCATGCTGAAATAATTTCTTGCTGTTACATGAGTGCAAACTGTAATATATTGATGAGTAGCTCAGGAAGGTATGATATAGGTAGTGGTTGAGACAGCTTTGGTACTGCAGTACAGTACAGTACAGTACTTACCTTCCTCTGTACTGTACTGTACTGCAGTACAGTACAGTACAGTACATACCTTCCTCTGTACTGTACATCATTTTAAACAGACAGAGACATTTATTATGCTACTTGTAAATATGAAATGGATTAAGCTGTGGCACTAAGCTCAATGTATTACAGTAAAATATAGATTTTATGGTATAGGTCGGGGCCAAACAACATTCTCTTAAATTGATTTTCCCAGGAATTGGTATAAATGAGAGACTTAACTCCTTTTTATTATGTATAAATAATCTTTTGGCAAGTAATATGTACAGTAAATGTAAAAAAGATCCATGAGACATTATTATAAAGTTACACTGTATGTACATTAGTAGTCAAACCGTTGAACATTATGCAATAAAATGAGTGTGTGTCAGCGGTCATCACAGACTCTTCCCCTCACTGGGTGCTTGACACACGCACATTGCCACTGTTCCACTGTTTACATAAAACAGTTATTAACAACTCTCCACGCACCATTTTCTCCTTAAACAACGAGCAGTCAAATACCATGCCAGTCTTTGAAGTCATTAATCACTGGAAAGTAAAGTCGCAAGTCTCTCTGATACTTGTTTGTTGATGAAATTGCTCGGCTTTCTCTAGTCATTGGACCTGAAAGAGGTTTATCCTCACTATGATTCTGCTCAAACCATTCATACAGAACTTTAACTAAACTTTGACTGTATTATATTTTGTCGGTTCAAATCCTCTGTTTAATTCTGTTTTTGTATAACCCATCTTGTCAACCTCACCAAGCATAGGTAGTGAACCACATCCATTCCCAATAATTGGTATTTAATGTTAAATCACACAGGGGACTGTATACATAAAATTGGTATTTTACTGTAATATTGAATAATGATGCAATAGTGCTTCACTGTGTAATATAATGCTGGAAAAATGTTGATGTCTGCATTAATAATTTATAAATGGAATTATCAGTGGCCTTTTGATGTGCATTTTTAACATAGTAATTTAATGGGCTAGTTACTTGTTCAGGAAATAATGACCGTTTGCATTAAAAAAATTACATACCCTGTGACAATATGCCGAACAGTAGCTCTCAACAGTGAAAGTCAGCAAAAAGATGGAACAGTTTTGAGGTCTACTGGTATAAAGACTGCACATTGAAAGGCTTCTTCAATATCATATGATTATCTGCTCAAATTTTTTCTTAGTGCTGGGCAATTATTCTAATGATTTTGGGCCATAC
Organism: Homarus gammarus; assembly: GCA_958450375.1. Classification (NCBI taxonomy): domain Eukaryota; kingdom Metazoa; phylum Arthropoda; class Malacostraca; order Decapoda; family Nephropidae; genus Homarus; species Homarus gammarus. The sequence goes on from CAUDMG010001926.1 coordinate 544,778, forward strand.
TTACACTGTACACGGAGGAAAACTATCAGGGGTAGTATTTATTCCATTACGTTAGTTGTTACTGTCGTGTCTGGTAGCTTTTGAATCCAATCTTTATTCGTTGAATAATATTAAATAGGCAGTCCCCGATTTATGAAAATCCAAAGTTATGAAAGAAAAATGCACCATGTTTCAATTTGTGTACAAAACCTCCAAAGCGACATTTTTTCGTCTCACTTTTTTGTAATTTTTCGTAGCATCAGAAAGTGCTGAGAGGTGCTGACATAAGCATCTCAGGACTTGCTGTACTGTATCTGGTCAGTTTATAAAGATAATTAACCAATAAAAAACAGCATACAATAGTGTAATGTACTGTATTAAGAGTGGCTAACTAAGCTAAATGTAAAATCCCATGTAGTGTTTTAGTTATCAAGGCTACGTGAAGCAGTGGCAAGACACTAACTCAAGATATGTAGACTTGGGGAACGCTGATGTATTTAGTGCCCCAGAGTTTGTTCAAATGTCAGTGGAAATACTGTATTAAAATGTTATATGGATAAGATCAACATTTCTTCCTCAGATAAATCATCAAAAATCAAATCCAATGAATGCAGAATATCTCAAAATATATATATATATACAGTATATATATTGTTCATATAGTGCCATAGACTGTTGGTGCATCACTACAAAATTAAAATCATATGTCTTGGCTGGGCCTCACAGTCTCGCACTGCATCACAACCAGTGGCATACAGTAGTTTCTCAGTATGCTCCACTGCATGTACTGTATTTCATGATAAATGTTTATTATTGGCTTATGATCATTGTATACACCAAAACAATTGTCATTAGAAGTATGTTTTGTAGCATTGTAAGACTTCTACAAGGGGAGTCTATTGGAAAATATAGAACTGATTTACGGATGTTTTTCAGCGGAAGGTTTCTCAGGGATGGAACCTTTCATAAATCGGGGAATGCCTGTAATAGTCTTGGTTATAGTGTAGTGGGTATGCGCTGTAGTAAACCAGAAGCTTATTAAATTTCCTGTCTTTTTTTTGTGGGTGGAGGAACCTATTAAATGATTTTATAATTCTAACATTGTCTACTGTCATCACTGATAGGGTGTTATAGGATTACAGCTCACAGGCAAGAAGGGCTAGTTTGGTGTGGGACCTTGAGCTGACAGTGATTTACGTAGCTCTGTGCATATCAACGACAATATGGCTTCTCTAGTCTTACCTGGTAATGGGATCATATTTATATTTCATGAGTTAGGAGACCTGAACATTGCTAGGTTGTTTGTGGTGCTCGTTAAATACAATACAATACAGTACAGTATAAACCACTTTTATTTATTGATACAAGTAGTTCCAAGTTAACTCATTCCCCCACGTATATTACCAAGTCTAGCAAATACATACTTTACTGTATATTGTAAATAGTGAGCTGTTATTATATGTATCAGGATGTTGTTTATATTGAAAATAACAAATTGTTATTTTTTTTAGGTACTTTAAACTGACACTTAAATGTGAACCACGTGCAAGTTATTAAAATGCTTCTGGTGTAATGAGGGAGGACAGAGCTGAAGGCTTAATATGGTATAGGAAGTGTTCATCATGGGAAGGCTTGGCAGTTTATAAATTATCATCATTTAATGTAGTTATAGACTGGACAATTGTTCACCATATCTTAATTGGTATTAAAGGAAACAACAGGGTGTGGAGTTGTGGTTAGGCTTTACTTATCTTTCTTCTGCATTAGTGTTAACATTAACCTTTGTCATTTCCCTCTGTGTGTTCTCTTTGGTGTGGTGATTGTTTTGGCCTGATTGGGTCGCGCTATCTGCATTCAACCCACAACATCGTTGTTGTAAGTATGAGGAAGCACCACATGTACAGGGTGCAAATATGCATTTGTGTGCTTAGCTTACTACTGTACTACCTGACCCTGTGCTTATACTGCTGACTCACTGTGTGTTGGACCATATTTTAAACTAATACATCAACTTTTATTAAAGTGTCTGATTATTTCTCTATATAACTTGTTGTCGGGCCACGTGTCATACAAAGATTTTTTTTCTCGTGAACTTATGTCCTAAGGACCATGATATGGTTATATGATTATATATTAATGACTTATTTGAATTACATTATTTTTATTACATATTGCTGGAATTCTGTCAAGTGAAAATCCTCTTAGTTTGCATTGAAGAATACTGTACCTGTTGTAGGTACAGTATAGATATGAACCATAAATTCAAGAAAATTTCAAAATTTCAAAATGTAAATAAAATAAAATTAGGGTATAAAATAGACAGCAGCATTCCTCCACACTAAATAATGGTGGTGAGTGAAACTATTTACACTTTAGTACAGTATCAAGTACCTGAAAGGCTTGGGATTATGAGACTTTTGTAAAGCAGATAATTTTGGACATTAGCTGTGCTGTACAGTACTGGACTCTCTTTACTCCATATGATCTTATAAGAGATGGTTATGATCCTGTATTATGATATAAAGGCTCATGTACTACACTCAATGTTATTTATTATTAGAGCTACACTGACTTCTTTCCAAGGGACATACCGTAATGTTTTTTCTTTGCAATATGTGTGGTGTATGGTGAGGAAAATTTAGTGTGTGCATTTCCTCACTCAACATTTTTTATATGTTCAAGGGAAATGTATACGAACATAGCATTTATGTGGCTTAGCTCTGTACATGTTGAGTCTCATCTTTATTTGTCATTATGGGCAATGGTACGGTTTTGGGTGTTTTTTCCCCATTGTGAGTTTGTTTGTACTGTATTTTCATTGTGGGTAAAGTACTGGTAACACAGTATACATATTTTGTATCATTGTGGGCACTTGTACCTGTAGTATATTTGATTAATTTAGGTACAAGTAATACCTGTAAGTTTTGGGGTTACTAACGTGTTTTACCTGTCAGTGTGGGTGACAGTAATATGTTGTTTCAGAGCCGGTAATAGTCGCTGGGGACTACTGGTTAAACATTAACAAAATATTAATCTTTCGTTCTCTTAAAAAAAAAATTTATATTGATAGCCACAAGTGTTATGTTGCTACTAACCAAATACAGTAATGGCTGACAAGTGCCAGACACTACTGATATTCTTCAGCTTTATTGCTGTGCTGTGCTGTGCTGTGCTTTAGTCTGTTTCTTGTGTGTGTTTGCTGCACATCTCAGCTTGCATTGTTTTTGTAGTAATGCTTACTTATTAGGGTTAGGATCTGTTACACTGGTTATGGAAAATACCTGTGTTACTGTAGTGAAAGTTACCCAACTTTATGTAGGGTTCTTGTACAATACCTTTGACCTCATATTGAAAGGACTTGGCTATAATTTATAGATATATAGATAGCTCGTGATACAGTCACCTTGCATTTATACCTGGTGAAGTGGCTGGTGCATTTTGTGAGATGTAGCACCTGTGTGGAATACTGTACTTATCTAGCATCCTTAGTCTGGCGACTATTGTGAAGTTCCTTAAGACCATTCAGGGAGTTTTAATATGATGTAAACAAACACAGAGGTGCCACATCTGACAAAATGCGCCAGTTACTGTACCAGGTATAAGTGCAGGCGACTGTACAGTGCTGGGGTTTATTGATTAAGAAAATACCAATAGAAAGTACTGTATTAGATCATAGTTTGAGGGTTAGTCTTATTGAAGTTATTAAGGTATACAGTACTTTTTTCTTACAGTGACAGATATTTTATGATTAGTTAAGAGATACCCTGGACATGTACCGTATCTAATATCTTGATCCACTACACCGAGAGAAATAAAATGGCTTATTTTACACCATGGTTGCTCAAATCTTTGTCGTACCGAAACACTTCTTTGAAATATTAAACACGAGGAACATTCTAACAGGTTTAGCTTATGCAACAGATGCATGGTCTCAAGGCTATTATTTCTACTGTGGTGTTTTAGATGAATTTCAGTTCAAAATTAACTTCTGTAGTTAATTTACTAATGGAGAAGAGATAATCACATAAGGTTATGTGCAGTCAACTACTAAAGTTCATTGGCCTCTCCCCCTGAACCACAAACCCCCGAGAGATTCATTCTCATGAATCCGAAGCCTTTATGGACAGAATAATGTATTGGTGTACTGCTTCGTATTCAGGAGTCTGAACCTCTCAGGGGTTCATGGTGGAGAGAGACAAACGGACTTGAGTAGTTGACTGCACTATTGTGTGATGTCCCTGTTGATTGGGTGACGTAAATGTGGGAATAATGAGGTATAGTATTCTTTAGGTACAATAAGATTTGCAAACATTGAGTGACATTTTTTTCTTAATAACACATCTACAACGTGTATACTGTAGTTACCTACTTACAGAGTTATACCTGTAGATGACTTTTCACTACAGCATGAACTTGTCATTATAATTAGGGGTGCACCAGGTAGACTTTATGGGTGGATAGTGGATATTTTCTCTCTGTTATCTGACTGGATATTGTTGGGTTGCCAGATAGTTAAAAAGAAAGTAAATTAGATGACTCACTTAGACTGAGTTGGAATCTTCAATATCAGTCCTTCAGTGTTCTCAAATTTTTCCCATACAGAAGTTTCATTTTTTAGTTGGCCAGCCAGAGGACAGGTGAGCAGCAGTTATCCAGATGGTGTTGTTGTTGTGGTAGTTGTCATCCACAAAGTTTTGATTAGCCATTCATACACAGTTACTTCAGTATAGTGATAATGTGCTAAATTGTTGGTATAAAAGATGTTTCTGTGATAAAAATCAGTAAATATACTGGCTGACACTTGTTGAAATAATGAAGATAAAGTAAAAAAACGGTTCATATTGCACTTTAGAGACCTGAGTACAGTACGTACGGTAATTCAGTAACTGACAGTCTTGCCGAATCTATCCAGAACTGTGTTTTATGTATGGTTAAAGATAGCGGTTACTGTAGCTGCTTTGAGCCGCAGTAGAACCAACAAACTAGTGCACATTACTCCACCATCATACTTCAAGCTGGTATTAACTAATAAAGTGCATCTTAATTCTCTAATATTTACATTATTATGCATAATTACTGTACTTAAACATGTCTTGCTTATTTGCCTGATTGTGGACTGTTTATAATAATGGTGTAAGACATACAGTATTATAGTACCTTGATGGAGGAGGTGATGGTGGGAATATTTCTTGTGGACTAGAATTATTCCTGGACTAAAGTATAAATAAGGAGAGATGAATGGCCATGTAAGTGGAAACTACCTAAGATATTACACTACTGTAGGAGGCAGGTGTAGGCTGGTAATTATACAAAAGTCAACATAGATATTTATACTATCCAGCCAGATTTTTTAAACCAGGTATCTAGCAGAGTTTGTAAAATTGACTATCTGGTACATTCCTAATTATGATTTTGCCTTTTAGTATATGATTATTTTTATGTAGTTGTACAAAAACGTGAAACAAAAGAAGCAAGTTTCACGCCTCTTTATTTTTTTGTGTGTGTACGTACTGTATTGTGACTGATCCACGTGTTGTGAACTGTTTAAGATATGATACTGTAATTAACTGTTGTAGATGTCTTGCTTTCTATTTTTACAGTGAGTCTGGCAAGACTTGATTAACCACTAGTGAACTGTTTTATTTATCTTAGGAAGTTATGCTTGAAAGGATAATCATTGCTTTAGTTTTTCTGAAGCTAATTTTCTTTTTGTTAGATAGACTTGAATCTAACTTTAGTCTCTTAGACCCGTACCAGTCTAAGATAGGACTGGCTATTCTTAATGACAACTTCTAGAAGACCAGAGACAAGGGAAGCCAAAAAGAACTTGTACAAAAACAAACTCTGCCCATTTAAACCCACAATATGGTCTAAGATCCTTAGTTTTCATTTTGTTCCACAGGACGAGTTCTCACTGTCATAGTAGTCTTTGATGGAGTCAGCTGAGACACGTGAAATAAGTTAGTACAGAATTTTGAAACCAGGTTTTAGAAATTAAACTCGTTTCTATATGACTCTGTACTGTACTCAGTGTCAACCTCTCTGCTGGAGATCTTCTCTCTTGTGTTAATAACCACAGCAGTCTTCTCTTTGGTCTCTGTATATCACAATATTTCCTTACTCATATTTGTTCCATGAATTTTAAGAGAGATTCATTGAGATCTTAAGGAGGAGGAGGTGGTCTATGATGATTATGATAGTTTTTATTAAGTTAACAACATCTTTTTGATTTCTGTTTGAAGAGTTAAAGTTATGCACGAAATTGAATAATCAATATGTGTTCAACCGTGAGGCTCGTGGCCAAGGTTAGAAGAGCAAGTAATCATTTCTGTACATGTTTGATTTGTGGCTCCTCTCATCTCTAGTCTCATTATTATTCCATTTAGAATCTGTTCTACCAAACTTAAGATAGACTCTCTGGATAGTATGTACGGTTGTCCATGTTAATGAAAAAGTTTATCTTTGCTTTGAATATTAACTATAATGTGTAGCTCAAGACCTTTGAAGTGATAGCATATTCTGTAGTCAGATCTCTGAATTTTGACATTTTCCATTTGTGTGGTATTAATAGTGTCTTTTATAAACAAACTGAACCATGTTTGTATTATGCAAAAATATATGAAGTTATAAAATAGTCAGGAAACAATAACTTCTTAATTTTTTGGCAGAACAATTTTTCATTCTCTGAAAAGGAGGACTACAGTGACTTACCTCCCAACCAACGAAAGAAGAGAATCCAACAACGAATTGATGATGTCACAACAAAACTGCACCAAGAAACAGCTGCCAGGTAATACCTTACAAAGTCTGTCTTACTGTACTTACCTTCCCTTAAGATTTTGAAGTAGAACCTTGTATGAGGCAGTTAAACCAATGGTCGGATAATTGAAGGTTACAAATTCGAGTTTTGCTGTACAGTACTTTACATTCTGAAATTTCCTTCCAATTAAAAAAAAATTATAAGTGGCAGATTTGCTAAAAAATTTCTGAGACTTAGTCATCATAAACTTTTTTTAATGTATTACTAACAGTAAACCCTTGGTGATGTACATTAAGCCTTTCTTAGTTAAATGTACTGTACTGTATATGCATTTCAGATGGATAGATATTTTTAATTTACAGTTTACTTTACAAAAAGGAAAATATCAGTGAAAGTGCAACAAAAAATTAAATAAGACCATAAACTAAACTTTCTTTGTGTTTTGAACTGAAGTTGTGCTCTTCTTTGACCTGTTCTCACTAAAAGGTGGGACTTAACCTTGAGTAGGGTGGCTACTTTGAGACAGACTCATAGCTGTCTTCAAATGGCTATCCTGAGACAGAGTTAAAGGTGGCTGACATAAGATTTCCTAATCTCACAGTGACTCAAGCAGTGCCCCCACATGATTATGTGACCTACACAACAAAACCACTGCTGACTTAGCTCATCCTCACAACCACTGACCATTGGGTACATCAGATTAATTTGCCAAATTACTCAAAATTACCAAAGCTATCACATCTTTTTCTGAGCTGGTCAAAGCAAACCATAGAAGTCCAAATTTGCTGAAATTACGGTGCACTTAGAATCTTTCTCAAATATTCATATAATTGTTTTCTCTCAAACTCCATTGTTAACAGAAACCTTAACTCTGGTAAGGATACAAATATAAAAAATTCATAAAGTATTGCTAAAAGAAGAAAACTTAAGGTCTTCTGTAAAAGATGAAGGCTTTTGATGTATTTTCGGGGATTAAAAGAAGAAAACTTTTGTCATATAAAACAGCTCATAATATTTTAATCTTTCAGGGATGGCCTCTTAAAGATGAAGGAAGTGTATGAAGGAAATCCATCCCTTGGAGACCCAATGAGTATAATGGGTCAGCTAAATGATTCCTGTCAGAGGATTGAGAAGCTGCGTGCAGACCTCCAACGCTATCAGAACATGTTGGAAGACGCAGATGGTGATATTGGTGGCGGAGTAGCATCGGGAGGACCATCCACCCCTAATGCCTCGTTGGCACGGCACCACAGCAGTGTCTTGTCGCCGCATCACAATGGAGGAGCTTCTCCTCGATCCTCTGTCACATCCCATCGCACCTCCCTCAGCGACGAGTCCCTCTCCCGGTCAGCTTCTGACTCCTCCGTCTGCACCAACCCTCCCTCCTCCAATACAACCACCACTACCACAACCTCCCTCCATCGTGTAGCCAACTCCGCCACCACCACAACCACAACAATAGGGGAGGGCAACAAACCAACCCCTTCTGACCCGCTGCCCTCTCAGGGGTCAGTTCTGCACTCATCTTCGCAGCAGACAAACACGCACTCATTAATATTTTCATTTTCTAAGCCAGGGGAACACTTAAGGTTTTTAATCACATTAATCATATTTCTATGTTGTACAGAAGTCCATGATAATGAAGAGATGTGGCTATTGCTCGTTATTGATTCTGTTAAAAGAGTGTGACTTCGTGTTTGTTTGCCGGTTCTATGGTTTAAGGTTATTTGGTTGACTGCTTGGTTATGGTACTTATATCTGCCAATTTTTTCCCATCAATCTTTTTTCTTTTTTTTATGATATCTGATATGCAGTAATCTATTGGAATGTAATTATGATCTTATATAAAGTAACTTGTGAGTGAAGCATGGACACCTTTAGTGAAGAAATGACCCTCCTTGAATAACCAACCCATCTTTCTTGTAGTTCTTGTGCATGATGGGAGCTTTGTCAATCCTACCATATACTTGAGAGAGTTGACAGATGCTCATGGTTCTGTTAATTGCTGCAACCATTTAGAATTTCAAAGGTATCAGAGTAATCTCTAGACACGACAAGGAAAAATTAACAAAATTAACTCGTAGTCTTAAAGGTAAAAGGTTGATGGTTTGTATTTTGTTGTGATTGTGGTCATTGTTTATCCAGGGTGAACTTGTATGTTTGGTCAGTCAAACCTTTTTCATCCAAACAATACCATAGAACTAACTCTTTCCATATGAAATTGCAGTGTAATATAACCCATTGATTACCTTTTGATTTCTACAGAATGAAATTATCTGATAATGTATTGAGAATGGTAATTTGATTCAGCTTGAGATATGTTTCTGTTGGGTAGGAAAGGTTTCATTGTATGTGTAAACCAGCCATGTGTAGCTCGCCTGCACTATGGGTAGAAGAGCTTATGCCATTTCCCCAGCAAGGTAGTCATCATTGTTGGTGTCATCTTAGTGTTCATGATCGTCATTGTCGTCAGTGTTGTGATTATCATTACCATCAACAAAAAATAACTTACAATGCTTGGCTAACATTTAATGAGTCATATTTCAGTAACCATTTACTAAACTCATTCATTGTTTATATGGAATGCAACATGTGCAATGCAGGCGAGCTTCGTTGTGTTCAGACTGTGCTTGTCATCTATCCAGTCATGTAGCAGTGTAAATACTCCTTCCAATATGATTTTCTATTACTGTGTGGGACTAAAGAGCATGAACCATATCTACACTTACACAAACACAACAGTCAGTCAGGTGATGGGATAACACAACTCACATTCTAAACATTTTGTGGTGTTAGGAACTTAAAGCATAAACAACAGACCCAATCCCTCCCACTCCTTTATTTTGTAGTAGCTGCCATTTGATTGTTTTCCATCCTTTTCCTTATCTAGTCAGTCAGGTACAATTAAACTCTGGACTTACATTCCACCAACCTGTATGGTGGAATGATGTGCATTTCTCTGGGAAAACACAGGGTCCAGCACATGGGTGATACAGATAGACTCATAATTGTTTGCAGAAAATATTCTTTGTCCCAAATTAGATTAAATTATAGTTTTACAAGTTGCGAATCCTTTTTCCGAGATCCTTGGGGCAGAATGTGTCACGGATTCCGATATTTTTCAGTTTCTGGATTTTCGGATAAAGGATTCTCAAGGTGTAATACTAAACAGTAGGTATTTTATGCTAATGATGAAGGGGCAGATTAGAAACAACAAAGGTTATGTGTTTAAGGGCAAATATGTTGGGTGAACAGGATTTAGAGAAAAAGAAATACAAAAATTAGACAAATGCTGAAATAAATGAAATATCAGAGAGGTTTGTTTAGGCAGTACTATGGCCATGATGAGGGCTGAGTTATGGTCTCCCAGCAGGTCAGTATGAGATTAAGCATGACTATCCCCAACTGTTCCTTGAAGCAGTCGTGAAATTCATGGGGATTCATTAGGATTTGACTGGGTAGGAAGCATATAATATGTTTAATGCTTGTTTTAATACAAGCAGGTCTCTTGGTCATCACCTTGACTAAAAAAAGAGGATTATATATTTTAATCCTCTATTTATATGTACACATTGTGTAGTATTTTAAATTTCACAATTATTTTTTTAGAGGGAAACTTATGCTCCTTATTCTAACGTCTTTCCATTAACTGCACCATTCGAAGATATAGGTTAACAGGTGCCTAAATTAACTACCAGCTTGAAAATTAATCTTTATGGTGATATTTTAAGCTAGCTTGACACAGTTGTCTCTATTTTGTTAATTATTTTAGGTTCTTTATGGATAATTCCAGGGCTATTATTTAAGACGGAGACATTACTTCTATTAAATTTTTCAGTGAAAGAAGAAAAATGTTTTGGCTCAAGTTTTCCATTTTACTCGTCACATCATAAAATCCCCTACAGTTCATGAGTCTGATTCTGAAAATTGTCCTGATAAATTTAGTGTATTTGCTGGAGCTTTTAGATAATCATAATGCTCTGCTTCATCAGTTAACAAAAGCCTCAGCTCTCTTATCGTAGTAGCTTGACTAACCCGTCCATGTTTTGTAGTCGCCATTTTTCATGTCCCTGCCATAAAGTATTACTCCATCCCTTCCACCTGTCCTTATAAGAAGTTTTAAGTCAATTTGATATACAACTTTCTGTCCTTAATATCTAGATTTGAAATCAGTAATCATTTATGTCACAGCCATGATCCCTGTTTGACTTGGAAACTGGTTCATACAAGATGTCATAAAGCTTGAGAAAGACTTAATACATTTTATGACATTTGTTATTCTGCTGTAAACTTTGGTAATAAGTCTGAGTTTAATGATCACCATTTTTCTAAAGTATTTACCACAACTTTTGACCAGAGAGTTTTGGTAGAGGCAAACATCAGTGGTAGTTGAGTTTGGTGTTAAAATTCCAGATAAGGTGATGATAGCTAGTCCCTGTCCTTAACACAGGTATTCTGAAGCAGTTATGATGACTAACATTTAGGGCCTCCTCTGCTGGACTTACGGGAGCAACTTACATAAAAAAAACTGTACTGTACTGTTTAAATATCTCTGAATAATTACCATTTAATATTTTTTACTTTTTTCATATACTGTAAACAGATTTTATATGATTAATTTATTGAGTAGCCTTGATGATAAATTGTAGCTTGCATTAATCATTCAGCATTGGTAGGTCTAGCAGCCACTTACTTGGCTGTTTTGTTTTGTTTTTTGCCATGATTTATTGCATGGTACTACAGTTCGACCTTTACCTTGATGCACCGGTTCAGTCTATCAATAAACATATTTAGTGAGAATAATGGTACTGGATCTATAACTGTGATGTGTTTTGTACAATGTAACTCCCATACAATGTGACTTCTCAGTTTTAGGATTTTTGTATATTGTCATAAAAAAATTGTGAAAGGAAAAAATATGAGTAGTTTTCAGCATTAATTATCACTGATTAAGCTACAAGTATATTAGTTGTTGAATACTGAGGTTTGGGTATATCAAGACACTGAGATGCACCGTTAACAGTATACATAGTAAAGATTAGTACATAAACTGTCCCCTGTGAATACAGTGGTCCCTCGATTAACGAACATAATTCGTTCCAGAAGGTCGTTCGTCAACTGAAAATTTCATTAACGGAAACTAATGTTTCAATGGGATTTTGGGTAATTGGCTCATGGAAAATTACATACAAAGTGAAAAAAAAAATGCAGTAAAGTACACTTACTTTGAGGTGTGTATGTAGAAGGCTCCTGGTTGATGATGATGGGAATTCGAAGTAGGGGTGGAGGAGAAGGGAGAAGAGATGGAAGTGGGGGTGGAAGAGAAAATCACCCCATGCTTCATGCCGTCATTTCACCCATAAAATTTTAAGTTCACTCGGTGTAATTCAAGATTATTTTCTTTAAATCAACACTGCATTGCACTATATATTGTCAATATGTTAAATAAATTTCAGAATGACCAATAATTGTACTGTAAAAATGTAAAAATACTCTGTGTTCAAGAGACCCACAAGCAAGATGTTTCCTCCACTGAACAGAGATACAAACTGAGTCCTTGGTGGGTGAGTGAAGTGGCTGTTGGGCACACCAAAAATTGGTTCCCTGTACTGCAATTATGTTAAATAAGTGCTAAAATGACTTAAAATTTTTAATATAAAACTTGGAAAGTTATTGAATAGTACAACCTTTTTGATATTTACTCCAATTTTAACGAATGTAAGCCCTAGAACCGTTTTCTGTATTGGCGAACTAATCTTCCAGCTGGTGAGCAAGCCAAAGCATGTCAAAATATTTTCGTAAGAATTTCGTTAACCGAATTGAATATTCTTATTGAAGGTAATTCGTTAACCGAGGCGTTCATTTACCGAGGGACCACTGTAATAAGATTTGCATTTACTGTACAATTAGGGTTGTGTCTTTAAAAACAGGGATGAATACTGAAACGACTGATGGCAGAGAATATGTCCCCTTACGGGAGGATGGAATTATGAGGGGATATGTTCCTATTCATTGCTAACCTAGCAAAAAATGGGGGAATTTCTTTCATAAGAAATAATTTGACATACACTGAACGTTACGTATTTATCTGCCTCATTATTTTTTTGCTAAAAGATTCATAGCCAACTTAGCTGTCCATTCAAACTTGCCACACATCTTAGTCTGGAAAGAACATTGGGAGGAGGCAGGCCACCCAATGTTTTACCTTTTCTGTGCCCATTACACTCGGGGTCACTTACCTCCTGAGCTGAGTAAAATCGTCCCCTAGTGAAGGAGTTAACACATGCTTTGGACCTGTGATGGCAGTATAACACAGATACAGTATATTGTGGGTTTAAAATACACACAAATATTGGATATAGTTTTTACAGTATGAAAGGCAAATGAAACACAATGGATGCAAAACAAATACAAAATAATTATCATAATATTTGCATACAGTCACAAAATTCAGCCCAGAATAAACCAAATAGACCATAGAATAATAATACTACTGTATAAAGTAGTGCACGTGTTGACTTATTACTCCACCACGACAAGTACAGTAGTCAGAACGACGAATATGTGAGACGTTAACGATAAATAGTAATAAAGTGTGCCAACTCTCCAAAAAATTAGTCTTACAATTTTGTGTTAGAGAATATGTCACAATGGATGAAGGGTTTTGACAACCCTACCGAGATAACAGGAGGATATAATGCAAATCTTTTCTCATAAGATGGCTAACAGGAAGCTAAAACAAGTAATGATAATAAAACAGGGTAAGAAGATTGCAAGACTTAGTTTCTTTACTGGAGTTTGTATTGTACTGGAGGAGCCACACAGTGAAGACCAAATAGTACCTGATTCTCATTGTTATATGAAAACATTGACAGAATGGGTGTTTTAAGTGTTCGTGGTCTACGACTGTTTTGTGTTTATTGAATGCATTTTTTTTTCTGCAGTGTTGAACCTTCTTGGCAGAACCAGTTTGATCTACTGTGTTTAAGATGTTATCAAGTGTCAAGAGATGGAAGTCTTTATGCTTTTATGGTGTAAAATTTTATTTGGAAAGTCTTTCGTTCTATAATTATTAAAGTATTTGCAAAAACCCCGAACTAAGATATGATGGGAAAAATTATTATACCCCTGTATTCCCGTTAACAATATTATTTAAATTTAATTAACGTTTGGTATTCTGCCAGACAAGAGAAGGTAATGTGGAAGAGAAAGCTTGCCTAAGTCACCATTGTTTCAGTCCAGGTACACCATTAATGATCATCTCATAATTCTGCAAGAAAATCGGTAGACCAAACTGTTTCTTTGGGTTGGCTTGTGTTTGCTTTGCTTGTGTGTGCTAACACTGATCTCCCCACTAATTCAGCTCGTCTCATAGTCCGGAGAGTGGTATCGGCCTCAGTCACAACTCCCTGCCCGGCTCAGACACTTACGATCAACCGGACGGTGCCGATGACGACAATGCAGAGTTTTATGATGCCGAGCCCCTGCCCATCATTGGAACATGTCGAGCATTGTACACTTTTGAAGGTTTGTATAGTACCTACATGCAGGTACTTGGTGTGATATTATAACTGGTTATATCAGACACATGTTTGTGTATTTAATGACTGTTCACATAGTGTCAGTTTGTGTTTATTTATGAAGGTGCTAAGAAATGTCTTAAAACCTTTTTATAATACAACTATAAAGTGTTTAGAATAGGTTAAAACAGGTTGAGCTGATTACGCAGAACATTTATATGCCCCGGGTAAGTGAATTTTGAAATTTACTTGTACTGACAAATTTGGGCAAAAACTTACTTGCCCAATTGTTATGGAAAAGGTTCAATAGACACCCTAAAACATTCAAATGTACTGTACAGTATTGTGTATTATAACTCACAATCAATTTTGATCATCTAAATGTCCTTTACCCTTGATTCTTATTTATGATGATGTTTTCACATCAATTTGTAGCCCAACTCTGCTGACACAACAACCAATGGGAGTTTTCACACAGATTTTTAAGTCAGATCATTGTGAGACTAGAGCAATAAAAATAGGAGGGATCATCAGTGACGTCACTGAGGCTGTAGCACGCAACTGGGCTGTCTTAGCAGGTCAAGTCATTGTGGGATAGAAAAGTCAGGGATCAACTCAGCTGTGACATCACACATCCCAGCCCATCTGCTGAATTGGTACATATGCCATAGGTGTCATTGGAGTGTAATTTAGAATGTAATGAAAATAAAAGACCTTGGGCACAAAGGTTTAGGAAGTGACCTTTAATTATATATTTATCATTGCAGGCACTAGTGAAGGCAGCATGAGTATGACCGAAGGCGAGGAATTAAACGTAATAGAATTAGATCAAGGAGACGGATGGACACGAGTCAGGCGAGTCACTGCCTTTGAAGAAGGATTTGTGCCTACTTCATATATTGAAATGGCTCTATATAATAACTGTTAAACATTCCTACTTAATAGAGATAATGTGCATTCTGGGATGCCAAGTCATGTTTACCCAGGAAAGGGTGACCTACTAAACACAAACAAGACTTAAGAAAATCGAAGTCATATACTGCATAGATTACCAGTGACACGCTTAGTATGGAAATGTTTAGTTTCATTTTAATGCATTGAAAAATACACTGAATTTAGTAATTCCATCATTTGAATTGATACTAGACATGCGCTTTTTTTTATTGCATCTGCAAGTTTTGCTCCAAAGTTGACATCAGTCTGCAAGTGCTCAATATTGTACTCAAGATCCCTCCATCTCTCTTTAAGGATGAAATCAGCTGTTAGTAAGATCTAGCATTCTCCTTAAGTCTTTAACTGTGAATATACACCTTATATTTATAGGTACAAGCAGGGACATTGCATTTTACTCCATATGTTTCTTTTAAGAAGATATTTTCTACATAATTTGAAATCATGTGTTACAGAGGTTAGTCCTAAACAGTTTGTTAGATAAATCAAAAGAGCATTACAGAGTCTCTTCATCGTATGGTGTCAGTAATGCTCGTTTTCCCCTTTTGTGTTGAAAAAGAAATACATATGAGGTGTATGAAGTATAAGTAATTCTTCGTGTGTGCCCACTTGAAGATACTGTATGTGAGTCTGATATGACATTACTTATGTAGTGTAGCTGTCATTGGCTTGACCTGCACGGTACGGGACATTTCATCAGTTAATCAATAAATACGCTTAATGGTAATTAAAAATGATAATTGTCATAATTGGCCAGATAATTACAAAGTGGTTTCTGTTGAACTAAAGGATTTCTTTTATGTTTTCCTAGCATGCAGAGTAATGGATGTTAGGTGTTACTGAAGATAGTTTTAAATTTATTTTAGTTTGTCTTTGATAAAACAATTACCATTTTTAAATATGTCTTATATAAAAGTATATATTCATCAATGTGGACAGAAGAAATTTGTTAAGTTACAATGGATTTTTATGGGGTTATTCTGAAGCACATCACTAAGAGAAAGAGAATACCTCTTATTTTATATAAATCTTTTGTTCCAAACTATAAACCATATTTTTCCATTTCTGTACAATACTACTTCTTAGGTGTGGAATGTACTAAGAGTGTTGTGTTGGTGTGTATGGCGTATGTTTGTAAGTTGAAGAAAATGAACCAGTTTTATTGTTCACATATTTGGTTTACTGCATTAAGTCATTTTATAATCATGCATTTTATGACTGGCTGTGCATTTTCTAAACCAGTTGGAAGCATACTTCAGGAACCTGCTACACAAACACTTGTCCTCATATAATGGAGTGTTTGTGTTCCAGTGATTTCTCACTTAGTTATGTATAACGTCTGACCAAATGTCTCAAAGAATTTATCGTGATTTTAATACTAGTAGATTTGTATAGTGTTTGTATCACTACCTGGGCTGAGCTCAGGCTCCTGCTAGCTTGTGTTTAGCAGTGCTGGAATAATTTTGCACTTCTATGAAGTGTAGTATATTAGAAGGGTAATATTTTGTACCTACTTCTGAAAAAGCTGATACTGCTCCTCAAGTTTTGTTTAGTCTCACTCTACTACTACACTAACTTCTCCCAGTTTAGATCACTATTGCCTGGCATTGCCTCAGATACTAGACAAATAGTGACTAAGTATTTGGCATTGGCTTGAATACTAGTTAGATCAGGATTGCTGTTGGTAGGCATCAACTTGAATAATAGATACATTGTGTTGAGTAAGAGTCAGTGTCACCACAATTTGAGTTATTTTTCTTCTTCCACATACTGTACATTCACCTTTAACAACTGTACACATTTGGCCATAAAAAGTCTTCACTCTGAGATTGGGACATTAGTCATACTTAAAAGGTCAAGTAGTTGATTTTATTACATAAAAAAGGAACTGTAGGCTACAGACAACAAAACATATCTTATGTTTCAAAGTGGTGCAAGTAATCAATGGATAAAGACATTGTGTTCATACTTCACTGCATGACATGTTAGTTATTTTACGTGGTACAGTTTATCAAGTAAACACTCAACTTATTAACAGTTGCAAAGGTTGATTTTAGATGAGTGATAATCTTCTAATTATTTGATATTTTGAAGATAATATTGTTTTAATGCTCATTCCCAGAAAAATGTTCTAGGTCATCTACAAGTGTAATATGAAACTGTATGTGGCTACTGAAATAAATCCATTTGTAAGATTTAGTGTCCCAGTTTCCTCACTTTTCATTTATATTTTCTTAGAACCTGGAGGTGAAAACTTGAAGACGGTCAGTATTAGCTGCACATTAACATCATTCTCACCAAGGATTTTTTTCCCCCTCATAATTTTGTTTTGTGTGTGGAAACCTTATGAGGGTTTGCATCAGTACACAAGGGTAACCACTTGTGCCATGCCTTGATTATTCTACCAAAAGGGATTGTTTACAAGTAATACTCTTTGTATTTCATTTAGAAAGTTGGCGCTGAACATAATTTTACATAACATTGAGTTTCCCCGTTTTAATCAGTTCTTATTTTCACAAGAAGTTGTAGCAATTATCAAGGGCAAAATGAGAGAACTTTGCCAGAATAACCAGAGAGAGTTTCTCTGTTGGTTTAAAGAGCCCTGACAATTCATGAAAAATATACAAGTTGAGCCTTTAGCTCATATGAAGAGGATGAACCTCTGGTAATTGTAAAAATAAAATAACTACAATCCCTGCAGCTTATCTGTGTAGGGAAAGTGTAGTACTGTACTGTACCCCCTCTTGTTTGGGGTGTGCCTGTGAAAACTTACACTCTTGTTGAAGAACATCTGTGCAGATCCTATATACCTACTTCTGTATATTTTATTTGTATTTTGTACATTTTTGTATTATAGTATGTTTTTTATAGAAGTCATTAAGGAGATGCTTTTTTTCATATGCTTATCAGGGAGTGATGACATGCTAGCAAGAGATAATAACAGCTTGGCTTTTCATGTCAGCTTTGTAGTTAATCCCCTGGTAAATGATGTATTAATATTATTATATCTATAATAAAAAATACAATGTTATGGTTGACACTTATTTTCCTACACATAACAAGATATTCTTCACTGATTTAAAGAGCTGATGATCTCGTCAACAGATGGAAATGAAAAGTTTAACACAAAATAGTCAGAGCATCCATTGCAGTGATATTACATTGTAAGCAGAACATAATAATTAATGGTTTACTGAAAGAACATGGCAGCTAAAAGGCTAAAAATATAGTTACATAAATGGGGATTTATGTAAAAAATAATACACAAATAACATAGGGATACAAATTTGATATACAGTAAAGTAACAATGGGAGGTCATACTGCAGGGAATTTCAACCTAGTAACAGTGCAAAAGTGAGTTTGGCAGGGAGTGAGCACACTGGTTAACTATGTGTTGATAATTTTTACAATGGTCGGGACTGGGCTCTTCTTATAGCAATCAGTACGTGCTCGTATGGGATGGATGCGGTTGTAGTGTCGAACAGCAATTTGCAGACGAGGGATCTCAGATGGAAGCAGGAGACAATGTCGAGGATGGTGCTGAAGCTTCTCCCCAAATTTGCAGATGAGGTCGTGGTGTTAATTAGAGAGGGTCAGTGTATTGCACTCTTCTGCACTTTTTCTAAAAATTTACGTTGTGTTGGGAGAAAGACCAGGCAGGGGAACCATAGATGAGCTTGGGAAGTATGAATGTTAAGTAAACACTGTGGAGCTCGGGAACGAGAACTTCGAGGACTTGAGACGACAGAGGAGGTGGAGACGTGTGTTTTCCAATTTAGTTGTTATCTATTGTGATGCCAAGGAACTTGGTGGAATCCACAACCTGGAGTGTGTTGGGACCAAAAGTATTGGAAGGAGGTGGGACAAGGTCAGAGGAGAGGTTGATGTGCATAACCAGGGTTTTGGTATGGTTGATGGTAACATGGTTGTTGGTGGCCCAATTTTGGAAACTTCAATATATTCTGGAGGGTGCTGAAGTCGGGAGCCAAGTTATTCACACTGATCCCAATGGTGGAGTTGTTGACATGTTTCCAATGAGTGGGAGTTTCTCTCAGGGTATCATTGATAAGCAGGAGGAAACAAAGCAATCCTATCTTGGTTCCTTGGAGCAAGTCACAGTTGAGTGGCTGAAAGGTGGAGACAGCCCCTTGGAAGAGTATGGCTTGGTGTCAGTCACTAAGGAAGTCTGTAAGACTTCTGAAACTCAAGGTCGATAGCTTTGTTTATGATTAAATTGAGATAAATGAAGGTAACAGTCACAGATGTCTTTCGTTTTTCCAGATGGCGATAAAATGGTAAGGTGGCCTGATCTACACTTGATGTTGCCCTATGCTTAGTGTTTGTTTACATGCTGCTCGGCCTGAACAGCGTCTCTCACATATATAAAACAATTACGCCATAAAAAAGTAAGTTGTTTCTGTTTAATGTGGGAGGGGGTCTGGGAGTGGAGCCACCAAATTAGGAAGTGCGGTAAGGTTAAGTAGGTTTTTTGGACAGATTGGTGCAGTCTTCTAACAATAGTTCAGCCACATTTTAACAGTTGCCCAAACTACGACAGTATCAACTGCAAAACAGTGAAAGTGCAGAGTTTTTAAATAAATTTTCTATGAACGGGTAAGAAAGCAATACTGTAATTACCTTTAATACTTAATATCATCCAAAGAACATATGGCAAAAATGAAATCGAACAATACATTCGGGTGTTAACCATCTTCTCCAGGATTACCTAAAAAAATAAAGAAATTAAATGGCACAGCTAAATCAAATTCTTTCAACTTTTATTGGTTAAGTTAGGAAAGACGTATTGTTGAGTGGCCTTAATCCACTGTAAGGAGGGACGAAAGCTATTATCTACAAACTCCTTCATGTACCACTGAGATCTCAACATAAGACCTTCTGAATGGCTACAAGGTGAGGAAAGTCAAGACAAATATAATTAGAAAACGAAAACCTCAATTTTAGCCAAGTACAGTACTGGTAAAGGAGCATTAAATCATATGCCGGTGTCGGGTTATGAGCCTAAATCATATGCCAGATTTTGCTGAAGAAATGCCCAATTGGTGAGTATAATGACCAATAAATAACAGCTGTGTTTGTTTAGGTTTTAGTAAACAAGATGGAGTTCATCGATGTGCAGTAAACTTTAACGCTCATGCTTTGCACCATGAATGGAGGTACTGTAGTGGAGGCCTCCCCTACAAACGCCGTGTGTCGCTGACTGGCCGACCCCCCGGCGTATCCCTCGTGGTCAAGGTCAGGTAACCAGCGACGCCAAACAAAGCGGGGACCTTCCATTAAGCCACGCCTACCGAGGTTATATAAGACCTCACCTGGCCTTCATTGCCCTCTTCCTACTTACCGCCACCAACAAGCAACATCCCTCAATAGCTCCCTACACACGCTCCCTCAGAAAGCTCCTCCCCCTACAGGAACTCTGAGCAAGCTTCGCCCGACTTAGTATCTCTTTAACACTGTGCTGTGCAACAATATATATACGAGAAACACTGTGATTTTCTATTTCTACCTCAATCATGAGTGTTGGATATATTTCATGTACGTACTTTGTGAGGCCAAATAATAGACCCTGACAACCTGCCACGACAGTACGCTACAGTACAAAGACCCTTTGGACCCTCATAACGTAAGTAATGGACAACTGTTAAGGTTCTACATATTTCCTCAATGTGAAAATTTGAAACTGTGCGGGGAATTAGACACCTTTTTAGGATGGAGCGAAGATTCCCTATAGGATGTACCCAGTGGCGTCCGCACAGGGGTGCCCTTATACCCCCCCCCCCCTCCCTAGAAAATGAGAAATTTGTTCGCAATCTTTCTTCACAATATGTGTACGATATTGTAGGTTTTTAAGCTAACGAGCCGATCAATGGTGAAGAGGATAAAAGTAAGTGAACTGTGGTAAGCTGATACTTTTGACAATTCCCCTAAATGTGAGAATTACTGTCATTGGCTGGCCGACACAGGTAAGACAGTCATGACAGTAACCATGTTCAGTGAAAAACACAATGGCATCAGTATTGTTGGACTAAATATTTGATATAAGTTCATGCAACTGAACAATGTTTCAAGGTTTGTCCACCATCACAGTTAGAGCACACGACTTATCCTCCTCCCCACTACGAGACTTAAATATTTAAGAAACGCTAAATGTATTATGTATTTAATTCAACCGCAGTTCTGGATTTAGTATACACAAAATTAAGGTAAACAGGCAACCATTGGGGGACCATCATAAACTCAAGTACCAGGAAGCAGTGCGGCGCGCGCAGGCTTCGACCTTAAGATTCCAGGAACGCCGTGGCCTTTAGTCATGCAATGCAGTCACTGACTGAGTCACCTGGCACCAGCCAGTCTGTTGTGTGGTGAAGCATGTTAGGCTGTCTCTTGACGGTGTTCACCTATCGAGTACACTCCATAGTTGGTGCCGTTGTTATTGACAGTTTTCATCTAGCTGGACGAATTACAGATTCTTCTGGAAGCAGGTAAATGCATCAGTATTCAAAAGCTTACGATCGACGAATAAACAATAAATATATTATTGAGCACTTTATAATCACAGCGGCACTTATAACACTTAACAGTTGAAACATTTCAGAGAAACACAATATAAGTGGTCGACAATTAGAGCAACAAATATATGTAGTAGCACTTAAATAAATAGCTTCGTTACGCTTTATTTAAGTGTGTTTTTCCTTCGCCTTTTGGAAATTAATGAAGTTCAATGGGACCTTTCACCCAGAGCACGAGCGGGAAAAGAAACGCGTGGCGGGGTCTGCAGTGGGGTGAAAAAACACGACAATGGAACGTGTTTTACCCGCGTTTCAGTTGTGGTGCTTCTCTGGTGTCTGTGACTATCTTTGTATTAAATAATTTAATATTATACCTATCCCTTTGACTGCTGATACCCCACACATGGGACTTTCCGCCTCCCAGAATAAAGACTGCTGGATCCTTGTGGGATACCAGGGCCTGGCAGTAGGCAGTGTTAATAAGTCAAAAATATCTTACTGGCATTTATTGAGTGTTGCCATATATTAGACCATATTTTTTTCTAGTCTCAAATTCTCAATTGACCTTTAAATGGCCAGTAAGTTAGTAACCATCATGCTGAAGTGTGAAGTACAACAACTTCCCTCCAAGCGAGTCATGAAAGAAAATCTAAATTATATAAACTTATGGGACACGATTGACTCCGACGACTAAGTGATAGCGAGTCAAGTGAATATAATTTTTATGAATATTTGGAAGAACGAAGGCAGGAGGAAGAATAACATGATATTGATAATATTGTAGTGAGAATGATGAGCCGAGTCCCAGTGTGAAGGGGGAGCTTTGGCAGAGGGAAACAGTCAATCGCCCTGTTGGTGAATTATGTGTCTCAGCTTCGTGGAAATTGAACGATGCTGCCACCTTCACCCCAACACAACTTGTTTTTGACAAGTAATTCAGGTATAACAGATGCTTGTTCTGTGTGACATTGTTATTAACCATGTTTGAATTCAAGTGCAACCTCAAGTACTCTACGAGTCGTTACTACGCAACAAGTGAGTGTTGGTCACGCGACCAAGGGGATTGAGGGTGGAGGGTGAGAGGGTCTCAGATCAATACGCACCTCGGTCATGCTACTATTCCACCTTTCCAGCTCAGTAGCCAGCAGTATGTCTGCAAGTATTGTCTTCAGTCAATGATGGACAGTGCCCTTACTACTTACTGCAGCTGGTGACCATGAAGTGGATGTGGTTGAAGCCATTTTTGGGCAGGTATACTCTACTCCTGTTTTTAGTTACTCAATTTTAGGGGCAAAATATATTGTATTTTTATTTACAAGTCAAGGAAGTTATACAGCATTTGATATGCTGTATATTCCCTTCAACTGAAATCCTGTAGGTAAATTACAATATTTTGGTAAAACAATAAAGAAGTTCGATCATGTTACTAGGCAGTGAGACTCATACGTTTAACGGTAGTTTACTTTGCACAGTATTAATACAGGTACTGTATTCTCATTTTAATCTTTTACCTAAACTGCAATAGCTATATTTTCTGCAGCTGTATGAAGTGGATCATTGAAATTCTATACTGCCTGTACTTTATATTGTCCATATCTTTAATCTACGATACATATCTACAGCCACCTCAAAGATTCACCAGACAATCGGATTTCTCCAAAGAATAGCATGGACTACATAAAGGAGTTCTACTGCAAGAAATGTTCAAGGTAAGACATAAAACATAATTGTGTAAATATTTCAGACATATTGTTGGAACACATTGTCTTTTGTAACCATTGCCAGCAGCACACAATAGGGAACTAACTGATCACCCACCCACCCAGCTGTCTATTAAGGTAACCAGTAGCTAAGATAATAAAGTAAAGTGAGCATGTTGCTCCTTTAGGTAACCTCTATAGTCTACACCTTAGTATAAAGAAAATTTTGAATTTTTAAAACATTATCTTTGTGGTCTTCACCTACCTGCCGTCTTTAACTGTGGTAGACGTGGAATGGTAAATGTTTCTTTTATGTTTGTAACAAGTATACCAAGGTAATATTCTGTGCACTCTGATGAATAGAAACAAACCACTGCTGAACTATACTGCACATGTCTTACTCTTGGTAGGAATGGACCACAGATCATTGTCAAACTCAGGTCTGTTCCTGCTAAACTCAGGCATGGTATAGAGATGGTTTGTTTCTTATCAGTGGAACATACATTCTTCTGAAGCTGTGGCTTACTTAACACATGTCTTGAAGGAGTACTGTAGTTACCTATTAAACACTGCATTATGTACTTAGTTTTTGGCAAGTATCCTCTTTCCTATACTAAAAACAATGGTGGTGGTGCATATATTATTTTCTCAAATTTGCTTTTCAGTTTGCTACAGCTTAACTGCTGCAGAAATTGGCTTACTTTAGGATGTTTAAATTGAAAGGGAAAATTTTGATATACAGTACAGTACTGTACAGTACTTATAAGGAGGTAGGTTGCAGTGTGACTCACTACCAAACATCATAGGTTTCTCAGAGTCCAGTTTCTTCCTGCACTAACACTGAATAGACCAACAGCTCAAATGGTTAGTAAACTGATGTTTGATGAAATGATACAGTAAATATTAATAATAAAAAGAATCTATTGTAATTTCCTCTTCTTGAAGGTTTGAGGTGGACCCAAAATATACCATCGAGGATCGGTGTTATTGCGGACTTAGAAAAAATGAACACGAGGACATTCGAGATTTCATCATACCTGTGGACAAAGGGGTATGTAGACAGATTCTTTGATAAATTTGCATTATGGATATGAAAAAGTTCGGTGTGAATTAATGGCATGTCAAATTTTTTTATTGAGGGGGGGGGGGACTGAAAGTTTTCCAAAGGTGTGTAAATTTCAACAATGTATAATAATAATAATAAAACTGTAGTAGTATTTATTCAGTAAAATCAACATACAAGTTTATGATTGTTTTGGCATATATAATTATATATAGACTATGCAGGTAGTATACCATTCAGCAACTGTATAGACAACACAAGGTGTATGGCGCACATAGACCAAAGAGACAGACAGTTTTCAATGTATACTTAGACAGTTCTCCTATTTCTTGGCTGGTTATAACCAATTATATCATCTGTTTTTTATTTCTTTTCCAGCTATATGATATACAGGGTGTGTACTTAATTCCTTGATTTCCTCCTTACATACAACTTAATACTTGATTCCCTCTCTGTCCTTTCACTCATTCACAGTCTCCTATACACTTCATCTTTTCTTAACATCAGATTCAACCCTCAAGTGACTATAACAGCATGATGAGTATTTTTGTTTTGTGAGAAGGTGAGTACGCTGCTTTTATTACCACAATTGACCAGAAACATTTTTTTTTAATACTGTATGAGATTATTGTTCTATATTCTGTCCTGAAGTTTGCTAGTGTGGACATTGGCCCATCACCATCAACACACAATGATTCTTCATCGATGAGAAGTAATTTGACTTGGGACCCTGAAATAATTTTGAAGACGTGCCGTACTGATGCTTATGGGATTGTGCATCTCAAAAATAACACAATTGGTGAGTGATATTTCTGTCACATAACATTTACAGTATTTGTCTTTATATTCTCTTAAAATTTAGGAATCTTTGTAATGTAATGTAGCAGCTGAGTGGATATATACAGCATCCACCTTCTCTCCAAAGGGTCACTGAATCACACCTAGAGCCCCTCAGTATATGTGAGTGTTTGAGAAGAGAGTCCCGGACAACTTGGAGTATTTATCCCCTGGTGGTACTAATCATGACAATTATTTTCCTTACATCTTTAATTGTTACTTTTTCCTTGTAATATGATATATAATGTCACAAAAAACCCTTGAAGAAAGAAAGAACGGAAGGAAATGAGGAGGTAACGGGGGTGGGAGAAGTATACTAGGCTATGTATCCAATATCTGTGTCTGTACTGCCCATAATTGGCTGTCAGGGCTATAGGATCAACTTTTTCCTTGGTATACAAAGTTTATTGCTCTCTCCCTTTTTTTCTTCGTTTCAAACAGGATCCTACAGACCTTCAGATTATGTGAGACTTGAAGACAACACACCAATGGATAAGGTTTTAAGGCTGTTCTCCTCTCATTGGAGTCTAATGATACCTCAACCTCCTAAACTTGCCATCTCCATCATAGGACAATGCAAGAATTTTGGAGCGTATGGAACAAAGAAGGAGAATTTTGTGTCTGGTCTCATCAATGTGAGTAATTACACTGGTTACCCAGTTTCTGTCTTTTCCATAATTTATATATACTGTAATTCCTTGTATAATTGTGGGAAAAAAGTCCCGCCAGTCTTCCGTCCCATCAATGAACCCTGAGACTCGTGAACCTCTGAATCCGAGACCCCACACGTTGTTGGGCCCATAGATGACTTACTGGGTTTTGTGATGTCTCGAATTCACAGGTTTTTGAGTCTCGGGGTTTATGGATGA
Organism: Homarus gammarus; assembly: GCA_958450375.1. Taxonomy (NCBI): domain Eukaryota; kingdom Metazoa; phylum Arthropoda; class Malacostraca; order Decapoda; family Nephropidae; genus Homarus; species Homarus gammarus. The sequence continues at coordinate 570,985 of CAUDMG010001926.1, forward strand.
GACAGAGGACTGACAGGACCTTTTCGTGACTGTATCTTTAGAATTAAATAGTCCAAATAAGAAAAGAGGATACAAGAGTATAAAGATTACATGGGTTTGCACTGGATATACATGTACTATCGTGAACAAAAGTCGTGCCCACTACCCAGCCACAGTGAGGGTTCGAATTGCCTTGAGTCTGAAGTTTCGAAACAGCTGGGGGAAATGCTATGGTCGGCCAACAAATGTCGCCCACTGTAGTGTGTGTTGGGGGGGGGGGGGGGTGGTAGAGGAGGTGGGGGTTAGTCTAGTAACAGGCTGTGTGTAGGTGGTGCATAACATCGTGAATTCCCCAATAACTGATAACAATAAGAATGTCATGAAGATAGTTAATATTATTAAGCATGGTGAGACATGTGTAACGGGTAAATAAAAGCACTACAACCACCATATCTCTACCGTTCATGGCTATGACGGTGAGACTGATGGGCACACCAGTAATTAATTCTCCGTGACTACCAGCAATGATAGTCACGGAGAATACACACGTTGTTACCAAGGTTGGCGCCACCCACACCAGGGGAAGGAGGTGATGCCGAGGTCTCATTCCTACCATCGTCGTCACCAACAGGTAAGTCACATTAATTTGTCAGCGCAGCCCATGTCGTCCTTATACTATTGCAGGGTCTCCCGTGAGTGGCAGCAGATATTTGTAGAGGTGAAAGAATATGTGATATTGAGTTGAAAATCTTCTATACACATAAACATTTTTCGGTTTACTATAGGCTTGAGGTGGGAAGTAAAAATTACGCAGGGCAAAAATTTTGCCATGTTATAATTTATATTTCTTACCAATTGCAGCCATACTGTGTGCTGTTGTAATCCTAACTGGTGGATTACATAAGGCCTATTAATAGCGTGAAACCCGTTTGAAGATACTGTAATGTTCCATAACTTGCATTAAACAACATCATACGTTCACGGTAATAATAATAATAATAATAGTAATAATAATTAAAAATAGTAATGGAAGTATTACGCTTATGCTAACCGTAGACGCGAACTGCTTGGTTGTGGACTAGTCTCGTGACGTAAGAGCAGATCGTTGACGAAGCTTCGAAACTCATGACTATCTTTCGTTAATAATTATCAGTTTTATTTTAGCTAATGGTGGATAGAAGTGATTAAAGAAAATTAATGAGATTATAGATGACAGACCAATCGTGTATGGTGTTCTTTCCGCCGTCCAGTCGATTATTTTCATATGAATCAGTAAAGCGAACCAATGAATTAAGGAATCGAAGCACCTCGGGTTCGCCACTCGCCAGTGATCATTAGAGGTACGGCAGTGGTGGAGGCAACATGTGTGTGTGTGGTCATACAGTATTTGATCGCTATTTCCATGTTTTACGTTTGCTGTTTGTGGATTACCTCGTGTTTGTGGCGTCGTGAGGACTGCCAGGACTCTACGTTGTTGTTATTAGCAGTTGAGTGAAGATAAGGTGATAAGTTGTGTTGTTATGTGGATAGACAGATAATACTGCTATTAAGATGGCTATTAACCAAAGTTATAATGTGGATAGACAGATAATATTGCTATTTCTATCCTGGAGAAGTGGTATTTGCAGAGAATAACAGGGTTCACGTGGGATTTCGGGAGCGGTCCACCGAGGGCAATCACTTCAGGTTGAAAATCCATCCAGGGAGAAGGAGACGAACCAACAGCAGGGGTTCACTTGGATCTTGGGTTGTATATCGTAACGTGCGTATTTCTTTCTCACAAGTCCAGGGTTCGAATCGCCTCTGGTTTAAATGTGTGTGTGACGTAACATGATTTCCGGTTTTCGCCTGCACCAACATTGGATAAACTAACCACCCAGATGGCTTGTGTCCCGATATCAGGTGTTCTTATATATGGTAAACAAAAATACTCAGCCCTTGGATACGCTCCTGGTAACCACGCCACTAGCAACCACGCCACTAGCAACTACGAGTGTATTCTCATTTTATATTTAGCCTTTCATCCAGAGGTTTGCCACTGAGGGAATTAGTATGACTGAACATTCATAAATAGTAAATGAGGAACTCTGAGGTAGGTTATTATTGCACGGGGACGAAGCCATAATGTGGGGTGAAATGAAACCTAACCTAACCTCACCCCTGTAAATCAAACCAAGTGTGTGTGTAGTTTTTATGAATTGTCTTATAATAACTGGGGATCATTCAGCAGCATCAATCATCATTATTCATCATCACCATCATTATCATCATTCATTATTTATCATTCATCATCATCGTCGTCACATATACGCCATCATTATCGTCATCATTCATTATTTATCATCATTCATCATCACCGTCGTCATCACATATACGCCGTCATCATCTATCATCACACACACCACACATTACCACCCCTGAGCCCTCTCCCCCGCCCGCCTTCACTACCAGCTGTGTCAGTTGGTACAAATTAGTGGTTATTTCGGTTCGTTTAAGCCATTTTGTAGATTTTCTCATAAAAATAAATATATCGTAGTATACCAAATAAAAATCTTTGTTTGGCATATACAATAAATTCTGATTATCTACCTGACATTACGTGTAATTTATTCAGAATGTATTCATCATGCAGAACCTCTACCTATGAGAATATGTCAACCTGTCGTTTGTATCATGAGTTCTGAGTGGCTGGTCACCACAAACGAAGCGCTGAATCAGGAGTCGAGCTTGGGGTCACATTTCTCTGAACCATCTGTGATTTTTGTTGATCACCTGAATAAAAAACGTTTCCCATTATTTCCTGCAGAAGCAACTCTGTTTTTCTGTTAGTGAGCATTTACATGTAATATCCGGTCCTTATCACCACAAGAGCGTCGGTTAGATAGAAGTTTCGATCTGGTGGTTCAGTGTCTGGGAGTCGAGCTCTCAGTTGTCACTTTGGAGGGTATCGGTGCTTTCTTATGGTGTCAAATTAAGCAAAACAAATATGGCCACGCCAGCCATCCGATTAAGTGTTATTACGAAGGTTCGCAAGTGACGCTTTATATCATGAGCTTCAACACCACAAGAGCGTATGTTCGTACTGGAGATGGTTCAGTGTGTGGTGGAGATGTGGATGAACTTAAGACCAGGGGCAGCCAGACGTGGAGGGAAGGAGCCGGCTAGTAGTGAGACGGTCGAGGCGTTTAGTGGATGTGTGACTGAAGTTAACGTTTACAAAATGCTCCTAAATTAATACATCCAGTTATCAAGGATTATAAAATACAGACGCCATCATGTGTGTGTTGGTGTTGAAAAATATAAGGTATGTCGCTGTGTATATTTCCCTTACAACTTATTTCTCTCTCCAATCTACGTCAATTCGATAGCCCAATAACTGTATAGAAATGTTGATGACAGGGGCTTAATTATATTGAATGATCTTGACAGCTTCACTGGGGTAGAAATCCATTTCAACGTGATTTGGTTGTGGGAGTTTAAGGTTAGGTACCAGAACAAGGCGACCACCCACGGTGATTAACCCGACTTTCTCCCCTAGACCATTATCCGGTTTAGCATTTATACGGAGTCCTTTAACACGGCTTTAGAGGATTATGAACATTAGATTAACACCTAATCGTGTCCATGATCAAACCTTATAAGTGGTTGTTCCCAGTCGGCGTAATAGAGATGTCTCAACTGTGTACATTATGCCTTCAGTCTTCATTGGTGTATTCATAAGTGGTCTGTGATTGTCGAGAACAAAATGTAAACAGCACTTTTAGGCTAAAACGTATGTAACAATATAAGCAACTAACACTCAGCGCAGCCAAACTCAGCTCCACATTAGCCACCACGTGAAGATTAGGCATCCAATCAGATTTTACTTGTTATACACAAGTGCCACTTTTGGGGGGGGGGGGGGTGTTAGGGTAGTTAATCTTCAGGTGATATAAGATGGGCTGCTGCCATATCTTCGTGATTTCAAAATTTCATCTTGTTTAAACCAAACACGATTTCTATGAGCGTTTTAAATCCCAGTGTAAGAGGCGGTGTTACCTTGTTCACCTGACAGTCAAATATTGTAGCCAGGAACAATCAGATCCATCTTGAGTACATCAGTTGGTCACTGGAGGAATGGTGGTGGTGGGGAAGTGTTTATAGTGGTGGTGGTGGGGGGGGGGGGGGGAAATGGAAGTGTTTGTGGTAGGTAACTCACTTGCCAATCACCAGTGTAAAGGTGATATTTTCGACAAGTAGAATAATATACTTTTGTGCTATAAATTATTACATAGTCAAGTGAAGTATAATGGCCAAATAAATAGTTTACTCTCCATTATCACCGTATTTACTGTGTTGGGAAAAAAATATTTGTGACCTTCGCAAGATATTCACTGATATTTAGGTAAATGAAGAGAAATTAAAGAATATCAGTATCAGAAGAGAGTTTGTTCTTAAGAAGATAAATAAATTAAAGAAGACAAAATCCTCAGGGCCGGATGAAATTTTCCCCCGAGTTTTGAGAGTGTAAGGAACAGATTAGCGGACCCCTCGTAAATTTATTTACAAAATCATTAGACACGGGAGTTGTGCCAGACTTGTGCGTATCCATAATATACATACATAATATACATTCATTGTGGAAACAGGCAACTGTAGTACCCATATTCAGAAGGGGTGACAGAACATCAGCGTCAAATTACCGGCCGATTAGTTTGACGTCAGTAGTCGGGAAATTTCTTGAATCAATTATTGCAAATAACATCCGATCGCATCTAGAGAAAAACAAATTAATCTACGATTCTCAACAAGGGTTTATAAAGGGAAAATCTTGTCTAAAAATCAGCTGACTTTTTTTTTAGGAAAGTCTTCGAGGTAGTAGATATTGACGAAAATTACGATGTCATTTACTTAGACTTTTGCAAAGCGTTTGACAGAGTACCGCATAAGAGGCTTCTGAGAAACGTTAAGGCTCATGGTATCGAGGGGAAAGTTTTAAATTGGATAAAATCATGGCTTACCGATAGAACACAGAGGGTCAGCGTAGATGGTGTTAAATCTGAGTCGGGCCGTGTAACCAGTGGGGTTCCCCAGGTGTCAGTGCTGGACCCATTCTTGTTCATAATCTACATAAACGATCTAGATACTGGGATCAGCAGTGACATAAGTAAGTTTGCGGATGACACCAAAATAGGGCGGCAGATTAATTCAGGGAAGGATGCAAATGCACTACAGGAAGATTTAAATAAACTGCAGGAGTGGTGAGTAAAATGGCAAATGAAATTCAACACCAACAAGCTCAGCGTACATAATATTGGAAGAACAAATACTGTCAATGTATACAGCCTTAACAACATCAACCTAGAGAAGTCGACTTGTGAAAGAGACTTAGGGGTACTTGCAAGCCCGGACCACTCTCTCTCATCAATGAATCGATCTTGCCTTCTTTTAAAACTTTCCAGCGTTCCAGCACTTACTACAAAGTTTCTAAGCTTGTTCCACTCGTCCACCACCCTGTTTGTGAACCAGCTCCTTCCTATCTCCATCCTAAACTTAAACTTATCCAATTTCCATCCGTTGTTACGAGTCCTATCCTGCTCGGATATTGTAAGACCTTTATCTATATCTCCTCTATTGATTCCTTTCACCCACTTAAATACTTCACCACAATCACTTCACCATAATAATTTTGCCACAATCACTTCACCATCACCACAATCACTTCACCATCACCACAATCATTTAACCATCACCAAAATCACTTCGCCACAATCGCTTCACCACCATCACCACAATCATTTCACTATCACCACAATCACTTCAATTGTCTTATAAAAACTAACCCACATTATAGAAATATTGCCCAGGCGTTTAGTATCTTAACCGCGGCTCTAGGCTAGTTACCGTGGGTGGTGTAATTATTTAAACATAATGTTTGTAGCCCACATTAATATAAGCATTACGGCCTGTCTGACGGGCTAATACATTATTCCATTTCTATATTTATAATTTTTTTAAGTTGTTCAGGTTTGAATCACCAGTAATTAGATAATTATAATAACGTAGATATGAGGATAAATATTGAAAAATACGGGGGTGGAAATCACATTTTCTTTTAATATTTACCAACACAGGTCATACAGAATATCAATAGCGTGTCCAATGGCCTCCCTTTTATATAGCCCCCTGGAGCCTTCTTGGGACTGAGACACAAGATTATATAGGTGGTTGGTTCCTCACAAACTGCTCACACTCGTCCTGGGTGTGTAGGAGGAGTCGGGACCAGTGTTTAGCTTGTCTTCGGGTTCCCACGCGTTCACTATCTGGGTCCAAATGGTCTCTATAGGGTTGAGGTCTGGGTAGCACTCACAAACAGTCATAGTAATCTCTTAACACAAGCAATGGCACTACAATATTATATTTGTGATATTAAATATTTCAATAAAAATGCAACATTATTATTCTATTGGGTAAAGGAAAAGTTGTATTGTTTAACTGAAAGAAACTTATTGAATATGGACCTGGAGATTTAGATGGCCAGTCCAGAAGGTCAATTTCATTCGACCTTTCCTCTGACCAGCGCTTCATCTCTCGTGCCGTGTGAACAGGGCAGTTATCAAAGAAGTGAACAATATTCATCAAACAATTTGTTTACACTTATATCATGAATTGGCGCCTTCATGTAGATGAAAATGCGCGACTTAGAAAAATAAAATAGGCGAGTGTGGAGGCACGGATGGTGGGCAGCCTCCAGCAGCTCGAGGCAAACGTCAGAGATGATGATGGGTAATGTAAACTGTTGTACACTGAAGAGGAAAAATAAGAGATAACTGTATTATGTACTGATGAAAAAAAGAACAAAATATTGGTATTGAGGGAAAGGTGTTTGTTGATCAAGTAACCCAAATTAAGGAGCACATTTCAGTATTAATAGTATGGATAGATGTACGTAGTATTAGTTAAGGGCTGCAAATTGGTGCCATCTTTTACTGTAATAATACAAGACTAATACCATATGTTGGAGTTTGATAAACTTTATATAGGAGCAACTTTTCTAGACTATTACAAATTCTAAATTGCAATTTAAAATATGGATGCCCTTTTTGACCAGATCTAATGTTGACACTGGTGTATATACTATTGAACACAGTATGGTGGCTCACTGGCAAGGTACCTGTTGTGGATGATGGAGGCCTCGGGTTCGACTGCCAGATGGATTGAAGTCGTGTTGAACTGGACGAGGCAGAGAAAGGATTCTGAATGGTTCGTAAGTAAAATTTATGTTTTACCAGTGATGTTGGGGCTGGTGCAATGGAATTACTCTACAATAGAGAAAGAAGCTGTGACTCTGCTTATGGCACTGGAAAAGTTTAACATATATCTTGGCAACACCTACCAGAGAATTGTAGTTTACAGTGACCATAATTTATTACAGTTCAGAAGTCGAATGAAAAACAAGAATCGGAGACTTAATAGATGGTGATTAACTCTGCAGGGAAGGACTTGGTATGTTGTGTAGGAGTGAGGGAAGGACTTGGTATGTTGTGTAGGAGTGAGGGAAGGACTTGGTATGTTGTGTAGGAGTGAGGGAAGGACTTGGTATGTTGTGTAGGAGTGAGGGAACTACTTGGTATGTTGTGTAGGAGTGAGGGAAGGACTTGGTATGCTGTGTAGGAGTGAGGGAAGGACTTGGTATGCTGTGAAGGAGTGAGGGAAGGACTTGGTATGTTGTGTAGGAGTGAGAGAAGGACTTGGTATGTTGTGTAGGAGTGAGGGAAGGACTTGTAGTTTTGTGTAGGAGTGAGGGAAGGACTTGATATGTTGTGTAGGAGTGAGGGAAGGACTTGTAGTTTTGTGTAAGAGTGAGGGAAGGACTCTTAGTTTTGTGTGGGAGTGAGGGAAGGATTCGTAGTATTGTGTAGGAGTGAGGGAAGTACTTGTATTATTGTGTAGGAGTGAGGGAAGGACTTGGTATGTTGTGTAGGAGTGAGGGATCGACTTGGTATGTTGTGTAGGAGTGAGGGAAGGGCTTGGTATGTTGTGTAGGAGCGAGGGAAGGACTTGTAGTTTTGTGTAGGAGTGAGGGAAGGACTTGGTATGTTGTGCAGGAGTGAGGGAAGGACTTGTAGTTTTGTGTAGGAGTGAGGGAAGGACTTGGTATGTTGTGTAGGAGTGAGGGAAGGACTTGTAGTTTTGTGTAGGAGTGAGGGAAGGACTTGGTATGTTGTGTAGGAGTGAGGGAAGGACTTGTAGTTTTGTGTAGGAGTGAGGGAAGGACTCTTAGTTTTGTGTGGGAGTGAGGGAAGGATTCGTAGTATTGTGTAGGAGTGAGGGAAGGACTTGTATTATTGTGTAGGGGTGAGGGAAGGACTTGGTATGCTGTGAAGGAGTGAGGGAAGGACTTGGTATGTTGTGTAGGAGTGAGAGAAGGACTTGGTATGTTGTGTAGGAGTGAGGGAAGGACTTGGTATGCTGTGAAGGAGTGAGGGAAGGACTTGTAGTTTTGTGTAGGAGTGAGAGAAGGACTTGGTATGTTGTGTAGGAGTGAGGGAAGGACTTGGTATGTTGTGTAGGAGTGAGGGAAGGACTTGGTATGTTGTGTAGGAGTGAGGGAAGGACTTGTAGTTTTGTGTAGGAGTGAGGGAAGGACTCTTAGTTTTGTGTGGGAATGAGGGAAGGATTCGTAGTATTGTGTAGGAGTGAGGGAAGGACTTGTATTATTGTGTAGGAGTGAGGGAAAGACTTGGTGTGTTGTGTAGGAGTGAGGCATCGACTTGGTATGTTGTGTGGGAGTGAGGGAAGGACTTGGTATGTTGTGTAGGAGTGAGGGATGAACTTGTAGTTTTGTGTAGGAGTGAGGGAAGGACTTGTAGTTCTGTGTAGGAGTGAGGGAAGGACTTGTAGTTTTGTGTAGGAGTGAGGGAAGGACTTGTAGTTCTGTTTAGGAGTGAGGGAAGGACGTGTTGTATTGTGTAGGAGTGAGGGAAGGACTTGTAGTTTTGTGTTGGAGTGAGGAAAGGACTTAATATGTTGTGTAGGAGTGAGGGATGAACTTGTAGTATTGTGTATGAATGAGGAAAGGACTTTTAGTATTGTGTAGGAGTGAGGGAAGGACTTGTTGTATTGTGTAGGAGTGAGGAAAGGACGTGTTGTATTGTGTAGGAGTGAGGGAAGGACTTGGTATGTTGTGTGGGAGTGAGGGATGAACTTGTATTATTGTGTAGGAGTGAGGGATGGACTTGTTATGTTGTGTAGGAGTGAGGGATGGACTTGGTATGTTGTGTAGGAGTGAGAGAATTTCGTAGCAAATGCTCTATCTCATTCACCAGACTGAAAATAAAACACAAGTGTTTTATCTTTGGGGAGGGAGTTTTATAAGGCACTGAATATATTTGATTGAGAGGTAATTACACTGCTTCTTCAGTAGGTAGGACTATATTTTATATATGCTCCTGTATGTAAACATTGTCTAGTATGTTATATATATTAATTTATAATTAGTATGTAATAATTAAATCAGCTTAACGTTGTGCATTTGTTAGGTAAAATAGTATGGTATTTGGCGGCATGGTATCCACATTGTACTGGTCACGGCAAGTGCAGGGAGGTAGACGAGCCTGGCTGGTGATAGTGTGTGGTGCAAGTATGGTACAATTGGTCTGGACTCAGGATATATTTATATGGAGATAAGTGGTGTATACTTTTGTAATTTTCTAGTGTATGGTGAGGCTGAGGTTCGGGTTTGGGTTAATTTAGGCTGTGGTCATCTGTACTGTACTTAAATTGTTAATTTACATGACCTTTGTTTGTGGTCTCTTAAGTTTATAATGCTAAGTTATGCATTTCATGATTCATCTTCAACATGATACCTATATTTTGAGTTAATCTGAGAGTTATTATTGAGAATCTGGTGGAGATAATATAAGAGTCATTATAGTGTTTACCCTGCTTGTTGTTGTGACCACTCGTGTGATTTTAATTCTTGTCGCCCTGCAATATATACTAAAAAAACTATTATTGGTTAATAAAATTTTAATTTCACAGGTATTAACAGAAAACACTACTCCAGGGAGGATGAGCACCATAACTTGATGTACAGATGACGAGGCAACATCAAGATGGACAAGAGAAACGATCAAGAGTACAGTAAAGGATGAACATTCTCTAAATAACTCAGTCTACCACACATGACAGGAAGTTGTATTGTATATGTGTAAGTGTTGGTTAAATACGTCCACATAAATACTAAAACAGATTATAACAGTGTGTTGAAATCTTATCTACTGACTACTGTAGAGATACTGTAGAGATACTGTAGCACTGTAGGAGTGAGGAAAGAACAAGCAATATTATGTAAGAGTGAGGGAAGGACATGCGGTGATGTGGAGGAGTGAGGAAAGGTTATGTGGTGTTGTGTAGGAGTGAGGGAAGGACTTCTAGTATTGTGTAGGAGTGAGGGAAGGACTTGCAATGTTGGGTAGAAGTGAGGGAAGGACTTGTAGTGTGGTGTAGGAGTGAGGGAAGGATTTTTAGTGTGGTGTAGGAGTGAGGGAAGGACTTGTAGTGCTGTGTATGAGTGATGGAAGGACTTGTGGTGTAGGTGAGGGAAGGACTTGTAGTGTATTGTGTGAGTGATGGAAGGACTTGTGGTGTGGTGTATGAGTGAGGGAAGGACTTGTAGTGTGGTATAGGAGTGAGGGAAGGACTTGTAGTGTGGTGTAGGAGAGAGGGAAGGACTTGTTGTGTGGTGTAGGTGTGAGAGAAGGACTTGTAGTTTGGTGTAGGAGTGAGGGAAGGACTTGTAGTGTGGTATAGGAGTGAGGGAAGGACTTGTAGTGTGGTGTAGGAGTGAGGGAAGGACTTGTAGTGTTGTGTATGAGTGAGGGAAGGACTTGTAGTGCGGTGTATGAGTGAGGGAAGGACTAGTTTAGGAGTGGCCATATTGACTTGTGGCGTTGCGAAGCTTATAACTTCTAATACACTGTTGTAATCTCTTATGTGGATCTGTAACTAGACAGTCAGGAAGTATTTTGTTCAACTTAATTATTTTGGACTTTAGTTTCATCTTCATTTGCAAAAGAAAATGTTTTATTCTTCCTGGCAGTGAAATACAAGATGTTAGTTTAAGATTTTACTGTAAAATTGAGTAATTATTACAGCTTTACAACTTACTTGTAACCAATGAGCATTTCCTGTGGGCAAACTTTTTCAATTGTAAAAAAAAAAAATGTATTTGTTGTAAATGTTCTGAGGCAGTATGTCACCCCTAGGGTCTATGTGAGGCCCCAGGGCTTATATGCTGCCGTCACGGACTGTTTGGCTAATTACGGCTGTGTGGTGATCATAGGTGGTTGTATCATGGATTCAAGGACTATGTAAGGTTGTCAGGGGTAGTCTGATCCAACCGGAGGCTGTTTGTGGCTACATTGTGAATATCAACTTGGAGATGTGTGAGGCTCTTGGAGAGCTACTGTACTTGTGACTGAGGGGGTTAATTGATGCTCCTAATGTCTGTGTACAGAAAAAGATGAATATATCCTAAATAAGTCAGTCTACCCGACATGACATGAAGTTGTATTGTGTATAATATTAACTGTTGGTTCGACATGTCTTTATAAATGCTAAAATAGATTATAACTGTGTATTGAAAGTTCATCTGCTGATTACTGTAGGACTGAGGGAAGGACATGCAGTATTGTGTACTATTGAGGGGGGGACTTCAGTATTGTGTAGGAATGAGGGAAGGACTTGTAGTGTGGTGTAGGACCTAGGGAAGGACATGTAGTGATGTTCGAAAATTAGGGAAGGACTTGCTGATCTCCTAATGAATGAGAGGAGGACTTACTGACCTGCTAGTTAGTGAGAGAAGGACTTATTGACCTACTAATGAATGAGAGGAGGACTTCCTGATCTACTAGGGAGTGAGAGGAGGACTTACTGACCTACTATGGAGTGAGAGGAGGACTTACTGACCTGCTAAGGAGTGAGAGGAGGATTTACGGTCCTACTAAGGAGTGAGAGGTGGACTTACTGACCTACTAGGGCAGTGGTTCTCAACCTTGTTTGCCCCATGCACCCCTTGCATCACATGTCAGAATGTCATTCCCCCCTCCTTTCCAAGATTGTCTGCCTCAAAAAGTGCATTCCAAATAATATGCATATAATACTGAAAATCCTTTATTTTTTCCATATTAGTACATATACATTTACAATTTTACATGGATTATTTTTATAGTGGAGTTTTACAAATTAAATACCAATTGAAAATGTTGATGGATTTATAAAACTTGATTAAAAGAAAATAGTTTTTTATATTTATAATGAATTACTTAACAGACCAAACTGAAGCATAATGCAATAAACAAAAAGTTCAATAGAATACCAGGATATTGTAAATTTGTAATTAATTTTATTCAGATGAAGATTACAGTCAATGAGAAACCTGTGATTGTTTTTTCTTCGCCAATTCTGGAATACGCGGAGGAGTGTTTGAAAGGGCACAACGCACGTCATTTTCTACCTCTAATCTACTACGTTGCTTCGTTTTAATTTGCAACTGAGTTGAAAAGCCTGACTCACAAAGATATGTCGACACAAACGGAAGCAAGACACGGATAGCTCTTTCTGCCACTTTTGGGTAGGAATCGCACATCAAGGGCCAAAATTCTGTGATTGATTTCTCATCGAACATATCTCTTGCTCCCGAATCAGTTCCCCCCCCCCCCCCTGAAAACCTGAATTCCCCCCCCTGGTTGAGAACCCCTGTACTAGGGAGTGAGAGGAGGACTTCCTGACCTGCTAAGGAGTGAGAGGAGGACTTACGGACCTACTAAGGAGTGAGAGGAGGACTTACTGACCTACTAGGGAGTGAGAGGAGGACTTACTGACCTACTAGGGAGTGAGAGAAGGACTTGCTGACCTACTAAGGAGTGAGAGGAGGACTTACTGACCTGCTAAGGAGTGAGAGGAGGACTTCCTGACCTGCTAAGGAGTGAGAGGAGGATTTACGGACCTACTAAGGAGTGAGAGGAGGACTTACTGACCTGCTAAGGAGTGAGAGGAGGATTTACGGACCTACTAAGGAGTGAGAAGAGGACTTCCTGACCTGCTAAGGAGTGAGAGGAGGATTTACGGACCTACTAAGGAGTGAGAGGACGACTTCCTGACCTGCTAAGGAGTGAGAGGAGGACTTACTGACCTACTGCAGGGGTTCTCAACCGGGGGGGAATTTCCCCCCCTCAGGTTTTCAGGGGAGGGGGGGGGAAACTGATACTAATATGGAAAAAATAAAGGATTTTCAGTCTTATATGCATATTATTTGGAATGCACTTTTTGAGGCAGACAATCTTGGAAAGGAGGGGGGAATGACATTCTGACATGTGGTGAAAGGGGTTTATGGGGCAAACAAGGTTGAGAACCACTGTACTAAGGAGTGAGAGGAGGACTTACTGACCTACTAAGCAGTTAGAGGAGGACTTACTGACCTACTAGTGAGTGAGAGGGGGACTTACTGACCTAAGGATTGAGAGGAGGATTTGCAGTGTTTTATAGGAGTGAGGGAAGGACATGCAATGTTGTGTAGGCTAAGGGAAGGACTTGCTGTGTGTGGGAGTTAGGGTAGGATGCAATGTGTTGTGTAGAATTGAGGGAATGACTTACTGTCTTTTGTAGGAGTGAAGGAAAGACATGCAGCGTTGTGTAGTATGAGGGAAGGACTCACTGTGATGTGTAGGGGTGAGGGAAGGGCTCGCTGTGATGTGTAGGAGTGAGGGTATGGACTCGCTGTGATGTGTAGGAGTGAGGGATGGACTCGCTGTGAGGTGTAGGGGTGAGGGAAGGACTCGCTGTGATGTGTAGGAGTGAGGGATGGACTCGCTGTGAGGTGTAGGGGTGAGGGAAGGACTTGCTGTGATGTGTAGGAGTGAGGGAAGGACTCGCTGTGATGTGTAGGAGTGAGGGAAGAACTCACTGTGACGTGTAGGAGTGTGGGAAGGACTCACTGTGATGTGTAGGAGTGTGGAAAGGACTCCCTGTGAGGTGTTGGGGTGAGGGAAGGACTCACTGTGAGGTGTAGGAGTGAGGGAAGGACTGACTGTGAGGTGTTAAGTGAAGGGCTTCTGTCTCACCAATGAGGCAGACTATTGGTGATGACGTCATTGCTCTTGTGGTCTGTTCAACCATTGACGCAGACTACTAGTGGTGACGTCACTGCTGTGGTCCACCAATGGAATGCCTAAAGTGATTTCAGCTCACTTAAAAACTTAAAATGCAGAGAACTTGTGACATAATGTTACAAGCAAGTTGTAATGATTTAATAAGAACTGAAAATTACAGTAAATTCTTGAACTAGCTTCTTTTAATCCAGTGCCAGCAAGAGTAAAATAGTTCGTTATACAAGTGGAAATAAAACTGAAGTACAAAATAAGTCAACATTGTCATAACATTGTTGAAGTTACGATATTTTGTACAGTAGTTTCATCTTCATTTGTATAACACAATGTTTTACTCTCGCTGGCACAGCACTGAAAAATAAAAGATGCCAGTTTAAGAATTTACCTTAATTATCAGTTATTTATTTATTACGTGTCCACAACTTACTTTGTAACCAATGAATTTTTTCTCTTGACAAACTTTTGTAATTGTATTTTGTTTTTCAAATGTTACACATATTAAAAATTAATTACAAGGCAGTGTATCTTCAAGGGGATAAGTGATGTTTGTGGCAACTTGGGGATGTGTGAGGCTAAGAGCTATCTGTGTCTCTGGGGAGGCTGATTGATTCTCCCCTAAGGTCTACATGATGCTTCTAGGGGGCTTATAAGTAGCTAGTTGTGTACAGCTAGTAAGGGCTATGTGATGACACTAAAGGCTGTGTGTCACTGCTAGGGACAGTGATGCTGCCAAGGGCTGGGTGCCGAGGCTTGTCTGAGCCCCCTACTATAGAGATAGGCGACACAAGTCGACCAAGGTACACTGGTAGCCTTGCTTGGTCCAGGTTGGGTCGCCTTTATGGGACCCTGTGTACACAGGTTGTAGTACCATAAGGGCAACCTAACCTAGCAGTAACCTGGTGTCAATCATTACAATAAATATTTGTAGAGTAACTTAATGTGTCGTATAAATGAAAAAAATACTGCTTTTTCTTTGTTTATAATAATCCTAATAAATAAGTTGAAAACAAAAGGGTTAAAAAGGCAAAAATAAAAAGAGCCAATTGTTATACTTAACCGAAAAGTAGATACTTAGGATCTTTTGAGAATCCGAATTTACGATCTTTTTAATTGTTGTAAGCCCGAACTTAAGAGAAAAAAAATAACTTAAAAGTAGATACTCAAGAGAAATAAAATAACTTACGATTTTTCTAATTCTCAAAAGATCGTAAGTATCAACTTTTCGGGAAGGTAGATTATCGACGTTTTGGGGTAGTAGATTATCGATTTTTGGGAAAATATTACCGTATTTTCTTAATTAGATTATCATAGAAAACGGGAAATTTGTATCACAAGACATGGGAAATATCTACTTTCCGGGAAAGTTGGTTATCTACTTATCATAGAAAACGGGAAATTTTTATCATAGAAAATGGGAAATATCTACTTTCCGGGAAAGTTGGTTATCTACTTTCCCGAAAAGTAGATTTTTTTTCTACTTTTCGGAAAAGTAGATTATCGACTTTTCTGGGAAGTAAATTATCGAATTTTGGGGAAATATTACTTAATTTTGCGGAGTAGATTATCATAGAAAACGGGAAATTTGTATCATAGAAAATGGGAAATATCTACTTTCCGGGAAAGTTGGTTATCTACTTTCCCGAAAAGTAGATTTTTTTTCTACTTTTCGGGAAAGTAGATTATCGACTTTTCTGGGAAGTAAATTATCGACTTTTGGGGAAATATTACCTAATTTTCCAAAGTAGATTATCATAGAAAACGGGAAATTTGTATCATAGAAAATGGGAAATATCTACTTTCCGGGAAAGTTGGTTATCTACTTTCCCGAAAAGTAGATTTTTTTTCTACTTTTCGGGAAAGTAGATTATCGACTTTTCTGGGAAGTAAATTATCGACTTTTGGGGAAATATTACCTAATTTTCCAAAGTAGATTATCATAGAAAACGGGAAATTTGTATCATAGAAAATGGGAAATATCTACTTTCCCGAAAAGTAGATTATCTACTTTTCGGGAAAGTTTTCTATGATAAGTAGACAACCAACTTTCCCAGGAAGTAGATATTTCCCATTTTCTGTGATACGAATTTCCCGTTTTCTATAATAATCTACTTAAAAGTAGGTAATATTTTACCAAAAAGTCGATAATCTACTTGCACGAAAAGTCGATAATCTACTTTCCCGAAAAGTAGAAAAAAATCTACTTTTCGGGAAAGTAGATAACCAACTTTCCCGGAAAGTAGATATTTCCCATTTTCTATGATACAAATTTCCCGTTTTCTATGATAATCTACTCCGCAAAATTAAGTAATATTTCCCCAAAATTCGATAATTTACTTCCCAGAAAAGTCGACAATCTACTTTCCCGAAAAGTAGAAAAAAAATCTACTTTTCGGGAAAGTAGATAACCAACTTTCCCGGAAAGTAGATATTTCCCATTTTCTATGATACAAATTTCCCGTTTTCTATGATAATCTACTCCGCAAAATTAAATAATATTTCCCCAAAAGTCGATAATCTACTTTCCCGAAACGTAGATACTTTCGATCTTTCGAGAATCCGAATTTACGCTCCTTTAAATTGTCGTAAGTTGGAACTTAAGAGAAAAAAAATAACTTACGATTTTTCTAATTCTCAGAAGATCGTAAGAATCTCCTTTTCGTTGGCGTAAATTTTCTACTTTTCGGGAAAGTATAAAAATTGGCTCTTATCATTTTTGCCTTTGGAAACCTTTTGTTTTCATCTTTTTTGTTAGGATTATTATAAAGAAAGAAAAAAGTTGTTTTTTTTCATTTATTCGACACATTAAGTTTCTCTACAAATATTTATTGTAATGATTGACACCAGGTTACTGCTAGGTTAGGTTGACCTTATGGTACTACAACCTGTGTACACAGGGTCCAATAAGGGCTACCAGTGTACCTTGGTCGACTTGTGTCGCCTATCTCTATAGTAGGGGGCTCAGACAAGCCTCGGCACCCAGCCCTTGGCAGCATCACTGTCCCTAGCAGTGACACACAGCCTTTAGTGTCATCACATAGCCCTTACTAGCTGTACACAACTAGCTACTTATAAGCCCCCTAGAAGCATCATGTAGACCTTAGGGGAGAATCAATCAGCCTCCCCAGAGACACAGATAGCTCTTAGCCTCACACATCCCCAAGTTGCCACAAACATCACTTATCCCCTTGAAGATACACTGCCTTGTAATTCATTTTTATTTTGTGTAACATTTGAAAAACAAAATACAATTACAAAAGTTTGTCAAGAGAAAAAATTCATTGGTTACAAAGTAAGTTGTGGACACGTAATAAATAAATAACTGATAATTAAGGTAAATTCTTAAACTGGCATCTTTTATTTTTCAGTGCTGTGCCAGCGAGAGTAAAACATTGTGTTATACAAATGAAGATGAAACTACTGTACAAAATATCGTAACTTCAACAATGTTATGACAATGTCGACTTATTTTGTACTTCAGTTTTATTTCCACTTGTATAACGAACTATTTTACTCTTGCTGGCACTGGATTAAAAGAAGCTAGTTCAAGAATTTACTGTAATTTTCAGTTCTTATTAAATCATTACAACTTGCTTGTAACATTATGTCACAAGTTCTCTGCATTTTAAGTTTTTAAGTGAGCTGAAATCACTTTAGGCATTCCATTGGTGGACCACAGCAGTGACGTCACCACTAGTAGTCTGCGTCAATGGTTGAACAGACCACAAGAGCAATGACGTCATCACCAGTAGTCTGCCTCATTGGTGAGACAGAAGCCCTTCACTTAACACCTCACAGTCAGTCCTTCCCTCACCCCAACACCTCACAGGGAGTCCTTCCCTCATACTACACATCATAGTGAGTCCTTTCCACACTCCTACACATCACAGTGAGTCCTTCCCTCACTCCTACACCTCACAGTGAGACCTTCCCTCACTCCTACACCTCACAGTGAGTCCTTCCCTCACCCCTACGCCTCACAGGGAGTCCTTCCCTGACTCCTACACCTCACAGTGAGACCTTCCCTCACTCCTACACCTCAGTGACTCCTTCCCTCACTCCTTAGCATCAACGTGAGTCCTTCCCTCACTCCTTAGCATCAACGTGAGTCCTTCCCTCACTCCTACACATCACAGTGAGTCCTTCCCTCACTCCTACACATCACAGTGAGTCCTTCCCTCACTCCAACACATCACAATGAGTCCTTCCTATACATCACAGTGAGTCCTTCCCTCACTCCTACACATCACAGTGAGTCCTTCCCTCACTCCTACACATCACAATGAGTCCTTCCCTCACTCCTACACATCACAATGAGTCCTTCCCTCACTCCTACACATCACAGTGCGTCCTTCCCTCACTCCTACACATCACAATGAGTCCTTCCTATACATCACAATGAGTCCTTCCTACACATCACAATGAGTCCTTCCTATGCATCACAGTGAGTCCTTCCCTCACTCCTACACATCACAGTGAGTCCTTCCCTCACTCCTACACATAACAGTGAGTCCTTCCCTCACTCCTACACATCACAATGAGTCCTTCCTATACATCACAGTGAGTCCTTCCCTCACTCCTACACATCACAGTGAGTCCTTCCCTCACCCCTACACATCACAATCAGTCCTTCCCTCACCCCTACACATCACAATGAGTCCTTCCCTCCTACACATCACAGTGAGTCCTTCCCTCACTCCTACACATCACAGTGAGTCCTTCCCTCACTCCTACACATCACAGTGAGTCCTTCCCTCACTCCTACACATCACAATGAGTCCTTCCGTCACTCCTACACATCACAGTGCGTCCTTCCCTCACTCCTACACATCACAATGAGTCCTTCCTACACATCACAAGGAGTCCTTCCTGCACATCACAATGAGTCCTTCCTACACATCACAGTGAGTCCTTCCTATACATCACAGTGAGTCCTTCCATCACTCCTACACATCACAGTGAGCCCTTCCCTCACTCCTACACATCACAGTGAGCCCTTCCCTCACTCCTACACATCACAATGAGTCCTTCCCTCACTCCTACACATCACAATGAGTCCTTCCCTTACTCTTACACATCATAATGAGTCCTTCCTATACATCAAAGTGAGTCCTTCCTTCACTCCTACACATCACTGAGTCCTTCCCTCACCCCTACACATCACAATGAGTCCTTCCCTCACCCCTACACATCACAGTGAGTCCTTCCCTCACTCCTACACATCACAGTGAGTCCTTCCCTCACTCCTACACATCACAGTGAGTCCTTCCCTCACTCCTACACATCACAGTGAGTCCTTCCCTCACTCCTACACATCACAGTGAGTCCTTCCCTCACTCCTACACATCACAGTGAGTCCTTCCCTCACTCCTACACATCACAGTGAGTCCTTCCCTCACTGCTACACATCACAGTGAGTCCTTCCCTCACCCCTACACATCACAGTGAGTCCTTCCCTCACTCCTACACATCACAGTGAGTCCTTCCTACACATCACAGTGAGTTCCTCCCTATACATCACAGTGAGTCCTTCCCTCACTCCTATACATCAAAGTGAGTCCTTCCCTCACTCCTACACATCACAGTGAGTCCTTCCCTCACTCCTACACATCACAGTGAGTCCTTCCCTCACTCCTACACATCACAGTGAGTCCTTCCCTCACTCATACACATCACAGTGAGTCCTTCCAACACACCAACACATCACAGCGAGTCCTTCCCTCACCTCTACACATCACAGTGAGTCCTTCCCTCACCCCTACACATCACAGTGAGTCCTTCCCTCACTCCTACACATCACAATGAGTCTTTCCCTCACTCCTACACATCACAGTGAGTCCTTCCCTCACTCATACACATCACAGTGAGTCCTTCCCTCACTCCTACACATCACAGTGAGTCCTTCCAACACACCAACACATCACAGTGAGTCCTTCCCTCACCCCTACACATCACATTGAGTCCTTCCCTCACTCCTACACATCACAGTGAGACCATCCCTCACTCCTACACATCACAGTGAATCCTTCCCACACTCATACACATCACAGTGAGTCCTTCCCTCACTCCTACACATCACAGTGAGTCCTTCCAACACACCAACACATCACAGTGAGTCCTTCCCTCACCCCTACACATCACAGTGAGTCCTTCCCTCATACTACACAACGCTGCATGTCTTTCCTTCACTCCTACAAAACACAGTAAGTCATTCCCTCAATCCTACACAACACATTGCATCCTACCCTCACTCCCACACACAGCAAGTCCTTCCCTTATCCTACACAACATTGCATGTCCTTCCCTCACTCCTACACATCACAGTGATTCCTTCCCACACTCATACACATCACAGTGAGTCCTTCCCTCGCTCCTACACATCACAGTGAGTCCTTCCAACACACCAACACATCACAGTGAGTCCTTCCCTCACCCCTACACATCACAGTGAGTCCTTCCCTCATACTACACAACGCTGCATGTCTTTCCTTTACTCCTACAAAACACAGTAAGTCATTCCCTCAATCCTACACAACACATTGCATCCTACCCTCACTCCCACACACAGCAAGTCCTTCCCTTATCCTACACAACATTGCATGTCCTTCCCTCACTCCTATAAATCACTGCAAATCCTCCTATCACTCCTTAGTAGGTCAGTAAGTCCTCCTCTCACACCTTAGTAGGTCAGTAAGTCCTCCTCTCACTTATTGGCAGATCAGTAAGTCGTCCTCTCATTCATTAGGTGGTCAGCTTATCTTTCCCTAATTTTCGAACATCACTACATGTCTTTCCCTACGTCCTACACAACACTACAAGTCCTTCCCTCATTCCTACACAATACTGAAGTCCTTCCCTCAATACTACACAATACTGCATGCCCTTCCCCCAGTCCTACAGTAATCCGTAGATAAACTTTCAATACACCGTTATAATCTATTTTAGCATTTATAAAGACTAGTCGAACCAACAGTTAATATTATACACAATACAACTTCTTGTCATGTCGGGTAGACTGACTTATTTAGGATATATTCATCTTTTTCTGTACACAGACATTAGGAGCATCAATTAACCCCCTCAGTCACAAGTACAGTAGCTCTCTAAGAGCCTCACACATCTCCAAGTTGATATTCACAATATAGCCACAAACAGCCTCTGGTTGGATCAGACTACCCCTGAAAACCTTACATGGTCCTTAAATCCATTATACAACCACCTATAATCACCACACAGCCCTAATTAGCCAAACAGTCCGTGACGGCAGCATACAAGCCCTGGGGGGCCTCACATAGCCCCTAGGAGTGACATACTGCCTCAAAACATTTACAACAAATACAATCTTTTTTTTTTTACAATTTCAAAAGTTTGCCCACAGGAAATGCTCATTGGCTACAAGTAAGTTGTAAAGCTGTAATAATTACTTAATTTTACATTAAAATCTTAAACTAACATCTTGTATTTCACTGCCAGGAAGAATAAAATATTTTGTTTTGCAAATGAAGATGAAACTAAAGTCCAAAATAAATAAGTTGAAGAAAATACTTCCTGACTGTCTAGTTACAGATCCACAAAAGAGATTACAACAGTGTATTAGAAGTTATAAGCTTCGCAACGCCACAAGTCTATATGGTCACTCCAATATAAGTCCTTCCCTCACTCATATACGACACTACAAGTCCGTCCCTCACTCCTACACAACCCTGCATGTCCTTCCTTAAATCCTACACAACCCTGCAAGTCCTTCCCTCACTCCTACACAACCCTGCAAGTCCTTCCCTCAGTCCTACACAAGCCTCTAAGTGATTCTCTCACTCCTACACAACCCTGCAAGTCCATCTTTCACTCCTACACAAGAGAGCAAGTCCTTCCTTCATTTCTCTACAACACTGCAAGTCCTTCCTTCACTCCTACACAATACTAGAAGTCCTTCCCTCATTTCTACACAACCCTGAAAGTCCTTCCCTCACTCCTACACAACACAACATAACCTTTCCTCACTCCTCCACATCACCGCATGTCCTTCCCTCACTCTTACATAATATTGCTTCTTCTTTTCTCACTCCTACAGTGCTACAGTATCTCTACAGTCGTCAGTATATAAGATTTCAACACACTGTTATAATCTCTTTTAGTATTTATGTGGACGTATTTAACCAACACTTACACATATACAATACAACTTCCTGTCATGTGTGGTAGACTGAGTTACTTAGAGAATGTTCATCCTTTACTGTACTCTTGATCGTTTCTCTTGTCCATCTTGATGTTGCCTCGTCATCTGTACACCAAGTTATGGTCCTCTTCCTCCCTGGAGAAGTATTCTCTGTTAATACCTGTGAAATTAAAATTTTATTAACCAAAAATAGTTTTTTTGTATATATTGCAGGGCGACAAGAATTAAAATCACTCTTTCTTCATACTGTTATGCCAGCACTCCTCTTTATCAAGAATTTACCACTAGTCAAGTCACACGAGTGGTCACAACAACAAGCAGGGTAAACACTATAATGACTCGTATATTATCTCCACCAGATTCTCAATAATAACTCTCAGATTAACTCAAAATATAGGTATCATGTTGAAGATGAATCATGAAATGCATAACTTAGCATTATAAAGTTAAGAGACCACAAACAAAGGTCAAGTAAAGGAACAATTTAAGTACAGTACAGATGACCACAGCCTAAATTAACCCTAACCCGAACCTCAGCCTCACCATACACTAGAAAAGTACAAAAGTGAACACCACTTACCTCCATATAAATATATCTTGAGTCCAGACCAATTGTACCATACTTGCACCACACACTATCACCAGCCAGGCTCGTCTACCTCCCTGCACTTGCCGTGACCCACACAATGTGGATACCATGCCGCCAATTACCATACTATTTTACCTAACAAATGCACAACGTTAAGTTGATTTACTTATTACATACTTATTATAAATTAATATATATAACATACTGGACAATGTTTACATACAGGAACATATATAAAATATAGTCCTACCTACTGAAGAAGCAGTGTAATTACCTCTCAATCAAATATATTCAGTGCCTTATAAAATTCCCTCCCCAAAGATAAAACACTTGTGTTTTATTTTCAGTCTGGTGAATGAGATAGAGCATTTGCTACGAAATTCTCTCACTCCTACACAACATACCAAGTCCATCCCTCACTCCTACACAACATACCATGTCCATCCCTCACTCCTACACAACATATCAAGTCCATCCCTCACTCCTATACAACATACCAAGTCCATCCTTCACTCCTACACAACATACCAAGTCCATCCCTCACTCCTACACAACATATCAAGTCCATCCTTCACTCCTACACAACATACCATGTCCATCCCTCACTCCTATACAACATACCAAGTCCATCCTTCACTCCTATACAACATACCAAGTCCATCCTTCACTCCTACACAACATACCAAGTCCATCCTTCACTCCTATACAACATACCAAGTCCATCCTTCACTCCTACACAACATACCAAGTCCTTCCCTCACTCCTACACAATACTACAAGTCCTTCCCTCACTCCTACACAACATACCAAGTCCATCCTTCACTCCTACACAACATACCAAGTCCATCCTTCACTCCTATGCAACATACCAAGTCCATCCCTCACTCCTACTCAAGATACCAAGTCCTTCCCTCACCCCTACACAATACTACAAGTCCTTCCCTCACTCCTACACAACATACCAAGTCCATCCCTCATGCCTACACAATACTACAAGTCCATCCCTCACTCCTACACAATACTACAAGTCCATCCCTCACTCCTACACAAGATACCAAGTCCTTCCCTCACCCCTACACAATACTACAAGTCCTTCCCTTACTCCTACACCACACTGCAAGTCCTTCCCTCACTCCTACACAATACAACAAGTCCTTCCCTCACTTCTACACAATAGTACAAGTCCTTCCCTCACTCCTACACAATACTGCAAGTGCTTCCCTCACTCCTACACAATACTACAAGTCATTCCCTCACTCCTACACAATACTTCAAGTCCTTCCCTCACTCCTACACAAAAATACAATCCTTCCCTCACTAATACACAATACTACCAGTCCTTCCCTCACAACTACCCAATACTTCAAGTCCTTCCCTCACGCCTACACAGTTCAACAAGTACATCCCTCACTCCTACACAACACACCAAGTCCTTCCCTCACTCTTACACAACATACCAAGTCCTTCCCTCACTCCTACACAACATACCAACTCCTTCCCTCACTCCTACACAATACTACAAGTCCTTCCCTCACTCCTACACAATACTACAAGTCCTTCCCTTACTCCTACACCACACTGCAAGTCCTTCCCTCACTCCTACACAATACAACAAGTCCTTCCCTCACTTCTACACAATACTACAAGTCCTTCCCTCACTCCTACACAATACTGCAAGTCCTTTCCTCACTCCTACACAATACTACAAATCCTTCCTTCACTTCTACACAAGACTACAAGTCCTTCCCTCACTCCTACACAACACAACATAACCTTTCCTCACTCCTCCACATCACCGCATGTCCTTCCCTCACTCTTACATAATATTGCTTGTTCTTTCCTCACTCCTACAGTGCTACAGTATCTCTACAGTCGTCAGTATATAAGATTTCAACACACTGTTATAATCTGTTTTAGTATTTATGTGGACGTATTTAACCAACACTTACACATATACAATACAACTTCCTGTCATGTTTGGTAGACTGAGTTATTTAGAGAATGTTCATCCTTTACTGTACTCTTGATCGTTTCTCTTGTTCATCTTGATGTTGCCTCGTCATCTGTACACCAAGTTATGGTCCTCATCCTCCCTGGAGTAGTATTTTCTGTTAATACCTGTGAAATTAAAATTTTATTAACCAAAAATAGTTTTTTTTGTATATATTGCAGGGCGACAAGAATTAAAATCACTCTTTCTTCATACTGTTATGCCAGCACTCCTCTTTATCAAGAATTTACCACTAGTCAAGTCACACGAGTGGTCACAACAACAAGCAGGGTAAACACTATAATGACTCTTATATTATCTCCACCAGATTCTCAATAATAACTCTCAGATTAACTCAAAATATAGGTATCATGTTGAAGATGAATCATGAAATGCATAACTTAGCATTATAAACTTAAGAGACCACAAACAAAGGTCATGTAAATTAACAATTTAAGTACAGTACAGATGACCACAGCCTAAATTAACCCAAACCCGAACCTCAGCCTCACCATACACTAGAAAAGTACAAAAGTGTACACCACTTACCTCCATATAAATATATCCTGAGTCCAGACCAATTGTACCATACTTGCACCACACACTATCACCAGCCAGGCTCGTCTTCCTCCCTGCACTGTGGATACCATGCCGCCAATTACCATACTATTTTACCTAACAAATGCACAACGTTAAGCTGATTTACTTATTACATACTTATTATAAATTAATATATATAACATACTAGACAATGTTTATATACAGGAACATATATAAAATATAGTCCTACCTACTGAAGAAGCAGTGTAATTACCTCTCAATCAAATATATTCAGTGCCTTATAAAACTCCCTCCCCAAAGATAAAACACTTGTGTTTTATTTTCAGTCTGGTGAATGAGATAGAGCATTTGCTACTTTATTCTCTCACTCCTACACAACATACCAAGTCCATCCCTCACTCCTACACAACATACCATGTCCATCCCTCACTCCTACACAACATATCAAGTCCATCCCTCACTACTATTCAACATACCAAGTCCATCCTTCACTCCTACACAACATACCAAGTCCATCCCTCACTCCTACACAACATATCAAGTCCATCCTTCACTCCTACACAACATACCATGTCCATCCCTCACTCCTATACAACATACCAAGTCCATCCTTCACTCCTATACAACATACCAAGTCCATCCTTCACTCCTACACAACATACCAAGTCCATCCTTCACTACTATACAACATACCAAGTCCATCCTTCACTCCTACACAACATACCAAGTCCTTCCCTCACTCCTACACAATACTACAAGTCCTTCCCTCACTCCTACACAACATACCAAGTCCATCCTTCACTCCTACACAACATACCAAGTCCATCCTTCACTCCTATACAACATACCAAGTCCATCCCTCACTCCTACTCAAGATACCAAGTCCTTCCCTCACCCCTACACAATACTACAAGTCCTTCCCTCACTCCTACACAACATACCAAGTCCATCCCTCATGCCTACACAATACTACAAGTCCTTCCCTCACTCCTACACAACACTACAAGTCCATCCCTCACTCCTACACAAGATACCAAGTCCTTCCCTCACTCCTACACAATACTACAAGTCCTTCCCTCACCCCTACACAATACTACAAGTCCTTCCCTCACCCCTACACAATACTACAAGTCCTTCCCTTACTCCTACACCACACTGCAAGTCCTTCCCTCACTCCTACACAATACAACAAGTCCTTCCCTCACTTCTACACAATAGTACAAGTCCTTCCCTTACTCCTACACCACACTGCAAGTCCTTCCCTCACTCCTACACAATACAACAAATCCTTCCCTCACTAATACACAATACTACCACTCCTTCCCTCACAACTACACAACATACGACGTCCATCCCTCACTCCTACAAAACATACCAAGTCCATCCCTCACTCCTACACAACACTCCAATTCCTTCCCTCACTCCTACACAACATACCAAGTCCTTCCCTCACCCCTACACAATACTACAAGTCCTTCCCTCACTCCTACACCACACTGCAAGTCCTTCCCTCACTCCTACACAATACAACAAGTCCTTCCCTCACTTCTACACAATAGTACAAGTCCTTCCCTCACTCCTACACAATACTGCAAGTGCTTCCCTCACTCCTACACAATACTACAAGTCATTCCCTCACTCCTACACAATACTTCAAGTCCTTCCCTCACTCCTACACAAAAATACAATCCTTCCCTCACTAATACACAATACTACCAGTCCTTCCCTCACAACTACACAACATACTAAGTCCATCCCTCACTCCTACACAACATACCAAGTCCTTCCCTCACTCCTACACAACATACCAAGTCCTTCCCTCATTCCTACACAACATACCAAGTCCTTCCCTCATTCCTACACAACATACCAAGTCCTTCCCTCACTCCTACACAACATGCCAAGTCCTTCCCTCACTCCTACACAACATACCAAGTCCTTCCCTCACTCCTACACAACATACCAAGTCCTTCCCTCACTCCTACACAACATACCAAATCCTTCCCTGCAGAGTTAATCACCATCTATTAAGTCTCCGATTCTTGTTTTTCATTCGACTTCTGAACTGTAATAAATTATGGTCACTGTAAACTACAATTCTCTGGTAGGTGTTGCCAAGATATAAGTTAAACTTTTCCAGTGCCTAAGCAGAGTCACAGCTTCTTTCTCTATTGTAGAGTAATTCCATTGCACCAGCCCCAACATCACTGGTAAAACATAAATTTTACTTACGAACCATTCAGAATCCTTTCTCTGCCTCGTCCAGTTCAACACGACTTCAATCCATCTGGCAGTCGAACCCGAGGCCTCCATCATCCACAACAGGTACCTTGCCAGTGAGCCACCATACTGTGTTCAATAGTATATACACCAGTGTCAACATTAGATCGGGTCAAAAAGGGCATACATATTTTGAATTGCAATTTAGAATTTGTAATAGTCTAGAAAAGTTGCTCCTATATAAAGTTTATCAAACTCCAATATATGGCATTAGTCTTGTATTATTACAGTAAAAGATGGCACCAATTTACAGTCCTTAACTAATACTACGTAGATCTATCCATACTATTAATACTGAAATGTGCTCCTTAATTTGGGTTACTTGATCAACAAACACCTTTCCCTCAATACCAATATTTTGTTCTTTTTTCCATCAGTATATAATACAGTTATCTCTTATTTTTCCTCTTCAGTGTACAACAGTTTACATTACCCATCATCATCTCTGACGTTTGCCTCGAGCTGCTGGAGGCTGCCCACCATCCGTGCCTCCACACTCGCCTATTTTATTTTTCTAAGTCGCGCATTTTCATCTACATGAAGGCGCCAATTCATGATATAAGTGTTAACAAATTATGTTTGATGAATATTGTTCACTTCTTTGATAACTGCCCTGTTCACACGGCACGAGAGATGAAGCGCTGGTCAGAGGAAAGGTCGAATGAAATTGACCTTCTGGACTGGCCATCTAAATCTCCAGGTCCATATTCAATAAGTTTCTTTCAGTTAAACAATACAACTTTTCCTTTACCCAACAGAATAATAATGTTGTATTTTTATTGAAATATTTAATATCACGAATATAATACTGTATAGGACCATTGTTTGTGTTAAGAGATTACTATGACTGTTAGTGAGTGCTACCCAGACCTCGACCCTATAGAGACCATTTGGACCCAGATATTGAACGCGTGGGAACCTGAAGACAAGCTAAACACTGGTCCCGACTCCGCCTACACACCCAGGACGAGTGTGAGCAGTTTGTTTGAAACCAACCACCTATATAACCTTGTGTCTCAGGCCCACGAAGGCTCCAGGGGGCTATATAAAAGGGAGGCCATTGGACAGGCCATTGATATTCTGTATGACCTGTGTTGGTAAATATTAAGAGAAAATGTGATTTCCGCCCCCGTTTTTTTCAATATTTATCCTCATATTTACGTTATTATAATTATCTAATTACTGGTGATTCAAACCTGAACAACTTAAAAAAATGTAAATATAGAAATGGAATAATGTATTAGCCCGTCAGACAGACCGTAATGCTTATATTAATGTGGGCTACAAACATTATGTTTAAATAATTACATCACCCACGGTAACTAGCCTAGAGCCGCGGTTAAGATACTAAACGCCTGGGCAATATTTCTATAATGTGGGTTAGTTTTTATAAGACACAATTGAAGTGATTGTGGTGATAGTGAAATGATTGTGGTGATGGTGGTGAAGCGATTGTGGCGAAGTGATTTTGGTGATGGTTAAATGATTGTGGTGATGGTGAAGTGATTGTGGTGATGGTGAAGTGATTGTGGTGATGGTGAAGTGATTGTGGCAAAATGATTATGGTGAAGTGATTGTGGTGAAGTACTTAAGTATTTAAGTGGGTGAAAGGAATCAATAGAGGAGATATAGATAAAGGTCTTACAATATCCGAGCAGGATAGGACTCGTAACAACGGATTTAAATTGGATAAGTTTAGGTTTAGGAGGGAGATAGGAAGGAGCTGGTTCACAAACAGGGTGGTGGACGAGTGGAACAAGCTTAGCAACTTTGTAGTAAGTGCTGGAACGCTGGAAAGTTTTAAAAGAAGGCTAGATCGATTCATTGATGATAGAGAGTGGTCCGGGCTTGCAAGTACCCCTAAGTCTTTTTCACAAGTCGACTTCTCTAGGTTGATGTTGTTAAGGCTATATATATTGACAGTATTTGTTCTTCCAATATTAAGTACGCTGAGCTTGTTGGTGTTGAATTTCCTTTGCCATTTTACTCACCACCCCTGCAGTTTATTTAAATCTTCCTGTAGGGCATTTGCATCCTTCCCTGAATTAATCTGCCGCCCTAGTTTGGTGTCATCCTCAAACTTACTTATGTCACTGCTGATCCCAGTATCTAGATCGTTTATGTAGATTATGAACAAGAATGGGTCCAGTACTGACCCCTGGGGAACTCCACTGGTTACACGGCCCGACTCAGATCTAACACCATCTACGCTGACCCTCTGTGTTCTATCGGTAAGCCATGACTTTATCCAATTTATAACTTTCCCTTCGATACCATGAGCCTTAACGTTTCTCAGAAGCCTCTTATGCGGTCCAACTCTTTGCTAAAGTCTAAGTAAATAACATCGTAATTTTCGTCATTATCTACTACCTCGAAGACTTTCCTAAGAAAAAACGTCAGCTGATTTTTAGACAAGATTTTCCCTTTATAAACCCTTGTTGAGAATCGTAGATTAATTTGTTTTTCTCTAGATGCGATCGGATGTTATTTGCAATAATTGATTCAAGAAATTTCCCGACTACTGACGTCAAACTAATCGGCCGGTAATTTGACGCTGATGTTCTGTCACCCCTTCTGAATATGGGTACAACAGTTGCCTGTTTCCACAATGAATGTATATTATGTATGCTGT
The DNA here is from genome assembly GCA_958450375.1 of Homarus gammarus. Classification (NCBI taxonomy): domain Eukaryota; kingdom Metazoa; phylum Arthropoda; class Malacostraca; order Decapoda; family Nephropidae; genus Homarus; species Homarus gammarus. The sequence goes on from CAUDMG010001926.1 coordinate 601,339, forward strand.
ATGTATATTATGTATGTATATTATGGATACGCACAAGTCTGGCACAACTCCCGTGTCTAATGATTTTGTAAATAAATTTACGAGGGGTCCGCTAATCTGTTCCTTACACTCTCAAAACTCGAGGGAAAATTTCATCCGGCCCTGAGGATTTTGTCTTCTTTAATTTATTTATCTTCTTAAGAACAAACTCTCTTCTGATACTGATATTCTTTAATTTCTCTTCTTCATTTACCTAAATATCAGTGAATATCTTGCGAAGGTCACAAATATATTTTTCCAAACAGTAAATACGGTGATAATGGAAAGTAAACTATTTATTTGACCATTATACTTCACTTGACTATGTAATAATATATAGCACAAAAGTATGTTATTCTACTTGTCGAAAATATCACCTTTACACTGGTCATTGGCAAGTGAGTTACCTACCACCACCACCATTCCTCCACAGTGACCAACTGAAGTACTCAAGATGGATCTGATTGTTCCTGGCTACAATATTTGACTGTCAGGTGAACAAGGTAACACCGCCTCTTACACTGGGATTTGAAACGCTCATAGAAATCGTGTTTGGTTTAAACAAGATAAAATTATGAAATCACGAAGATATGGCAGCAGCCCATCTTATATCACCTGAAGATTAACTACCCTAACACACCCCCACCACCAAAAGTGGCATTTCTGTGTATAACAAGTAAAATCTGATTGGGTGCCTATTCTTCACGTGGTGGCTAATGTCGAGCTGAGTTTGGCTGCGTTGAGTGTTAGTTGCTTATATTGTTACATACGTCTTAGCCTAAAAGTGCTGTTTACATTTTGTTCCCGACAATCATAGACCACTTAGAACACTTATGAATACACCAATGAAGACTGAAGGCATAATGTACACAGTTGAGACATCTCTATTACGCCGACTGGGAACAACCACTTATAAGGTTTGATCATGGACACGATTAGGTGTTAATCTAATGTTCATAATCCTCTAAAGCCGTGTTAAAGGACTCCGTATAAATGCTAAACCGGATAATGGTCTAACGGAGAAGGTCGGGTTAATCAGCGTGGGTGGTCGCCTCGTTCTGGTACCTAACCTTAAACTCCTACAACCAAATCACGTTGAAATGGATTTCTACCCCAGTGAAGCTGTCAAGGTCATTCAGTATAATAAAGTCCCAGTCATCAACATTTCTATACAATTAATGGGCTATCGAATTGACGTAGATTGGAGAGAGAAATAAGTTGTAAGGGAAATATACACAGCGACATACCTTATATTTTTCAACACCAACACACACATGATGGCGTCTGTATTTTATAATCCTTGACAACTGGATGTATTAATTGAGGAGCATTTTGTAAACGTTAACTTCCGTCACACATCCACTAAACGCCTCGACCGTCTCACTACTGGCCGGCTCCCTCCTTCCACGTCTGGCTGTCCCTGGTCTAAAGTTCATCCACATCACCACACACTGAACCATCTCCAGTACGAACATACGCTCTTGTGGTGTTGAAGCACACGATATAAGGCGTCACTTGCGAACCTTAGTAATAACACTTAATCGGATGGCTGGCGTGGCCATATTTGTTTTGCTTAATTTGACACCAAAAGAAAGCACCGATACCCTCCAAAGTGATAACTGAGAGCTCGACTCCCACACACTGAACCACCCGATCGAAACTTCTATCTAACCGACGCTCTTGTAATGATAAGGACCGGATATTACATGTAAATGCTCACTAACAGAAAAGCTGAGTTGCTTCTGCAGGAAATAATGGGAAACGTTTTTTATTCAGCTGATCAACAAAAATCACAGATGGTTCAGAGAAATGTGGCCCCAAGCTCGACTCCTGATTCAGCGCTTCGTTTGTGGTGACCAGCCACTCAGAACTCCTGATACAAACGACAGGTTGACATATTCCCATAGGTAGAGGTTCTGCATGATGAATACATTCTGAATAAATTACAAGTAATGTTATGTAGATAATCAAAATTTATTGCATATGCCAAACAAAGATTTTTATTTGGTATATTACGATATATTTATTTTTATGAGAAAATCTACAAAATGGCTTAAACGAACCGAAATAACCACTAATTTGTACCAACTGACACTGCTGGTAGTGAAGGCGGGCGGGGGAGAGGGCTCAGGGGTGGTAATGTGTGGTGTGTGTGATGATAGATGATGATGATGATGCTGCTGAATGATCCCCAGTTATTATAAGACAATTCACCATCACTACACACACAATTGGTTTGATTTACAGGGGTGAGGTTAGGTTAGGTTTCATTTCACCCCACATTATGGCTTCGTCCCCGTGCAATAATAACCTACATTAGAGTTCCTCATTTACTATTTATGAATGTTCAGTCATACTAATTCCCTCAGTGGCAAACATCTGGATGAAAGGCTAAATATAAAATGATAATACACTCGTAGTTGCTAGTGGCGTGGTTGCTAGTGGCGTAGTTACTAGGGGCGTATCCAAAGGCTCAGTATATTTGTTTACCATATATAAGAACACCTGATATCGGGACACAAGCCATCTGGGTGGTTAGTTTATCCAATGTTGGTGGAGGCGAAAACCGGAAATCGTGTTACGTCAAACATACATTTAAACCAGAGGCGATTCGAACCCTGGACTTGTGTGAGAGAAATACGCACGTTACGAAATACAACCCAAGATCCAAGTGAACCCCTGCTGTTGGTTCGTCTCCTTCTCCCTGGCTGGATTTTCAACCCGAAGTGATTGCCCTCGGTGGACCGCTCCCGAAATCCCACGTGAACCCTGTTATTCTCTGCAAATACCACCTCTCCAGGATCGCCCACTGGTCCCCAGGTAGGGTCGTCCTCTACACTGATGGTTCTGTTGACCCCGCTACAGGTCGGGCCGGGGCTGGTGTCTACATCTCCCGTGCTGATGCCTCTGAGCCTATCAAACTGTCTCTCAGAGTTTCTGACGGGCATCCTCCACTCAGGCGGAACTATTAGCCCTCCTTGCTGGGGAAGAAGCAGATGGTTTCTGCCCCTTGCTTGTCTGCTGCGATTCCAGGTCTGCTCTCGACGGGATCGCATTTGGAGCAGGGGAAAATAGGTACCTCATCCTCCGAATACGAGGGCTAACATCCACACTTCAGGATGCAGGACGTCCTGTGACATTCCTATGGATACCCAGTCATGTCGGTATCTTGGGGAATGAGGCAGCAGATGGCCTTGCCAAGACTGGCTGCATCAAGGCCACACCTGACTACGTTGTTCCTCGAACACTTTTACAGCTTAGGACCCAAATTCGCCGCAAACAGAGAAGCTCGGGAAGCAGCCATCCCCCTGGACTCCCCGCCCACCTGGTACAATGTCCTCCGTAAACTTCCTGACCTCTCGTATGTCTATGGGAAAGGGTCGCGGAAAGGGGACGTGATTGCTGCCCGTATCATCATTGGGTATGAATTTGCTTGGGAGATTGGTATCCCCGCATCCCCTGAGCAACGGTCTTGTGCATTATGCAGAAGACCCGACAGCAGCACCCTTATCCACTACCTCCTAAGATGTCCCCACACACAACGCTTCCGTGACGCCTGCTGGACCACCACTCCACGACCCCCTGACGGAGACACGATGATCCTCCCCATACTGGCCAGATATTATGTAAATAACATTGATTATGTGTTAAAGGAATATCCTTCCTTCCTTAGGCTTTAGTGAGCCCCTTTATAATATTTATACTGTATATACTTGTCACACTTGCCAGATGCTTCTGGTGTTATTGTACAGGGGTACCTAGTGACAGCACTAGGATCCCGCTTCCTCTATCAAGGAATAAACAATTGAAATTGAATTGATCCAAGTGACGCGCTAGGTATTTACACTATCAAGGGCAAATAACTATTTTGGAAATGTTGGTTAGTGATCCCATTACATAATTTACTTCAGCAATAGCAGCATATGGGCCCCGGTGACGATACCTACCACTCTTACCCTAACAAAAACTTCAACTGAACAAGGTGTTGAACATGACATAACCAGGCCGATAACCCTCATGTATGTATGTATGTATGATTTTTACTCAATAAATTCATACAAAATCAAGGTCCCAGTACAGGTGGATACGTACCCCGCACTGCAACAACAATGTGCCGATGCTAATTCTAGGATTTTAATCATATATCCACATGCTAACTTTGGTTAATAGCCATCTTAATAGCAGTATTATCTGTCTATCCACATACTAGCTTAGGTTAATAGCCATCTTAATAGCAGTATTTTCTGCCCGAGCCACGGCATCCACAACTCCTTTACACACGGCGGAGAGCTACACTACCGCCTCCTCCTCCCTGGACCCCACAGTACACCAACACAACTTATCACCTTACCTTCACTCAACTGCTAATAACCACAGCATAGAGTCCTGGAAGTCCTCACGACGCCACAAACACGAGGTAATCCACAAACAGCAAACGTAAAACATGGAAATAGCGATCAAATACTGTATGACCACACACACACACATGTTGCCTCCACCACTGCCGTACCTCTAATGATCACTGGCGAGTGGCGAACCCGAGGTGCTTCGATTCCTTAATTCATTGGTTCGCTTTACTGATTCATATGAAAATAATCGACTGGGCGGCGGAAAGAACACCATACACGATTGGTCTGTCATCTATAATCTCATTAATTTTCTTTAATCACTTCTATCCACCATTAGCTAAAACAAAACTGATAATTATTAACGAAAGATAGTCATGAGTTTCGAAGCTTCGTCAACGATCTGCTCTTACGTCACTAGACTAGTCCACAACCAAACAAGCAGTTGGCTTCCACGGTTAGCATAAGCGTAATACTTCCATTACTATTTTTATTATTATTACTATTATTATTATTATTATTATTATTTGGGGTTTTAGGCCGTGAGACGTGAGTTAATGTTCGACTGATGACTCGCTCTTTGCTCATGAAGAATATAAAAATCATCAAATATTAATTTATTTTTCTTTCTAGGGTGTGTGGATGGGAGGAAGGGTGTGTGGATTGGAGGAGGGGGTGTGTGGATGGGAGGGAGAGTGTGTGGATGGGAGGAGGGGGTGGGTGGGAGGTAGAGTGTGTGGATGGGAGGAGGGGGTGGGTGGGAGGGAGAGTGTGTGGATGGGAGGAGGGGGTGGGTGGCAGGTAGGGTGTGTGGATGGGAGGAGGGGGTGGGTGGGAGGGAGAGTGTGTGGATGGGAGGAGGGGGTGGGTGGGAGGTAGAGTGTGTGGATGGGAGGAGGGGTGGGTGGATGGGAGGGAGAGTGTGTGGATGCGGGGAAGGGTTTGTTATTTATTTTAGATTGTTTGGCTCTGAGGCTGGCTTGAGGTTTACGGCTGACTAGCTGAAGTGAACGGCTGGATGGCTTATGTGAATGGCTGGCTGGCTGAGGTGAATGGCTGGCTGGCTGAGGCAAATATCTGGCTGGCCAAGAACCCAACCAAACAGATCCTCAATGCCAGACAGGCTGCATGTCGTCATTGGCAAGTACTGGGCAAGAACTGGCTCCAGAATGTATCTGCACCTGCACCAGTGTTGGTCAAGTCTGGTCTTGAGGGAGCTCACTCTCGGTACTGTCACACTCTCTGACAGAGTGTCTTGAGGGAGCTCACTCTCGGTGCTCTCACACTCTCTGGCAGAGTGTGCCAAGAGTTTATAAACTCAGAAAAAGTTTGCCTTGACAATTTTCCGAACTTGTGGCTTCTTCAACCATAAGCTGTGACCACCCGCTAGTGGGGCACGTCCCCCAGCTCCAGGTATGAACCCTCGACTGAGTAATGCCCTCTGAGTTGTTTATAAACTTCAATTATGTCACCCCTTGACTACCTGTAGCATAAGCTAGGCAATTCCTGTAGGGGGAGGGATATAAATTTGCCCCACTTAAGGTTTGATAAAAAAGAAATATGAAGCACCATGAGTGTGTTGTATGTGGAGATTAAAGATTCACATGGTATACTGTGCGTGTAAACTGAGAATATGAACAAATACTGTGTGTACTTGTACTGTAGAGTACATAGTTGTACAGTATAATGATAATATTAGCAGGATGATGTTCATATGTGAGTTGATGTCATTTGTTTTTGTTCATCGTAGTGGGAGATGTTTTTAATGTGTTTCTTCCTTCTTAAAAACAACTGAATCATCTCACCTTTAATTCTAGATCAGTTTATTACTTTGGTCCAATATATGCTCAGAAAAATCACGATTCTTTTAACTGGTCTTATTATATGGGGTTCTGAGGGCAAACAAACCCAAACTGTACATTTGTGTTCGTGTCATAATTAGATCATATAAGATGAAAGTTGTCTCAAATATACCTTGCTCTAGGCCTCACAAGATTTTGTTTACCGAGGTCAGAGGACACATAACTGCCACAGTCCACAAGCAGGGGTATAGATATATTAACATATATTTCTGTCATTTTATAAGGGTCAGGCACTTGGACACCTCACTTCCAGGAAAGATTAGAATGTCTACAATTGCACAGTTTATGCTAATGAAGAGTAAAGGGCATCTTAATATAAATTTCTAAGTACTTCAAAGGGCTTTACAATACTTGGTTATATGTACAGTATACATCTGGGAGTTAATGGATCGTTGCCCCACTAGAGGTTACAGCCTCAAGTGAGAGAAACTGTCAGTACAGTTAACTATCGCCACCAACTTCTTTGGAGTAACAGTTAAGCATAGAAGAAACTGTCAGCAAATATTGTGACAACACCATATGTGAGCTTTAATTATTGATTTTACGATACTCATTCTCAGGCTGTGAAGTCGACCAACGCCTGGCTACTAACAGATGGACTAAACAAGGGCATCACCTGTGTAGTGGGACACGCAGTCAACAGAGCTCAGTCTATTGTTAAGGTTTGTCTACAGTCCTTATTTGGAGCCAATTATAGAAGTTAGATAGTTTTCAGATAGCACGAGATGACTCAAGGCATTTATTAATTGCTTTGTGTTTCTTGAGTTGACAGATTGTACATTTTTCTATATCAGGAGATAAGGCTGCCAGACCTCATTAGAATGCTTTCATAAGTAGGCTAATAAGTTTTTTGCTTGTATAGTATTATGAGGAAGTATTTTACACTTTAATACATAACTCAAAGATAAGAGTTTGCTTTTAATAACATCACTACACCTGTACTGAGACTTGTGTAGTAATGATAGTGAACATTACCACAACTGAGACTCATTTGTAATATTAATCCTTATGGAGCACTTTAATATTTGGCGGCACACGCACACACACACACACACGGTTTCAGTAAATTTGTTCATTGTGTGAAGATTTTGTATGTAAGACTAATAATAATTTTGTTATGAAAGAAGTCTTGAGGACAACAAAGTGATACCGAGATATGTTTCAGGTGGGGGACAGGATGGTGTCACAGATTCATTGCCTGGGAGTGACGCCTTATGGTCTTGTTAAGAATAAATCTCGTCTTGTTAATAAGGACCCTGACCAGTTCCACTCTGTGTTGTAAGTGTTCATACATATTTAAGTTGCCCTTGTGTACAGTAGCTAAAACAACTATCTGTACATACTTACCATGGACGATCAATATAGGTATATGAGGGCTGTCACTAGTCACACGTAAAATTTCGGAGCATATCGACCCCCACCTGCACAGATAGTTGTTTTGGCTACTGTACAGTATTCTTAGTGGACAGATGGCAGTATGGCAGTAAAGGAAACACAACTAAGAGATGGAGCTTTATTCCAGTTTCCTTCACTCCCATAATTGCCCTTATGTGTCAGGAGTTTACTTAATTTTTGAAGAGTCCTGTACACGCTTACTGCTGCTCATGAGAAACACATGTAGGAAGTGTATATAACGTTAGTTTTATTAATTTTCTCTGGCTAGTAGAAGTAGAGTAATATGTAAGTGGGATTTATTTTTATTGTGAAATATTTATACATAATTTATTTAATTTATTTAACTTATTTTGACTGTATTTATTTATAGTCATGTACTGTATAGTATTCATTTTATTTCATAGTTTATTCAGATAAAATGTTTGACTTGATGGTTAAAAAAATCTGTTACTAGATATGAAGTGGATGAAGAGGGTGATGAGGGCCAGCCCACCAGTCTCAATGGTGACCACACTCACTTCCTGCTTGTTGATAATGGCTTCAGGAATGAAAAAGCAAATGCTGATTATTTTTGGTGAGTACAGCCTTCCGACAACTCATATTTTTATTAACAATTACCAAGTAAGTATTATTGTGCTGAAGTCTCCACGAAACACTTCTTATAGCTAATCATTTAATGGTGAAACAGACTTAAGTACACTCGCTCCATAAAGTGTCTTCACGGAGGGGTCAGATGAATTTCAGAATGAACACTGTGACTCCTGTTGTCTCAGTAGGGTTGTCAAAATTCTTTGTCCGTTGTGTCATATTGTTTAAGATAAGTTTTGTAAATAAAGATTCTTGATCGACTGTACATAACTCTGTCTTTTAAAAATGTGTTTGATCTAGTCAGTGTTTCAACGTCTTTTTTATCAGGAAGAATTTGGTGGAAAGTATCCAGAACAAGACAGAAAATAATGGCTTGAACATCCCTGTGGTAGTGTTGCTTGTGGGCGGTAGCTTGACTGACCTGCAGAAATGTTACTTGGCGCTCATTGCAGGAATTCCAGTAGTTGTGGTTATGGGTACAGGCAAGGCAGCTGACCTTCTATCCTATGCTAAGACTACACATGGCGAATCCATACATCCGTGAGTCTGTTCCACCTTCTGTCATGTTGTTCTCGAAGTACTTTACTGTAGCTGATGTTTGTAAATGAATGAATCTCTCTAAATTTAAATAATGACTGTGATTCTCAGAAATAGATATATGTAATTAGTCTCATTCATTATCCTTTTTTTTTCACTTGTAGCGGTACACAAATAGACTGCTTATCAGATCAAGGTCAAGATATCTTATCAAAAATGCCCGAATATCTTGGAGATTTGGACGAGAAGCAGCAACAGGTAAGGTTTTATTCATGGCAGTTTTCTTGATACATACTGTACTAGGTTTTTGCTTAGCCATTGTTGAAAAAAATAAATTAATATTTCTGATGTTTTATTCTTGGATTTATACATTTTGACAAAACTTGAGGTATTGACCATTGGTTCTGAGAGTCCACTACTCCCTTGTAGGAAGATGGTGTATGGTGGAAAAGATAACTTTTAACAAACCACTGTGTTCATTCCAAACATTTTTCAATCATGTTGGCTCATTAATGATCAATATTGAAAGAATATCACACATTTTCCATATTCAAAAATGCCATTTGAGCTCAGGAATGAAATAACTTTGTACAGTAATTGTTCACCCCTTCACTTATTCTCACCACTTAAGTAGCTGTGATGAACTTGATCTTTTCTGAATGACAACAATTCGATGGTAATGAAGACAGTCTGGTGGGATAGCATTATGGTTTAGTCTAGTAGAGCTACTAAAGACAGTTTATTCATTTGCCACAACCATATTAATAATGATAATTGATATGTATTGAATATTATCATCATATACAAGTTTACAATTGGCTAACAAGTTCAGAGACAATGCTGATAGTACAGTGTATGCAGTTTGGTATGTGTTAAGTCACTGCTGGTATACATTGTGTGTTTCTTAAGTATTCATAATTTTATAAGAAATTTAAGATATGTATGAAATTAAGAATGAATATTACAGCAACTCCATAAAGTACAGTGTATGTTAAAAAATTTATATTTTTTTTTCTGTTTTGCAGGATTGTCAGAAAGTGGTGTTGAAGTGTTGTCAGCTGGGGAGTAAGATCGTAGTGTTTGATATTGACACAGATTCCAGCATGGACGTTTTTATCTGGGAAGCCTTGCTGACGGGTAAGATTGGACGCATTAATTTCTCTCTCTCTCTCTCTCTCTCTCTCTGTGTGTGTGTGTGTGTGTGTGTGACTTTTATTAATATAAACTTTGTTATCCAGGCAATGCTGCTATGGATGGTAAACTGGAGTTGGCCCTGCAGTGGGACCGAGCTGACATCGCCGAGACAAGGATCTTTCCAAGTGAGTGATCAGGATACCATTACCACTCTCAGACGGCACTTCTTAACCCCTATCTTTCTAATTGTCCGCTTTACTACTTCACGTGATACCCTGTCAAATGCCTGTTCTCCTTCCCTAGGTATTTCTCTTGTAGTTGTCTGGTCTTATATATTACCTCTGTGGTCCTTCACCTTGTATTAACTCAACTACACTTCATTAATATCCACTTTTCCCTTTATCAGTTTCTAGATCACTTTCTACAACTGCCATAACCTGAGGAGAATTTACTCGTGTATGTTATCATAGAATTTTGCAGGGTGGAAATGGACAAATGACAACCTTAAGGAGACAATGAGGAGCGCATTGTTTGAAGAGAAGATAGATTTTGTCATGCTGCTGGTGGAGAAAGGTTTCATCATGAAGAATTACTTGACAGTTAACACACTCAGTGAATTGTACTCTTATGTAAGTCAGGTAACACACAAGAGAGGAGTTCTTTCTGATCTGAGTCTTGGGTGCCAGGATAAAAGACACTGTACAGGCAGTATATTATAAGGTTGGCTTTATAAAAATCTGAAGTTACGAGAAAATAAATATTTACTAACGAAATACCCGAAGTTATAAAAAATTTTCACTGTTTTTGTAATTTTTTTTAAAGTAATAATGAAAACATGCTAAAAATAATCACTTTTTTTTTTACTATCAATTTGCTTATTTATTCCACCAACTTTATTATTCTCCAACACTTGAAAATTTATTCCTCATAGTTGAGTGATGTGTGAGAACCATAAACTCCCACCACTGTGCCGTTTGATATTCAGTACAGTACAGTACCTGGTATCAGTCTCCGTGAACCCTTAACTTACCACATGTCCTAATGTATACACAGAGGCCAAGTTCGCACCTCAATAAGCTAGTGAAGTGGAAGGGGACCACCATCACCATTACACAGATCCACCACCTTCTTAGAAATTTAGGTCTGAAACATTTCAACCAGTGCTATGAGAAACACGCCTCTAAGGAATGGACTTTTGAGGTAAGACAGTTTGGTACATTGGTATTAGAATAGTCTTAATATATTTCTAGTTCTCTGTACTGTATTGTCATAACTCTAAATGTTACTTGGACTGCGTAGCATCTACCTATAGCTTGAGGTTAATTTACTGTAATGGACAAGAATGATGAACAGATAAATAAGAATCTAATAATGAGCACATGGAGAAAAAATAAAGGGAGGAATAAGTGAATAATTTATATAGATTATAGATGAATGAATATTAAAAGTATCATTCTTATATAATTTTTTTCACCAATAAGTAATTTCTTATTTAGTTGAGCACATGTATATTGCTGTATGATCATAATACTGTTCTGGGCTCATGGTTCGATGTCATTAAACAATATTGTGATATCTCAGCTGGGCCTCCTCCTGATTATGTGTTTTACAGGATCATTTAAGGCTGGACATGTCGAGGAACTTTCAAAATAAACTGTGGAAACTTTTTTTTTCCTTTGTCAGTTTCTTATGTATATATCAGGTCATTATTAAATATCATTTCATATTTTTAGGATCCTTACCAAGAGTTATTACTATGGGCTGTTATTACTCGACGAGGTTATTTGGCATTTCATCTTTGGGAACACTGTAACTTGCCCTTTAGTGCAGCTGTTATTGCCACGTGTCTCTGTAATGCTATACAGGACAAACTCCACATCAAGGACATTGAAATCAAAAGAGAATACAAAGAGTTAAAAAAAGCCTTTGAAGAAAGAGCAATAAAGGTAAGAAAAGCAAAGTGTGTTAATCTATGATTAGCAGTCCTTAAGACAACACCTTAAATAATGTTTTGGTTATTGCATAAATCCTAAACCAACAGTGTGTAAAAAGACATTATTGGCTGCCCAAGTGACTAACACGCCGATCAGTGGCGAGGATACTAAAGTTAAGTAAAGAATGAATGAAAACACAGTAAGTTTCCTTTCTCGGTAGCAGACCTTGGCTCCAAATAATGTTTTTGTTGCTGGGTAAGAGTAGGGAGGAACTTTTGACTGTGAGTGTGCATATCATTTTTCAATAGTGCTTGATAGTTATATCAGTAACCTTTTGCAGTTCAAACATCAATGAGATTAGAAATGCAATGAGATTAAAATAGATGTTACTGCAGCTGTGTCTTACTTCAAACTGTTGTTTTAGTAATGATTAACTGTGCGTCATCGTTTACCTTATGGTCCTGACAGCTGCTGAATGAGTACTACATTGATGACCAGAAGAGTGCCCTGAGTCTGGTCGAGATGAAGAACCCTGAATGGGGGAACTTACACCCTCTTGATCTGGCTATCTTGGCTCAAGACATGGCTCTCGTCAGTACTCAATGTTGCCAAGCTATTGTTGACCAAAGATGGCAACAGATTGGCAGGTAAGTGTTGTGCCGTCAAGGAAACTCAAGAGAGAGGAAAATGAGCAACTTGGACTAACCACCTTGTGTATCGCCTCCCCTCTCTGCTAAATATAAACTGCCTTCCGTTTGACAGATAGAATACAGTATGAGCAATGTTCACATACAGTACACTAATACAGATAGACTTTCATTTACAGAAGGGTTGCTTGTCTGAAAAAATCCATAAACTTAAAAGTATTTACATTGAAATGGATTTTCCCATTGACCACATGTACTGTGTATGAAATTCCAGGCGATTTGGGGTACGATCAGTGTATCGCGGACTACTGCTACTCCTGCACCTCACCATGATCCTGTTCAACCTCAGTTACTCTCTGTCTTATCTCGAGGTCGTGCTTATTGCCTTAGTCCTTTTAGATGGTCTTGAGAAAATTTTTGAGGTGAGTTAGATGAACAAAATATTTTTTTTTATTCTCAACCCTAAATGTTTACTATATTTTAGGATGTGTAATAAATAGGAAATTAAGAATGAGCAGGAATATAGTCTGATCCTATCATTGTGGCTAGTATGGTGGCCATGCATAGGGTGGCCATCTGCTAGTTGATGATAATAATAACAATAATAATAATGATAACAGTAATGAGAACAATAACAATGATGATAATGATAACTTTTTTTTATAATTTAGAAGTGATAAGAAATCCAGTATAATTTGAATTGTTATCTCAGGCCGTGGATGAATTTACAAAGATCAGGTCAAGATATAGATGGTGGTTCCACTACGACGTCGTCACTCTGTTGGTTTTCATTACTGCCGTCATACTGAGGCTAATTCCGGTACGTGTTGATGTCGGAAGCTTCTTTAGAATTGTTCTCCAATGAAACTTTATCTTCAAATATGCACTTCTGTACTTTCAATCTTTTTTTCATTGGTGTATTTGTTTCTTTACTAAATGCCTAAATTTTTATTCATATTGATAATATATTTAAGGATTTTTTACTTTTTGGGGGGGTTGTATTTACGATATATTGGTAAATTTTTCAATTGCTGTCTACTGTTTTGGGTTCATGAGTCTGAATCTCGAGGTTTGTAGACCAGCAGAAGAGTCTATAGGAGTTTTGTGGGTGACTGTATAAGTGAGTGGGTCCAAGATACTGTACTAGGCTGGCCATCACCTCACCTGGGTTATTGACACACGTTATAGATAAACATGTGTACGTTGCTCCACAATCACTACAGTGTGTATAAATATAGATATTTTTTGTGGCATGTTTTAGGTAAAGTATGTTTGTTGTTTGGTTTGAAGATAACTATGATATGGGTTCTCCTCTGAGCTGAATAAAATCGTCTGGCATTAACCACCAAAAATATTAAAAGTGGTATTCCCATAGTGAAGGGGTTAGTGGAAATAGTCTACTAATACATATATATCTTTGGCTTCTGAAGTGATCACTCTAATTAACGCAATCTAATTCTCTCCTCTCCATCCAGGAAACCTTTGTCTTTGGAAAGTTCTTCTATGCCCTGTGTGCCATCTTGCTCAGTTGTCGCATGCTCAGGGTCTTCTACATCTATGCAAACTTGGGTCCAAAGATCCTCATCTTTATAAATATGGTATGAAAACTGAAAGAAAAGTACAGTATTGTGTTTTTCCCTATAGTGAATGAACTGTTAATGGCTTAATTTGATGCCAATAATTTCAATACTTCTGAAGTAAACTTTTCTTCTATGCAGATGCCAAAGCTGGGGATATTTTTGGTGTTCTTATTAGTTGTTATTCTGGGGTACAGCATCGCCTCCAGAGCTCTCCTGAACCATCCGTGTGACAACAGAATAGCCATCGCCAAGGACCCGGGGGAATTTATCACCAGTCTTATTTTCCTTCCTTATTGGCAGATGTACGGTGAACTTCTCTTTGATCAACTTGAGAGTAAGTCTACACATTGGTTACTTGTGCCCAGGATTATTGCTTTTAGCCTAATTTAAGTACTGTATTATCCTGTATTTATGTATGGTTAAGTTAATGAAGTGTGACATTTAAGGTAATCTCTACTGTAATTTCTTTTGATGTGAAGGTAACAGTTGGAGAAGGTGTGACTCCAAGACTGAGAGCTCCATCTGGTGGGCTTCATGTAAGATGTGCAATGATACGAACGTTACTGGAATACATAACATTACCGATAAGGTTAACGTTACTGAGATGTATAACTTTACTGGAGAGAGTTCTGAGTGTGTGTGTTCAGACTCTTCTCAGTCCGTTATACTAGTGAAGATATTGCTGGCTGTATACCTCTTCTTTGCTAATGTTCTGCTCCTTAATCTAATCATTGCCATCTTTACGTAAGTTGTAGTTTTAATCTGTCGTTTATGCTTGTGCTTCTTACTTTGAGCATACACGTTATTTACTTTACATTATTTTCACCACCACTCATTTGCCTGTTAGCCACTCGGGAAGTTGAACATGTCACTGTTCCACTCTGTTGGCAATTACTGGACTATGTCATTACTCTTGAAATTTCTTACCATTGTTGCATCATTATATTGTTTTTAATCCAATTATTTACATGATACTCTTAATTTAGATTACTGATATGTCACACTACAGCACAGTACAGTATTGTTGATTTTAAAAGCCACTTATCATCATTCTCAGTTGCTTGCATCCTGTGTTTATCCACGTCATAGCGGATTTTATTCTCCACAGAGTCCGTTGAATAGATGTTACACTGTACAGTAATCATCTAGGGTTCTATGACCAAAAAAATAACCCTGTACTTTACAATGTTCTCATGTGTCATACTAGTTTTACGGACGTGATATATTGTAAAGATTAACTAAGCTTCTTGAAGGTTAGTAGTAGTGAATGTATGTCGCTATTTGTACTGTATTGTGTCATTTTCCTCACCTTAACAGTCAGCACATTTAAGTTAGGTCAGGTTAGATTAAAGTTGGTTGGTTTACATTATGTTTAACCCGAGTGTATGTTTAATCCGAGTATGTGTTTGACCTGCATATGTGCTTGTTATACAGGATATAATACTGTATATATATATATATTGCGATCTTCCAGGAATGTGTTCGACAGTATTCAACAAAAGAGCATCGAGTACTGGAATTTTGAGATGTGCAGCCTGGCCCAGGAATATGAGAGCAAGCCAGTGTTACCACCACCTGTTGCACCCTTCATCTACCTGTGGCGGTGGATGAGGAAGGCAATGCGTACCAAAGAGAAGCGGAAAATGGGTAGGACGCGTTCAGAATTGTTCAGTAAAGAGTAAAACAGTTCAGTATTATGTTAGTTAAAGATGAGCAACTGTTTAATATTTATCTATTTATTATTTGTCATTCTGAATATTTGTCACAACTTCTTTGTAGTCAATTATCATGTTTTTCTCTATCACTGATAAAATTTACTCCTTGTGATAAATTACTACAAGTATTTCAAATTAGTCAACTTGTTCGTCAGCTCTTGTCAACACAGATCAAATCTCAGTCATTGAGGTTAACCTCCAACTACCATACTGGGAAATGGCATCATGGTGAAGGTCCCCAGAGGATAACACATTAACAAGAGTCATCCGGCTACAAACTCTCACCTAGAAAATAGGATTTCAGAGTCAAGCCTCTACTGTATTTATTTGCCATTTTATTTTGTTTTATTGTGTAATGCTATTGAAGTTCAACTATTTTGTCTACAGAGCCAGACATGAGCTACAGTGAAACGAGTGCGATGCTGAGTATGTTTGAGCGGCAAGTTCGAAACTACGGATCAAGGAGACTTTCCAAGCCAGAAGATGATACCGTTGAGACATTGAACAAGATCAACAGAATGTGAGTTTACTGTGATGTTAATGTACCTTTGGTCATGCAGTTAATGTAGACACTCTCCGGGTTACACAACACTCGGTGTACACAATGACTCCCGGAAGCCCAACTATAAAAATTTTCAGGTTGCACAAGAGTTTCTGTTATTATGGAAGGTAACTATTACAGCATAACTACAGTATTTGTGGAGGATTATGCGTGAAGTGGCTGAGTGCATCCCCTTGTGAGACACCATCTGTGATTCAGTACAGGGCACAGTACATGTTTACTTTGTGGAAGGATCATTTTAGCTTTACAGAAAATTCAGCTTACAGATAGGGTCTAGGAACGGAACCTTCCCGTAAACCAGGGAGTGTCTGTATACTATTGCCTGTACCTATATTATTGATAGAGTAAACCCTTACAACTTTGGAGTACAGTTAGTTGAGCAAGAATGCCAATCTTATAATGTGATGAATCCAATATTAAGTGACGGTGGTATAGTGGTAAAGTGCATATGTCAAGGGTTTGACCCCAGGATACACATGAGAAGGGTGTTTATCCAGTGTGACCCTCACTACCAAACATCACAGGTCTTCTGGACCAACTGCCCTAATGGCTAGTAAGCTGATAAGTACGTATTGAAAAAGTTAAGAAGTTGAACTATGGACACTGTGTTGACCAAGTGCTATGACAAAATGAATGTTTTTTATCACTAATATATAATGCTCGTGGCATGACCTGGTGGAAGTGCGTGCATTAAACATACCAGTACTTAACTTTTTTATTTTTCATCATTCTATTTTTTTATCAAATTTTTTATTTCTCTCTCTAGGATTGGTGAATGGTCTGCCTGGTTTGAAAAGAACAGCTGTGCCATGAGCCGAGAAAGGGATGACGGCGATTTCGATAAATTGAAGCAAATCTCGGACACGACCGTCAAGACACACGAGAATCTTATGCGTCTGTCCACCAGGCTAGACTTGCTTCAGGTCAACCTCCGGGACTCTCAAGCCAGACTGGAATATTCACTGGAAACACAGCGCGACATGATGAACATATTGAAGAACAATCAGGAAAACTTGATGGAGCATGTAAAAGCCAACCAGGAAAATATGACCAAATCCATAAAAGAGATGGAACAGAGGATAACAGAGACAGTAAAAAGTATGTACTCTACACATACAGACACTTGAACCTACTACAGTACAGTACTACATATAAGGAGTAACAGGTAAGCTCTAATGGGGTTATGGTGTCCTGGGTTGGGGGAGAATTTAACCGATTTATTTTTAATGTTCATTTGTAATTTAGGATTTAAACTCCACTATCTTGGTATGGGTTTGTGGCGGTGATAACACTTACTTGCTGGAGCGCATTACCCCACAAAAATGATGTGTACATATTGAAGACTTGGATGTTTGTGCACAAGAAAAATATAATTATTGAAGTTTTGATGTCTTAGTTTTGTTTATAGAATAAGTATTGTTGAATTATTATATGTGGGCTGAGAACATTTATAGGTGATGCTGTGGTGTACAGTCAGGTGTAGGGGAGATGAAGATGCAGCCAGTATTAAGTGATGAATGTGGGGGAGTTTTGTAATGGTGTACAGTATAAGTAATCATTCTCAAAATATTATGAATGTGTCAACAAGTGGGATGTAAGAGGTGGATGATTGTGACTGAGGAGCGTCAATAAGGAAGAGGCTAAAGAAAAGAAGCTTACCTTATAAGCCATGCTTCAATCTTATCCTCTGAAGCTGGACCTGAAAGGACAAGTACTCCAGTTACATGTGTGTACATTATTCATAAGAATAAAATGAAGAATTGAACATTGTTTTAAAAGAACAAACAATAATGTGAATAAATATAAAGTTTGGACAATATACAAATGATTGATTCAAGAAAAGGTATAAACTATAATGAGACAAGATTTGTTTTAAGAACAAGATATTTGATCACCTCTTAAGCTCCCTCGTATACGTGTATTTATTTCAACATGTTTTAAGTTCATAAGAAAACTTGTTATAATTTTAAAATTTAAGATAAACATTTTGGATAATACTAAATGGCAGGGTTTAATAAAAGAATATCTAGCAGACACAGTACACACATATACAGGGTAGTCTGTGAATACCTCCCATAACTCAGGCGGTGCATTCCTGAGACATAAATAAAGGTAATTTACTGAATGACCAAATTGTCAATTCTCAATAGTTTCAGAATTACAGCACATGGCAGGTTTGATAGGAATGTGGTGAAACCTACAGTTACCTGATATAAATCCCCTTGATTTCTACCTGTGGGGTCACATAATAAGCAAGGTTTATGTTATAGAGGTTCGCAAACCGTGAGGAATTGTGGCTCGGAGTACAGGACAGTGTGACAAAAATTCTCAACACCCCTGGGGTCACTGAACGTGTGTGACACTCACTAGTGCGACGGACTGAGGCCTACATTGATGGTTCAGTTCTGCGTACCAGAAAAAAATAAAAAATAAATTACGTCACAGATTGGCGATCACTGTGTAGCTTATTACATGCGAGTAATGTTATGGATCCTGAGTATGGTAAGTTCTTGCGCTTGTTATTCTATATTACCCTCAAGAAGCTGCCGCACCTGGTGGGTTAATTAACTTGGAAACAACAGGTGATGATTCAAGAACACTTACTATGGCAGACTTTCCTCACGTTGTTAATCTTTTCCCTTACCACCTGGGCGACCGCTAGGCCACCCTTCACCGCAATTCGAAAATCATTCATTATATCTGAAAAGGAAACAAATGAAATGTCGCTCGCGGACAGAATGGCTTACTTGGGGGCACCCTGGAGGAAGGTGGTCATAGAAGTAAAGGTGACTCCTAGAGTAAAGTAGTAGTCGTTAGTAATTTGGTCCGTCAGTATTCAAATGGGAAACACACCTGCAATTACTAGTTCACGACATTCATTACAAGTGAAAGAACTATAACTTGGTAATAAATAACTAACAATGTACTAAGTAGCTCACAATACCAATTCCTGACACTTAAAATAATAATTGACATCATTAATAATACAAAGATTTATCCAATTCCTCCACAAATTAATGAAACTCTTAAGCAGTAACAGTACCACAGCTGGAGTATCACAGGTACGGAGCAAAGAAACCAAACAGCACTTTACCTGCACAGCATTTGGCAGAATCTGGGATGACTTTACTTAGTCACACCTCTTAATAGATGTAATTTCAATATGTACTAAGATATGGGAAGCATTTGTGTACTAGTTGTAGTATATTATTATTTAAACGAAACTCAACTAAATAGCTGTGCACTGTGCTGCGGTTTACCTCGTTGGCTCCCTCGCTCGTTCAGTGTTTCATTTTTTCGTTGTTCTATTTTTATTTACCATTTTAGTTTTCCTCGATGGTTTTTGGTGCCACTATGTGCTGCCTGTTAAGTGGTCCTAGCCACACTGTTGATATTCCTATGAATGGTGGATCACATACACACACAATATCCTTTCTTTATGCCTATTATGATGCCAGCTTTATTTTTGTGTTATGCCCAAACACTCTAATGCCTGTTGTTTCCTTCAAGGGTGCTCTATTATTTCACTTAATTTATTTTATTTGATAGTTTCCTCAACAATCATCACTGATATTGCTATAGACTGCCGATTAGTGGCGAAAAGGTTGAAACAAAAGTAAAAAGTAAATAAAGTAGAGTTATTGAGAAGTTACCCATGTAAGAAAACGCACCCATAAGGTACGTTTTCTATGTATTCTCTTACAGCGTAGGCTAAACTAATTTTATCAGGCTTACCACCACCATTATTTTACACTATTTGTGTAATCAAGTCTTCATATATTTACGTCTCAATTAACCTGATACCAAAATGGGAAATAAATAAATGTACTGTATGATAAATTATGCAGAATATAAGTTTTAAATTTTTAGGTGTTATTCTCAGTCAAGAGTTATGCTATATATATGACTCGACCAGTAAGGGTGTCTGTCATTCTCTCATAGCGTGTGTGGCTGGGTGTTATGAGTGAAGGGGAGGAGGTGTGGTGGTGGTGAGGCTGGCTTGAGAACACCCTTACCTCACCACCACCGCCTTCTTCTCCTCCTCGTTGTGGTTGACATCAGCTGGTCACGACGTGGTCTTTAGGCATATCTCATAACAAGTGGCAGGGACGTGCTGCTGTAGGTTACAATAATGGTAATAATAATAGGTTATGTTAGGTTAATGTTAAGTTTGGTTAGTGTTAGGCTGGTTTGGTTAAGCTAGGATAACTGAACAACACGCGGAGGTAATTATACAATGGCTGACCTGTTATAACGCGTCGTGGAAGCGTAAATAACGTTCTATACTGTAGTTAAAATCACATTGCATCGCCCACTTCCTGATTTATACTGAGAATGATTGAACACGACGCAAAATTGTAAAGAGGTTTTTGCTATTAATCTTTGTCAGGGTGTTAAGAAACGTGTACAGTGGAATTGGATCACGTATACTAAAACAACTGTAAGTACAATTTAGTACATCCTCTAGTTCTCAAAAGGTTTCAATTCTATTTATTTTAGCCGTTAGAATCCAGCATTTATGTGTGTGTGTGTATGAGGGGGGGGAGGTGATGATGAACGGGATACACCAGCTTGTTCTCCTTTGAAGTGTTTCTTGCAGGTACAGTCACCCGCAAAAGTCATTCATGTTGCCTCTCCTTCTGAACCACGAAGCCCCGAGAGATTCAAACTCGTGAACCCGAAGCAGTAGACTGATACATTTTTCTTCCCATAAATACTTCTGATTCACAAGTCTGAATCTCTCTGGGGTTCGTGGTTCAGAAGAGGCGACAGGACTTGTGTGGGTGACCTTCGTGGTGTTAATTTTATTCTCAAACGATTATTATTTCTCACTTCTTACAATTGATGATTAATATTTATAGAACGAAAATTATACTCAATGTGGATTTTTTTTAGGTCTGTCAAACAAAATCCTTAAGGAAAACACAATAGGTCATTGGAATCACAGCCGACGGTCTTTTGCATTAACGCTCATATGATGAATATGGATGGCACAATAAACTAGCTGTTCACGGCAATATTTAATCCCTCACTTAGTATTAACAACCCAGTGTAGCTGAACCATCACAGACCGACACATCGATACGTTCAGCTGTCAAATAGGTACAGCATGATCGACGTAAGCTCAGTGTTGGTAGCGACTCACACCAGGCGTTTATATACAAGTACTGAGGATCCTTGGCTGGTCTCTGGAGCTCCACGTGCCTCTAAACTCTGCTCGTTTCCGTGGTCTTCGTCTTTCTCACGGTTGAAGGCAGCATTTCCCATGAAGTGTTGTATAATATATAGTATACACCCATCTGATTACTGTCTTAGTCACGACCGTCTGATTAACGATAAAATGGGCATAAATGATTGACGATGAGAGGAGTTAGCTGCGTCAGTATGGTCTTTAACTAGGTGATCCAGGTCGTGACTTTGTGCTCTGTTCTCCTGAGCTATAACAACCAATTAACGACACAAAGATCCTATGGGAGAACCACTCCGCCAATGGGGATGCTTCATTGTATCGACGTCACCGAACACCTGCGCTCCACTACCAATGAGACAGGCAAGCCACGATGACGACGTACAATGCCTGAATAACGCAGCCAATGAAAATCTTGGTGAGGTTTCGTCATCGTTCTGGTAACCAACCGCAGATAATGCAATTTTTCCATATCACCGTCCAAAACCAAAACAAAAAGGCCTCGGTGACGTCACGGTCACTCGGCCATTCCCCAGCGGAGCGGCTGATGACGGCATCGAGGGAACGTTCGCTGAGCCAATGAGCGCCGGAGAAGAGTATGACGTAGCCCGTGACTTTTGACACAAGGCGAAACGTGGGACCCAGTCGGTGTGAGATGAAATTAACAGCGCTCAGTGTAAGCCTGGGTTACCTGTCCCATGGTTGTGTGTGTGGTGCGCTCTGCTCCGCTCGTGTGAAGACTTGTGCCGCGCCGCGCTGCTCTCTCAGTGTTGTGTCTCACTAGTGCTTTATTAACTTGTGGTGGTAATGTGTGAGCGACGTGATACGCCAGTGTGAGGAGCCGCCAGAGGTTGTGTGGCGCGGTGCTGGGGGAATAACTTGACGTATTAACCAGAGGAGTCAACGACAAGCGGTCAACCATGTTAGACGGTAAGCCTTATATACCCTATTACCCCCCCCCCCTTCCTGCCAGGTCCTGAGGGCACGTGATAACCTGCACTAATTCCCTGGCGCTGGGGGCTTAATCACCTCACGTTAGGCCTAGACGTGTGGGTGTGTGTGATGATGTTAGCGAGGTGGTGTTTGTGTTGCGTTGTGTTGTGTTGTTGTGTTTGTCCTGCTGTGTTAAACTGTGTTATGTTCTGAGCAGTAAAAACACACACACACACCTTAGTGACCTCACTGAGTGAGGACGTGTCTCCTGGCGCTCAGCAGCAGCCAAGGTCATCACGTCGACCTGTAGTTACTTAAGGTAGTTCAGTACTTTTACGGCCAGTGCAAGCCCCAGCAGTCACAGTGGGTGCCCATCCTCTCCAGCTGGTGCAGTCTGCCAAACTCCTGGGTGTAACTATAGACAACAAACTTGACTGGAAGGCCCATGTAAATAACACAGTCAAGGCAGCCTCGTACCGTCTCTACATGCTACGAAGACTTAGGTCACTTGGGACACCCACGCCAGAGCTGAGGACCATCTACAACGCCGGATTTAAGTTGGATAAGTTTAGGTTTAGGAGGGAGATAGGAAGAAACTGGTTCACAAATAGGGTGGTGGACGAGTGGAACAAGCTTAGCAACTTTGTAGTAAGTGCGGGAACTCTGGAAAGTTTCAAAAGGAGGCTAGATAGATTCATGGATGATAGAGAGTGGTAGTAACTCTCGACAGGAGCTGCCATGCACAGGCCAACCGGCCTATTGCAGACTCCTTATTTTCTTATGTTCTTATGTTCTTTATTCTCCCCAAACTAACGTATGCGTCACCAGCCTGGTCGTCTTCTCTCAACTCCACCCAACAATGTCAGCTAGAGAAGGTACAGAAAAGGGCCTGCAGAATCATGCTCGGCGCAGAATACTCCGGCTACACCAACGCTCTCTCCACCCTGGAAATGCCATCCCTCAGTGACCTCCACCACCAAGCACTGGAAAGGTTTGGCAGTGGACTTCTGCACCACCCTCGTCATCGCCACCTCCTGCAGCCCCCCACCCAACTCGCGCAGTCCGCCACTACAACAAAATTCAACCCATAAGAGCCCGCACTGATAGATATAAGAACAGCACCATCCCATCTATTGTTAAAATAACAAACAACTCCTGATTAATGTACTGTACAGCCCTGTAAATGTATTCAATGCATATTATATCATTATGTCTAAATCAAATGTAAGTGTGTATATTTTCAGTCACCGGCTGCAACTCTATTAATAAACCGTTTATTATTATTATTATTATATGACAAGTTCACAAGTTCAGGTTACGAGTGTTAGGAATAATTATCATCCTATTAAACCTTAAAACACAATTGTCTATTTTATTGGAGGTGTTATCGGTTTTCAGTCCGGTATTACTATTGTATGTATAAAGAAGATTAGCTTGGGTAAGTTTTGGTTAGGTTGAGTTTGTTTTGGTTAGGTTAGTTTTACTTGGGTTAGATTTATTTTGGTTTAAGTTAGGTTAGTATTCACTGGTACTTTCACGTTTTTCTATTTTATTCGTTGCTGTCTTCGCGTTTGTTCGAAGTAGATTACACACGCACACACCTCACTACACCTTTGCCCATCAGCCTGTTCTGTGTCAGGGGTTAGGAAAAACAGCGTGGGAGCCGAGGAGTCCCCCTGAAGAACACCACTACCACCTCGGCCTTGACTTCCCGACCCTCTGTGGCAGGACGTGGGCAGGGAAAACTGTCCTAATTGTGTGAATTCTCGTTCCTGTGTCCTGGTTCTAGTCTACATACTCACACAGTGGTAAATATAAATAGGATTCCTCCTTTACTGAGACTGGATAGACCAACCGCTTGGGGGAGGGGGCGAATCTTCAGGTGAATTAAGCTTGAGGGCGAATCTCAGGTGAAATAAGCTTGGGGAGACTCTTCAGGTGAATTAAGTTGGGGCGAATCTTCAGGTGAAATAAGCTTGGGGTAAGAACCGGGTGAAATAAGCTTGGGGACGAATCTTCAGGAAGAATAAGCTGGGTGGGGCTAATCTTCAGGTGATCCAACGTAACGAAGTCATATTTTC
This sequence comes from Homarus gammarus, assembly GCA_958450375.1. Classification (NCBI taxonomy): domain Eukaryota; kingdom Metazoa; phylum Arthropoda; class Malacostraca; order Decapoda; family Nephropidae; genus Homarus; species Homarus gammarus. The sequence goes on from CAUDMG010001926.1 coordinate 625,859, forward strand.
CATCTACATGTTTTGAATAGTTGTTATATGTTGCATTGTGTTGACCATGTAGGCTGAAGTTGCAAAGCTGTGAGTTGCAAGAGACTTACTAACTAACACTCGTGCTTAATGATCCTTGTAATTAAGGCAATCAAGTCTAAGGTCAAGTCAACCATGATAACAATAACCCAGTCGCATACGGTCACAAGTAGGACTCTTACGTACATACAGAAATAACTACATACGTACACATGATGGGATATGTATACACAAGAATATGTATAAGTTCTGCAAGTCCACACACACACATATATAGAACGGGTAGGTGTGGGTGAGACATGGGTGGAGGCAGAGCCGTAGAATCTACGGCTCTGGGTAGAGGTGGGTGGGACACACACACACACACCGACCAGGTATACGCATCAACCTCTCCTAATCACCACACTCGTACGCCAGACAGCGGGGTGGCCCAAGTTATCGTAAATAGCTCGACCAACGAACTCTCTAGATCCGTGAAGAAAGGAACGAATAACGAAAGTAATTGGTAGTGAATATATCCAACTTCTGTACCACATAATTCGCCTGTGGTCTGAAATTTCTCCCTTAAGTGATACTCTGGTGATTGTTTGACTGTAGCGAAGTGGATGGACTGTCTCACACGGGAAATGAACAGGCAAATCACCGCGAAATTACATTAACTGTATTACGTTATTTTTCCTAACTCCTTCTGAATGACAAAATCACACCCTGTACAAGTGAAATAACACAGATTATGTAGATAATTCACGTATAAAATCGGACTTTTGTGTAAAATCTGGATGTAGGATTTTTATTATAACGAAGTAGAATCAATAGCGTTCAGCCAGTAGGTAATGGATGAGAACAGTGATCATGTGTAAAGTTATTCCATGTTTTTGTTGTGTTGTCGGTGCCTTGAGTCTTATAGCTCCGATCACTATAAGTCTTTCTCTTCACTACACAACAACACCCAGAGTCTTTGAGCAGAGGAGGTAGACTAAGATAGGTCCTTGAGTATTGGAGGTAAAGGAATGAAAATCCTCTTGAGGGAAGAACATCGAACTGGGGAAGGCGGGGAATAGATCCTTTTATGTGAAGGAAAGGCTCTGGAGTCCTACGAGTGTGGAGGTCTAGAGGGTCCTTCGTCTGGACTGGTATAGGAGGCCACGGTGAGGGACTCCTGGCTGGCCTTACTGAAATTCACTGTCCTAGGTGTTAAGTGTGTTACGGAGTCCATGCATGCATTTCCTGGGTCTAGATAACTGGTGAGGTGGTGGTTGAGGTCTGCCTGAGTGTATGTTGCCTGTGTGCGTGTGTGTGGGGTGTGTTGGGGGAGCATGTGTGTATGTGTTTTTCTACGTGTGTATCTGTATGTGTGTGTGTAATTCGGCGTGAGATTGTTCCGTTTGTTACCGAAAAAAAAGTAATTCCTTTTTTCTTTTCTTTTATTCATCGAGAGGTTCAATGTTGATGGGAAGATCAACTGTATACATCAGCGCAAATAACAACTATTGACTATGTATGTCGCCCGTCCTCCCGAATTTGCGGTGCAGAGTTCCCACACTAGTCGAAGATGGTCAACAATTTGGGTCTCCCGCCTCTTATTTAATCGGGAAAACTCCAGACTTAGTAAAAGACGTAAACG